>VZSV01000090.1:1252592-1299578 GCA_013398735.1 Nothocercus julius
CGCCGAGAGCCGCGGATCCCCGCGCGCCGCCGCCGCCGCCTGGAGCTGGCGCTGTGCTGCGCGGCTCGTGCTAATAATAGCCCTCCGCTCTGCCGACGCACATCCATCTTAGGATCTCGGCTAGCTTTGCAGATAGGATTTATTTTAGCTTCAAAACAGCCTTCATCTAATTATAGGTATTGTCGTCCCCACCTTGGTGCATGAAGAGACTGAGCCGTGAGCAGAGCTGATACGGAGTGCTTGAAATCACGCAGCAATCACTGTGCAAAGTCTATGCCCAAAAAACGAGCCTCTCACGCACTGTCTGCGTGCTGTGACGTAGCCATGGGGCTAGTTTATATGAAGAGGAGTGCCACAGAGAGGGGCTACAACGTGACGTGGTTAAACTGGCAAATCAGCGTTGGCAACAGCCGACCCAGTATTGCCCTGCGTCCCCTACAAGACTTGGGCTGATTGTCCCCAACCTTGCTAGCTTAACTCACGTGTCTGTGTGAAGTGACCCACCAAAATAGAAACTAGAAAATAGAAACCCAACCAAAATGTTGTCAAAATGTGTAAGCCATTAGCTTACATAGTGTCCTGCCTCCAGCTGGAACTATCTCTGAGTGCTTTGGAGAAAGGGGCAAAATCCTCTTAAATGCCATGGAGTCACATGGACAGGTGGTTGTATAGGAAGTAGACCTGTCTCCACCTTTCCAAGGGGAAACAAGATGAATGAACCTACTCAACCTACAACATGCACTGCAGACAGTGGGCTGTACATAGGAAGAGTCATGAGAGGAAGGGATGAAGGGGATCTGAGGGAGAATTGAAATAAAGAGAGAAAAGGTGTCGAGTAAATGAGTGAGCAGAAACCCTATGAGCAGCATGAATGAATGTGACATGGGACAGGAACTCTGAGAGACCTATTAACAAGAGTTAAGAGGGAAGCAAGGAGCAACACGGGAAGACCCACAGATACTACTAAGTTTATATATGTAGCCTTAACGGTGAGGAGGAGGAGTCTGGACTCAGGATGGGAATTTTGAGAAATGGCTCAAGGAGGTGATCAGATTTCATGCAGAGAGAGAAGATCACGTTAGCAACAGAGGCAAAAATCAGTGGAGAAAAGGTGGGAAAGGAGGATAAGAGAGGGCTCTTTGCCTTATTGACATGCTCCCCTTCATTAAAGCACCTCCCTGCTGAGGAAGAAGAAATAGCCTGTTTTACAGAGGGTAGCTGAGTCACAAGGGTGTATTTTTTGACCTGATCCAAGTCAGGCAGATAGCCTGTACCTGAGCAGGGAAGTGATCTCCCAAATCTCTTGATTTATAGCTCAACACTCTTGTGCTGCTTTTCAAACTGCCTTTCTTTATCTCTACAAGGGATTGGAAAGGTGTAACTGGGGACTGGCAAGGAAGAGATGTAGTAGGGCCAAAAAAGGGTGAGAAATGCTGCTACTAATAATCCATAAACAAGGGCACTGTTACCGACTGCATCATATAGAGACCAAAATCCCTCATAGAGTGCCTTCTCCTCTTAGAGCCTCAGTTTTCCAGTCTTTGCAAAAGAGATTATTACTGGGATCCTTCTCTCAGCACTGTAGTAACGCAAAGTTCATTTCCATCCATGTGACTCCCTGAAAGTCATCCTACGGTGAAACTACTGCTTCTTGGAAACACAGAACATTGCTACAATTTCATCCTACCCTCATCTGGGAACCACCTCACACTGTGTGTCTGATAAGAGAGTATGGATACACAGGGAGCAGAGACCAACCTCTATTACAACAGTGGAGAAAGTTAGCTACAGCTCTGCACAAAGACTGTAAATACAAATGATGTGTGTGCGCACTCTTGATGCATGTATTTCTACATGGCCCTGCTATGATCAGTGTGAAGCTTCTGATCAGACATCCTCAGAAATATAAACCAAACTCAAAGGTGAAAGTGTCTACGCTTTGAAAATATACTAGACTGAAGAGAAATCCACTGTTAGCAGATAGGACCTGTTTTCCTTAGGAACTTACAAACATTCAGCTGGTTTTATATGTACATATGTATACTCTCCTTGAAAATATGAGAACCAAAGACACATTTTGTTGTAGTCCTGCAAATTTGGATGACAAAAGCTTTATAAAACTTGATTTTTTTTTTATACGTCTTTGTACTATTCTTTTCCAATCTGCACTTGTCAGTAAAGCCACAGAGTATGGGAATTAATGTCCACATAACTCATATTATGAGGGACTTCTCAGCCAGAAAACAGGCTACTTAGACTCACAGCCATCCAAAGCCCATTCAAGTGACAAGGCTGCTCAGGGAAGAGCAAGCACGATCATTGCACTCTCACCTCCTCCATTCTTGCCGCAGAGATACGGGAAGCGCCAGACATTGCCCAGCCCAATAGCATAGCCTACACAGGACAGCAAGAAGTCAAATTTCCCCTTCCAGGAACCTCTGTCTGGGATCTCCTTCTTCTTGTTGGTGCTAACAGCCTCTGGGGTGATGGGCTCCGGCTCCTCCAGGGCTGCTTGCTTCACCTCAGAGGGAGAATTCATCTCCACAGATGTGTTGTCCATCTTGCCCATGGTGGCTCTTGTTGTCCAATTGCTTTTGCTTAGAGACTGAAGGAGCAGAAATGGCAGCGTCAACTCCGGCCACGCTCGGACAAAATGGAGAGGACTGGGCAAAGCTCCTGACAAAAAAAGTAGAGAGAGAAATTATCCTCCGTTAGTATGCTGGGCTTAGGGAAAGAGCCATGGTGGAGCTGAGGTGGACTCATCAGATAGTCCTGTGCACATCAGGACAGCCTCTCTGATCCCCACTGCTTTGTCCAGGGATGAAAAGAGCATATTTTTTATCCCTTTGAACATGGAGTCTTGTTCACACTAAGTGCTTACGATAGCTTCAAGCCCCATTATTACCTCTGCATATCAAATCCTTTACCTCTTATCTCCCCCTTATCCCAATGCTTACTCCGTAAGAAAAGCAGTAGGTCAAGTACATGTGCAAGGAAGTCATAGTAGTGAGTGAGGGTGTCACATCCCTCAGTTCCAGGGTCCAAAACACATACCACAGGCCTGCCAGAGAAAATGCATGTCACAAAGAGGTCTACGCTTGGCCAGGGTAGTATAAATTTGCAATGGCACCTCTGAGGTCTGCAGAGTTGAGTCCACTGGGGCCATGATGTGCTCTCCAAGGGGTGGGCATAGCACAATGTAGGGACTACCCCTTTGGCATGAGGAAATCTCTCATGTACTCCATGCCTTCTTGCACACCAGACCATATGTGATACTGTAATCAACAGGTGATGTTCATGTGATATTCATAATTGGATAGAGGCAGCCTGTGGACCACCAAAACCCCACTAAATCAGGATCAAAGTTCTGAGGATTAAGTAGAAGAATCTGACCAAAAATATAAGGAATTTTTCCATTGGCTCGAGGCCCTAAGAAGTACGTAACCAGTGCACCAAAACAATTCAGAAAGAACGAGATAACAGACTGCATTCCCATACCAGTGCATAAAACAATATTGCATTCAGATCTCAAAAACTATGTGCATTCTTCCTTCCCCTCAAAAAAGTTATGGTAGAAAAGGCACAGAAGAGAGCCAAAAGGATGCTCAAAGTGTGGAACTTCGTCTGTATGATGAATGACTAAAATTCAGATTCATTGTCCTGCAGAAGAGATGACTGACAGAGGTCTATAAATATATCAGTGTCATAGAAAATGTGTTCACTGTTTCTAACATGAGAACTACAGGGAATTCAATCAAGATAGCAGATGGCAGATACAAAAAGAAAAAAAGTGATGTTCCACATAATGCATAGCTATACAGTGAAGCTCCTCACTCTTGAGCACTGTAGACCCTGAGAGTTTACATCCTGAAAGTTTACATGGCTTTAAAGGAATCTAATGGGAAAAAAAATAATCTAAAAGAATCCTTCAGAGGCTACCATTAGGAGGTATCCTTATCTAAGGAAATCTCTTGGAGGTAGAGGGTATAATCTAGAGAAGTCTCAATGCATATGTTTGCTGGTTTTATTCTCTTCCCTCACTTCCTGCCTTTCACCAGCGCTGAAGACAGAATTTGGAGGTAGAATGGCCTTTGATCTCACCTAGTTCTTAGCTTACTTTACAAAAGAGTGAAATTAAGTCCCCTTCAACAGCTATAATGCTGACCAGAATATAATCTTCTGGAAAAGTCTGTTGATGAAAGCATTCCCATATGGATGCGTATCAAGTAGATATCAGGAAAGAAAACAATGCTATGAAGAGGTAACATGCTCAGGCAGTTAAAGCTGGATTTACTTGAGTTACCTACTCTTGTCAGTCTCCTCCCATGAGCAACTGGTACCTGTTTGTCCCATGAGAAGCTTGCAGCTATTCATTACCTAACTTTCCTAAAGTGCTCTGAACAGAGTTGGATCTCCTAAGTTCAGGCTGAATAAGTTGATTCTTACTACAACCGACACTCCATAATTTACAACAGATGGGTTTTCATTCTCAGCAGAAGTGTCGTTAAGATTAAAGAAACTGTATCAATTGTAAAGAGAATGGCTGAACCAGAAAATAGCTATAATTTATTCTGATATGCAATTGGAGAAGCCACAAAACTTCTTGCTGCAGGATAAAAGGTGTAACCAAAGCCCCTACATCTACAAAGGCAGCCCTGAGCTACACTACTCCATTATAGCTGAAAGATGGTTACAGGTAAACCCAGAAGCAAGAGCACACAAAAGCCTCCTGGCGAGAACAGCCAGTTCCAAATAGTCCACCACACAGCTGCCAGGAAGAGTGCCCTTCTGGACACTCAAAACAGAGGCTTTAACTAATGGATCCTCTTTTTGTCCTGCACTCTCTGACAGCACTGTCTTACCAATTCCTGGCTCTTCAGTAAGGCACACAGCAAAGAGATTGTACTGAATGTGTAGGAGGAAAGTAAAATAAAGACAATTTATAAATCAAAACAGAAGAAATAGCACTAAAACCCCTGGGAAGAATTCAGAGCTGGGCTAAGTCAGGATAATTAGCTATGCCTGGAGACAAATTAGGCTCAGCAGAAACCATTTAGACTCATCTTTTTTCTGAGACAAAAAACAGTAGGTAAGTTACTGTCTTCAAAAGAAAAAAAAATCCTGCTTTTCTTGTGTTCTTTCTTTCTTGCCTTCACAGTTCTCAGGAAGTGTTTTGATGAAAGGATCCTAGCCCATATTTTAGGCACTTAGGGTTCAGAGGACAGAGGTAAACCATACCAGCAGTTTCATCTTACGGAAGAAGCAGGTCTTTCTTTACTCTGCAGCTCTTGAAGGATAAACTCTATTCTAGTGCAAAACACTAACTAGGTTTACAGAAATTTCTCTACAGCCAAGAGATATAACTGAAAAACAGTGACATAAATCCACTGGAGATCCATCCTGCCTAGTCCTGTCCGTGACGGTGTCAGAGTTAGGCAATGACTACAACAATGCAATGAGTACTGGGTGGAGTGTCTCTTAGCATACTCTTAGCTGCAGAGTGCATTTGCATTTTTGGGTTTAGTACCATTAGCTGGACTTTTTCTCTGCGACCAAGGACTGTGAGAATCAGAGAGACATGTGACCCTGGGCATGTCCTCTTCTGCTCTTCCCTTTCAAACATAGAGCAGGGTGATGCTCAGTAAGGGGCAGGAAATGTGTCCCGCCTTGAGAAAGAGCCAGAAAGCTGCCAGGCTGTTGGAAGATCATCATCTCACCATTTCTTAGGTATCTTCTTCCAGGTGTCTCAGCTGCTCAAGCATCCAAAAGCAGACAACTTGATATCTGGCCACAAATAGCAGTTGGACAGGGCTACTCCCAGAGCATGGCCTTCCAGGGAGTCCCACAGGGCTTGGCATCCCTGAGAGCTGCTGAACAGCTACAGTAGCAGGGCTCACACATATCCCCCAGTCTGGCTGGGGCCCTGCCCATCTGCTGGACACACAGGAAAAAAATGCCAGGAGAAAGAATAGACTGACAGCATAGAGAAAGCAGAGTCTGTTTAACAGCTCTGTCATGTCACATTATTTGTTTTGAAAAGCACCCAACACTTAGGGCACAGCAAAAAGCCCAAAGCACTGAAAATGATAATCAGTAAGAGCAGAGCTACAAGCTGGATGTTGGCAGCGCTTCGCAAAGTCCCAAAACCTAGGCCAAAGTGTTCAAACTTGACACTGCAAGAGTTTTCTGATTGCAGCTTCTTCTAAATACATAATAAACTGAGGCTAAGACTTTGAAAGTAATTGCTGAAAGCTAGGGACATAAATGCATGTCACTAAAACAATGACTTGAGTTTCAAGGACTCATGTAGAAGGCCTGATCTTCTTCCATTTAGCTCCATAAAAACAACTGCATTGTCTCCAGTGGATGCAGAACTGAGATGAAACAGCTGGGGGAAAAAAAAATCCTTTGCCTCCTTTCTTGAGGAACTTCACTTAAAATAAGAAAATAGCCATTAAAATGTATTGTCTCCACTTGAGATGCTGCAGACTGGAACTGCTAACAACAGTGACCTTTCTGCTTTCCCCTGCTTTAGTGTGAAATATTAACAGTCTCCTCAAATTTGACAGAACCCGAAATTTCAAGGGCATAAAATTGCCTGAAACGAAACAGCAAAATTACATGTGTGTAAAAATGCTTTCACACCTCTGCACCTTTTATTTGTCAGTGCTCTAACAACCACACAAATCACTTCTGACCCATGCAGGTAGAGCCACAATTAGTTTAATTACATGGTGCAGGCTGTTGTTCAGTCAATTAGACTTTTCCTTCCATCCACACCATTTTAATGACAGCCGAGTAGCCTCAAGGCTCTTGCTTCTTGTTTAGAGCCGTGACCAGCTGATCCGGCCACAACAGACTCGATGCTGATTTTCTGCTTATGGCACAAGCAGCATATGTTTGAGCTTCCTGCGTCTGTGAAACCCTTGACATTGCGGAGCCTTTCTTGAGACAAGCAAAGCCTTCAAAAGGCAGCAATGTGCATCGTAGATCAGATATGGGTCATCTGAGTGTTTCGTGATGTCACATGTGAGGGAAAGAAGATGAAGCCAAACAGTGGCCTGTGGCTGAGTAATTTCAAAGCACAGCGAAGGTGCACCTAGCTGTGGGCAAATACTTTTACCAGGATGCTGATATTTTTGAACAAATGTCTTTTGTAATGAAAATATTTGCTTTCCTTAGAACAGGAAAAGCGAACAAACAAACAGTACTGAATTTGGGGGAGTGAGAGGGCAGAGTGGTGTCAATCTGAAAAACCTTGATCATACATTTTAAAAGGAATTCTTTTGAATATTTAGGTTCCTCCATCATCCATCACTCAACAGGAGGGAGAAGAGGGAACTCTGGCACTCTGGCACTCTGGCACTATGGTTCAGAGGACATCCAAAACTTCTCCAGAACGCCTGAGGAAAAGCCCCTCTCCAGACCCAGACCTGTCCCTGAGTGTACCATGTATAGGCAATCTGACCGTAATCTTTACAAGATCCACCTCTGCCCAAGTATCCCATCTCCTCACTTGGGGAATGCCTGACACTGCTGAGGAAGAATAAAAACACACCTGGAAGCCAGACTAAGTTACAGGGAAAACACTCCCCCAGTCTTACAAGATTTGATCTCTGGCCAAAGATTTACAGCAAGAGGAAGCACTTTCAGCATACCTGGATGCCTCTTGTGGAACGTCCCCAAGAAGGACCACAACAGCTCCTCCACCCATGCATGTTCCTCGTCTTCCTCCCAAAGACAGCAGTGGCAACAAGGAAGCCTCCTCCACCTTGGCAGCCCTTCAAGAGCAACGGGGACTGCCGTCCCCAGCAGGGACTCCATGCCCACCTGAGTCAAACTTGGCACTTGTGTTACTGAGGTCTGGCCTTTGCCCAGCTTCCCTCCTCTGCCAGCAGCCCCCACAACCCGAATTTTCCCAGATAGTGCTGCAGATTAGCTCTAGCCAACATTGCACCAAAACACTCTCCATATCAGGAGAGAGGGGCACAGTACGGGGAAGGGCAGTGTTTTATATCTCCTTAGACAAGAGGGATATTGACGTGAGGCCAGAATACATCTAGAGCCGCTGAAAAAAACTCAGCTGTGACACTTACTGCTGTCCTCAGTCAGGAGCATCTCCACGCAGCACCTGGGAGGGCTGCCAGTGCTCCTCATGGGTCAGGGAAAACAGAGGGGAAAACCTCAGAGACACCTTTTGTTTCTGGCTGCGGCCTACTGCCTGGTGACTTTGTCAAGCGACACCTTAACTCTTGCATTATGTAAACAGAAAGAATTGGGTCAGCTACCACAGTCTCCTCTGTAGCTTTGAAGGCCCATTTAAATCTCCTCTAGCTCTTCCTTCTGCAGGGGAAAATCCTGCTCTCCCTCGCAGCTGGAGGAAGGTAGCTCTCTTTGAAACTTGGAAAATGCACCTGGGAGCAGCTACAATGCAGGTCGGGCCCTGCTCTCTCATGCACAAGCAGAACTAATGGCTCTCTGCAACTCGAGAGAGTGGTTTGGGAACTAAACTGCTATGTCTGGAAGGGAAGCAAAACACTAAAGACGACCTTGTCTCACCTACCACTGTTACTCCCACCTCGGGTGGCTGGTTCTGTCTCTGAGGAAAGTAGTGGTTTTGGTGTATTTTTTTTTTAATCTGTAGCTGAGTAACACAAGTAATGTAGCTGCTGTGCTTTTCCATAGAAACATTAAACTGTTTTAATGCCCTTATTTGAAGATCATCTCACAGCTGTGAATGCCAAAGATGAGCAGTGTGCATCTGCCAAAGATGTTGGTCTTGCTGAAGCTCTAATCTCCAACAGCCTTGCACAGAAAAGGCCCAGAGCAGCTCTGGGTGGGCACAGGAAGGGTTTCCCAGAGAGCAGAGAGTGGGCAGAGCCCTTCCTCAGCTCTTGCAGAGCACCCAACCCTGCCCAGGCAGCCACACCTGCGCATAGCCCAGCACCAGGCCACAGCTCCCACCAGTCTCCAAGAAACTCATAAGCAGCTGCTTAATCCCCTGCTGGCTTCAAGATTGGGAAAGAGAGAAGAATGTCTGAAAGGTCTTCCTGTCTGCTTCCTCCCCAGCGAAACTACCGCATTAAAAAGATTAAAGGCCTGTTTCTGCCCATTTACAATGTGCTGATTAAAATAGGAAGCATTTCCCTTTTCATGTAGAGAGCAGGCTGGCTCTGGGATGCCAGCTTCACCATAGTACAGTTTTATAACTTCTACCACGTTATTCTCTTGCTGCACCTGAAGCAATGCAGCCATTCTTAGTCCATTTTTCTGATCTAAAGTGTCTATCCATCTGTCTATTCCTGGCTTCAGGAACTCCTTGAGCTCACTGGCTCTCTCCAACCTTTTTTGGGAATCAAGCACAGGACTTAAAGACATGAAATATCTTGAGAATGACAGGCTGGAGAGAGGAGAGAGATTCAAACGAGGGCTGCTACCCTGAAAAGGCTATGAGATGAGCCCAGCAGCCCCCTCTGTGCATCGTATGCCAGCCAGCAAGTTGGCACCGGGCTAGCTAGGAAGCAGGCATCTCCCGAGAGGACAACTTGGAGACAGGGAGGACAGGCAGAGTGAGGTGGCTGAAGGGATTTAAGGGGAATGAGAGAAGAAAACACTGTCCTAAGGGACAGGTAATCAGAGATGGAATGACAAATGAAATTATGAAGAAGAAAAATAGATAGCGTTAGTTCTCCAACTTGCTATTCCTCCTCTAGGACAGAAACTGCTATTTTGCTCATATTTCTTCCATGTTTCTTCTGTGCAGTTGAGGAATAATGTTTATTGGCCTTCTTTGCCTGTCTCATTCCTTGGTAAGGGACAATCTTTCTCCAGGGAGGCTAATGGAAAAAAAAACTTCCAGTGGCTTCAGTGAAAACAGTACTAGGACAGGAGTGTCTAAAAATGAACACCAAGTGCAATTTCAGCTGAGCTGACACTTTGTTTTTGTCCTTGCCTTGTATCTCCTGTTCTATGCTTATTGCAGCCAAGCATCCTGTTCGCTGCCACCACCATCTGGGCCAGCAGCCTTGCTGATCCCCAGCGATTCCTCAGTTCTCTGCAAAGAAGCTGCAGGGAGGCAATTCAGCCGTATATGCTGCATTGTGATTTACAGCTCTTGTGGCCTTTAGCTTAGCCAATACAGGCCCCTGGACTGAGATTTTAACTCAAACACTGGGCTTCAGCAGCAGCCCTGGTGAATGCTGGCATTTGCACGGGTAAGCTTCCCTGTCTGCTGGGGAGTCAGAAGTGCAATGCATAAGGCACATCTGTGCTGTGAGGGAGGGTGATTATGCATGTGGAAAGGGAATTTGATGCATCTTCACAGACACTTCTGTGGTTATTTGCTGGGTTGCTTTTTTTTTTTTTTTTTTTAATGAAGTTGCAGAAAAGAGATCTAGGCAAAGCTAGTCTTGCAAAGGAAAATGATGTCCTTCACCTGAGAAGATCACTATGGACTTTTTGCCATGAGTTAATAATGAGAAAGTGAATAAGGGAAAAAAAATGACAAGGAACAAAAGCTGAAACAACAACAAATAAAAAGGTGTGAGAATGATGCAGAAACTACAGTTTCTCACATGCCAGGGGAGTGATCTCTCCTCACCTCTCCTAGCGGGGGACTGGGCACGGCGTACGTCCCAGGAGCGTAGAGCTGCAGATGCCTTTGCCCACGTCAGCTGGAGGAAGCCACTGAGCGCCTACCAGGGCAGGGGCTGTCTGCAGAGCCCTGGAGAGTTGGGGCTGCTCTGGTGAGAGGAGCAGGTGAAATTCCTGCACTGGCTCAAAGATCTCTGCTCCTGTGGTCAGCTGAAAGCACAGGAGCAAACAGATGAGAGAGGGAGGAGGCAAAAAACAGCCTCTCTGCCTCTGCTGAACAGGTCACAACAGCAACCAAATGCATCAAGAGCTGGGGAGTCTTCCACCATGCCAGTCTCCAGACCAGGAGCTCGTCCAAAACTTTGCACCTCCAAAGCTGCCTGGAGTCACTCAAGCACTCATATCCAGGTCCGAGGAAGACTGGAGCTTTGTGGTGAAGAGGACAGCAGTGTTTTCCCGCTGTAGCACAAGCAAGGCAGCAAGGAATGTGTCCCACTCTTAGTCATCAAACTCTTTGTTCTCCTTCTCCATGTAAGTGGAGACATGATGACACCCCAGGGCCCTGAGGGTGCTCTCAGGCTCCACTTGTTCATGTGGGTTTTTTGGGGGTGGAAAATGCAATATGCCAGAGGCGGCTTTTCTGCTGGAACCACGCGCGAGCATTACTAGCTGGCAGCCCCTTGGTTGAGATATCCCTGGAAATACTCCAGGAAATGTGCTTATTAGTCAGTAAGGACAACTTCCCCTGCTGTCTGCAGCTAACTGGGTATTATCTTTTCTACTACTCTAGCACCCTGAGCTTTCTCCTCCTCCCCCTACCGATACTGCAGTAAGTGCTATACAGCAGCAGTGAAGAACTAGCTCTTCCCCCAGGACTTGTGATATCAGTAGGCAAGGCAGGCAACATCTCCATGTCTCAGATGTTTAACTGAGCCAAAGGGAGCTGGCATGGAGCTGCCGAGCTCACACAGAGGGGCTGTAACAGGGGTTACCAGAGCCTGTCACCCCTCCTCCTGCATGAGCATCACTGGGCTCCACAGAGGAGGACTACAGTGTCCTATATGTGGGCCTTATGGCTATGGCTGTCATCTGCAGTCTGGGATGCTGTTTACCCAGTGAGCAGGACCTGGCACCATGAAGAAATCTGTCCTAAGTACAAGAATATCAACCATTTGTTGTCCTTCTAGCCATCAAGCTGCCCAAGAAGTTTGATGCTTGATGCAGCTAAGTATCCTTGGTCTGATCTTGTTCTCCCTGGTGCACACTAGCCCCTGGTGCACTGTGCACAGTGTGCTGGAGTGTGCCCTTTGGACTTGGAGCAACCTTGAGCCCCTCTGACAGAGCCAACACAGGGGTGGGTCCTGGGCACATTAGGGGCTTTCTGGCACACCAGGAGGTGGCAAAGACCTTATTAGGACTACAGCAGCTAAAAACAGTTGAGCAAAGGCCTGCACTGCTCAATAAGAAATTTCGGCTTCTCAATATCCTTTTGCCTGTTGGTCCATCTCCACTCCTGCTGCACGAGTTCTTTGCCTATGACTTCACCACATGTTTAGCAGTGGTGTAGGTTCTCCACCACAACAGAGCATGATCCTCAGCAGCCCAGGCTCCTGCTCAGTGTGAGAGGCACTTTGAAGTGGAGGTTGATGGTTGCAGCATCCCATTTCACACCCAGGGGCATGAAACTTACTCCACGTGGCAGTATGAGCCAGGATAGGTGCTGCCTTCCCAGGTGACTGGCATCTTTATTGTTGGCAGACCGAAGAAGAAATTTAGATATAGTGGTGCAGCTGAGGGTAAATACAGGCAAAACTTCCTCCTACATAAGGCAGCATGCCTGCTTCATGCTGCTCAAAATGAGCCCCCCCTCACCCAGGCTAGTGAATCTGCCCACTTGGCTTCTCACTTCTACAGCACCCATTAAGAAGCAAAAAATTCATCCTCCTTTGTTCCTTGTCCTCTGAGGCACTGAGCTCAATGATGGAGAAGGGCACAGCTAGCAGTGGTCCCCTCCTCGGTCTGCCCAAGACCTGCTTATGGGTCAGGCAGCTCTTCCCTTGTTAAAATGCCCCCTTTTCCAGCTGCTATCCCAGCACTCAGGTCTCCATGGCAGACCACCACTGGCACCAGGACCCGTTCGCTCCCGCTGGACGCACCTACCTACAGTGCTCGTTGAGGTCCTCCTGGCGTGTGGAGCTGCTCAAGAAGTCGCCAGCCCAAGGAGGCATAAACTGAGAGGCTTCCGTGCCTGGGGGAGGTATGAGCCCCTTCTGCCTTGCTCCCTGTGTCTCACACCATGCAGCTCCTCATTGCTCATATCGACGAGGCCTTAATGAGCTTTGAGCTCCTGTCCAGTCAAATTAACCCTCTGCATGTCGAGGGGAATGTGTGTGCGTTGGGAGGGGGCAGGTTTCCACAGCCACTGGAAAAAACATGCTGCCCATACAGGTCACTGGAAGGAAAAAAAAGAAGGCTTCAAGGGCATGGGGGGAGCGCTGCACACCCAGAACTGGCCATAAGCCCACAGAGGATGCAGAGGGCCAGTGCACCAGACACCAGGGCAGGATGGGGCTCTGTCCATGTGCCTTTGCTGCTCTCAGATGTCAGCACTTCTGCATGTAGTGATTGCACAGGCGCAGGCTTGGGACAGCTCAGCCCTGCTAAGGGCAAGCAGGCTCCGGAGGATTCATCCTGAAGGATGCCATGGCGTCTCAGTTAGACGCATTATTGCTGTGGTTCAGGCTTTTGGGGTGAGAGGGTAAAGGCAGAGGCAGAGGCAGAGCCATATGTATTGTTGGAAGTGGCAGGACTTGGCCACTAGCCAAAGAAAGGAGGCAACTGTGAGGGGGGGGGAAAAAAAAAAGGGACATCTAATGTGTAAATCCTATCCTTGGCTCCAAGAGGGGTTGCCTGGAATCTTTATTTTCCTTTTCCTTTTTTTCCAGGGCTAAAGATAATCTGCATCCACTGGGAGAGCTGAGAAACCTGTCTCAAAGCAAGTGCAGGGGAACTGACTACTCCGCAAACACCTCCTCATTAGTGGCAGTATTTTCAGAGGCACGGGGGAAGGAGCACAAGTGAATTAAAGTATAATTCTGCTGAGAGATCACCTGCTAAAATGACACCTTCTCACTTAACAGCTCCTCTCTTCATGTGAATGCAGAGCTAGGTATGCCTAAATTAGTGACAGAAATACATTTAGCAGCTTTCAACACTGCAGAAACAACACAACCAGCAACCTGGATTTTGTTCATCCTCCTGCCCCCATTAGAGAAGTGTTAGCTACATCACAAGAGCTGACACTTGTACCAGCTCTCTGGGTGCCCAGGAAGGCTGGAGGGCACTCTCACACGTTTTATTACATGTGATGGAAATGACCTGGGTGGCAGGGAGCCCAGCTCCACACCATGCTTGTTAGCCTGAGAAGGAGCATGTGCTGTGGGTGAGACACAGTACGTGCCACTAGCCAGCTGCAGGGAGAAGTGCAGAAGAGGTGTGCACAGGCACACAAACAAATGCAATCAAGCTACAGGGGCTCAACAAGACAGAGTCCCTCGTAAGAGCCGTGCCAGATGTCTGTGCTGTTGGTCTTTCAGCTCTGACATGCACCTGCCCAGGAAGAGCCATGTACCCCCTCGGAGCAGAGAATCACACATCATAACTCATTGAAGCTAAACCTACCACAGCTCATCTGTAGAAGCCCTTAAACCATCTGGATGGGAAGGAAAATATGCTAGCATCAATCCTTGCAGAGTCCTCCTTGGGCTGCTATGCAGAATCCCACCTATCCTTGTGCTATTATCTTTCCATGTTTAAGAATCCTGTTCCAGGCTAAGCAGGCCATAGAGGAGTATGGAAGAGTAAGAGGAGCATGGAAGGAGTAAGACCCCCACAATGATACTTTGGCCATCAGACAAAGGGAAAAAGATGTTGGTGCCAGGAGGGGAAGAAAGGCAGGAGAGAGGATGGAGAGAAAAAAATCCCTTTTGCTGGGTAAACCCACAAGGGTTGGAGTGCTGAAAGGAAGGACCACAGACAGGCTGCAGGCATCTTGATTAAAAGGCATCATTTCTGAGTTGAAGCAAATGCTGTAGGTGAGAATTCCATTTGAGAATGAGCTGTGGAGACTGATGGAGCCCCCTGGTCCTCTACCAGAGAGCTCTGTGACCCCAAATACATTTTACTTACCATTTAATAAAGTTAAAAGAGAGTTAAACTGTATTTTTCTCATAAATCTTTCCTTTAGATCCTTCTCTGACAGCAAAAGCAAGTAGTAAACAGCCAGTGAAGATGCTGTCCTGCCCCTGCTCCCTTCAAAAATCCATTGTGCATTTAAGTGAGCGCAGCCAGCACTGGACAGGCCTGTGAGCGCGTGGAGGACGTGGTGCAGAACAGGAAAACAATTATAGCCCGTCACGGTGCTGGATCTCTGCTGGAATTACTCCCAGCTGAGTCTCGCAGACATGAGATTAAGTCTTTGCCCTGTGATTCAAGACTTGCAGCATTTCAGAGAGCTTCTTGACAAATCTTGAGGAAAGCAAGACTTGCAGTGGTTTGGTTGTCTCATTTCCCAGGGTATGCAAGGGCACAGCACAAAAATGTGCTAGACTGTTTAGGAGGGTTAGCTCTCTCTGTGCTGGCAGGTTTGCTTAGCAGCAGTCATGTAGGCCCCAGGCTGGAAAAGGCTTTCTTGAATTTAGCACAGTGTTACCGGGTCAGATTTATTTCATCCAACCAAACTAAATTAGAATAGCTATTTGTAAATGTTAGCGTTGGTAGGGAGCAAGGCCTCTGGCTTCCATTTGTCGAAAGGAATGGAAATGCAGCTATGGACATTTCACAGCTTACAGCTTCCTTACGACTCCACACCTGGTCCTCGTTCGTCACTGTCCGCTGTTGGTCTTCAGGCCTCTCTTCAAGTACCACTGCTGATGTAACACCTACTTAAAAAAAAAAATAGGTGAGAGACTGCAGCAGTTTGCTTGCAGAGCAGGTGAAGAGTTGCCAGGTACAGCTCTTAGTCATGCAGGCCTCATTGCTGCAGATGCCCTCATGTGTACATGAACCAGGTGCCACTGCTGGAATGTGTCAGCCTTTCTCATCTGGGTTAGCCAGAGACCAGTCTTTAGGACCATGCCTACTTGCAATAGTCCAAATGAAAACACGAGGCTCAGCAGGCAGTCATCTGGTCTTTTCTTTGGAAAAATCAGGTCCTTTTTTTTTCCCTTGGAAAAATCTTTGGAAAAAAGTCAGGTTCAACAAGGGCAAGTGCAGTGTCCTGTACCTGAGAAGGAATAATCCCAGGCACCAGTGCAGATTAGGGGTTGACCTGCTCTGTGAAGAGGGAGCTGGCAGCAATTTGACTATAAGCCAGCAATGTGCCCCTGTGGCCCAGAAGGCCTTGGGATCCCAATCTGCATTAGGACGAGTGTTGCCAGCAGGTTGAGGGAGGGGATCCTGCCTCTCTACTCAGCTCTGGTGAGGCCACACCTGGAGTATTGGGGGCAGTTCTGGGCTCCTCAGTACAAGAGGGATGTGGAACTTCTAGAGAGGGTCCAGAGCAGAAGGACAAAGATGATTAAGGCACTGGAACATCTATCATATGAGGAAAGTCTAAGCGAGCTGGGCCTGTTTAGCCTAGAGAAGAGAAGACTGAGAGGGGATCTTATCAATATGTGTAAGTGCCTGAGGGAAGATTGTAAAGAGGATCGGGCCAAACTCTTCTTGGTGGTGACTGGTGACAGGGCAAGCGGTAATGGGTATAAATTAAAGCATAGGAAATTTAATCTCCATATGAGGAAGAACTTCTTTCCTGTGAGGGTGACAGAGCCCTGGCACAGGCTGCCCAGAGAGGCTGTGCAGTCTCCTTCTCTGGAGATCTTCCAAACCCGCCTGGCTGCCACCCTGTGCCCCGTGCTCTGGGTGTCCCTGCTGGAGCAGGGGGGTTGGACTAGATGATCTCTAAAGGTCCCTTCCAAACTCAACCATTCTGTGAGTCTGTGAAATCACAGTTTTTCTCCATCTCATACACTACTGACCTATACAGAGAGCAGGACACAAGGCAGCAATTTCCACTGAAGCAGTGAAAAATGACTTTGAAAGCAATAGGTATTTTTTGTAAAACATTAGTTGTGTGAGTGAGAAACACAAATATGCAGTGGGTATTTAAAGTACAGGGAAGCAAGGATTCCTCTCAGCATCACTCTGACATGGGCAACCTCTCTCTTTTCCAGAAGAGGGAACCAATAAAAGAATCAAGAAAAGAAGAGAGGATGAGGATGTTTCATCATTGCCTAGAACTAGACATGGACCAGTAAACCCAAATGAATTTGGGAATGTGCCTTAGAACAGAAGTAGAATTTGAAAGGGTGGGATTTGGAACTGTTCTGTTGGTTGTTGTCCATAAACATTCATGAGACTGAATTTTGATTCACTAGAGTGTTCACAGAAAATGGGAGCTTGGCAGATATACAGACAAATACGCATTGGCTCGAGGATTTGCATTTGAAGCATTTGGGCTGCCATCTCCAAAGCTTTCGGTGACTTGGGAAGTCTCCAGCAAAAGAGACCAACCCCATCATATAATCTGGGTGAGTAAACACAAGTCCAAAGAGTGTTTTCTGATTAACAGATATTGGATGTGATGACAGCAGTAAAAGCAGCCAAATAATCAGCAACCCATCTCTTGGTTTAAAATTCATTTACAAAAATCATTAGCACAATCATTGTAAAATAAGCAGAGGTATAATCACTCGAGGATAATTTGCAAAGAGTAAGAGGGCTGCACTCCCTGAAAAGAGCTGCTACCATCTCTTAGGCTGCCTGGCTGTGACTGTGATTCCCACCAGCTCCAAAGGGAAGCTAAGCCGGCACTGTAGGTCTAGCAGGCATTGCTTTCTTGAGCCCCTTCTAAAACATGTCCTTCCCTTAGGCAACCATAGCAATCCTGCCAACCTGCACTGTGGGGCAAGCTCACTTACCTCCATGCTCCCTGATCAGCTGGTCCCAGGTTTCAGCCTGGTCTGAGAAGCAAGGTCAAGCTGCCCAAGACACCTTCGCTCAAGCAGTGATCAGCAGGGCAAATTTAGAGAAAACCTGTAAGATGAGGGTAAGTAAAGCATGACCATTGTTGTGCTGAATCCCCTAAGCTTCAACCGAAAGTGATGTAGAGAATTGTCAAACCAGAAGGCATATTTTAACTCTCTTGGAGGACTTTGCTCTATGGTTGCTTTGTCAGTAGCAGTCAGGCTGCTAATGTTCAATAAGATAATCATCTCCCAGCCCTCTTCTCTCTATGAAAGATGCCAAAGTCAAGGCTCCTTCCAATCTTGGCATTGGCCACCCTCTCTGATCTCTCCCAGTCAAGCTGGCACCAATCTGGAATACAGAGAGCTCTCATCACACACATTTGTAATTCTTCATGGACTGCCAGCCCACTCCCAGGGCACTGAACTTCAAAATCCTTCTCCTGGAGATCTATCCAGTAAATTTCACAGCCAGCACATTTATTTACAGCTGCTTTGACCCATTGCTCTTAAAACTACATTTATGCCACTTGCCCCTGCAGCTGCTAGGAGCCGTTGGGAACAATTTCATTTGGGCTTTACTTGTTTCAAAGACTGGGTGTTTTTAAATCACTTCATTTCCACCAACAAAAACAAAGCAGAACATGATGGAGGAGGTAAAAACACAAAGAAATATATCAAGAACAAAACTGAAAATAAAAACAAGGAAGGAAAAGGAATTTCCTTCCTGGTAGAGATTAAAGGTCATGCAGATCATGACTGGTATGCTCCCATGCTAACAGTTGCAAAGGAGTTAGTCATCCAGCAAAAAACAGCACTTGAAAAGAAGGATGAAGAAAAGGGGAACTTGTTGTTTCAGGGCTACAGGATGGGACATTCCAGGACATGTTCTTTGAGCAAACTGCGAGTGAATAAGCAGGGAAGAAAGGTCAGGAGCATCCCAAACCAAAGCAAAGACTTGAACCCTCTGCAAAGTCCCATGCGGTCAGAATTTAATTTGTATCAGCAGAGTACCTAGAAAGAGACAGTGCATGCCCCTCTGTGAGGGGTATGTCTGCATGTGCACCAACAGAAGAGGAAGGGGCCCAATGGGACATGGGTAAGAGAAAAAGTCTCCAGCCTGGAGCTTTGCTCCTGTTTGCTCATGTGATGCATAGGCACAAAATGAGCTCTTGTTTTCAGTAATCAGATTTCATCCCCCAGGGAAGACATGTTTCCATCAATAGAACTGGACATTTGGAAATTGCTTTGCCATCGCTCGATGAGCCATACGTCAACCTTGGTGGGACTTGGGCCAGAACAAACCAAAGGTGCTGCTGATGCCTCAGCCCAGAGAAAATAAGATGCCCTTCCCTTTCTTCCAGGGAAGGAAGAAATTTCAGAAAGGTTTACCAAGATTATGAACTAACTCTATTTATAACAGGGATTCAAGGGTACACACCAGGGCAACCTGGCTTACATTTAGGATTTCAATTTTTAAAAGTTTGAGTGACTTGGTAGGTGAATGGGAGAAGGGAGAGGTTTGGAGGAGTCACCCTCATTATTAATAAAGCCCATCTCTAACTGCCTGGAAGGCAGGGGAGCTGGAAAGTGGTCCTGAGATCTCCCACCCCAAACACAAGGGAAATGACACCCTTGTGTTGAACTGCAGAAGAGGACAGGATGGAGATCCTTTGCTTCATACAGAAAATTATGTTATGTAAAACTTTAGAAAATGCAGGCACCAAATAACTTTAAAAAGCTGGTTCTTTTAGCCATTGATAGGACAGGTAACTCACCAAAAAATGAAACAAATTAATTTTAACCTGCCAGTTCTTTCTTGCCACTGCAAAATCAAAAATCAGCATGCTCTTAAAATCCTAAATATGCTGCATCCACACGCTCTGAAAAGAAATTAAACAGGCCTGACCTGTACAGCTCTCTGAAAGACAGAAACACACTCCCATTCTTGGGCTCCTGGAGGGAAAGGTTTATGAGATGAGACTACTAACACTCTTCATGAGCTCCAGTTTTATTTAGCCAGCATACTCTTTAGTTAAGTATCAGGTTTAAAACTGAGCTCTACAAATGCAGCCAGGAACTGGGAAACCCAGTGCTGGCAATGGGACATACACCTGTGCCTGGTGCTCATTGCTTAGGTCCAATTAGTGGGACAGGATAGCACAAGGGGCTAGGAAATGAGGACTCCATGGCCATTCCCTATTTTGTGACCAACATACACTGCCAATGACATCTGTGGTCCCCTTGGCCCCTATGAAGGAGGCACACCTCGTATCCCAGAAAATAGGAATGCCTGGACAGTTTTCCCTTAAAGGTATGGTAGTAAATTCCAGCACCGGGCCACTTCCAGTTGACACTCTGCTTACTGCAGTCCTGAACTCTCACCAGAGATTTTAACCTGCAGTTCCCAATTTAAGGCACTTTGCTTTGCCACTGAGTGTGATTTGTGTCCAGCAGCTTTGGGGGCTCATATATGAGTTGCTTGCAGTGTCCCAGCACACAGCACTCCAGCTCTCTGAGTGACTTGCCAAGAAAAAGGAGTCTCCTGCTCAGTGTAATTAGCTCATCCCCACTCAAAATCTAGAGAAATCTGTGCACAGGAAGAGGATGCTCACTTTGGGCGATATGGGGCTGATTGCTCTCCAGGGTGTAGGAAAGTGAGAAATTGGTTTTGGTGTTGTGTTGTTTTTTGTTGTGTTTTATTTTGTTTTTTTGCGGGAGGAGGGTGGCTTTATTTTTCTGTGAGAAAAAGAACTACTGATGAAATATGAGCTTGTGAAAGCCACTAGAGTACCTCAGCGGCTAGCCCTTTCCAAGAAAACATTATCTATTCCACAGCACAACACAAACCTCACACTCAATAAAGTGTATTTTGGAAAAGTCTAGTAGCCACTGGAAGAGAAAGAACAAGAGTGATCACTCCTCTAATCCAGAACAGCCATTCTAGCCTACTAGTGGGATGAAGCTCCCTGCCCTGGCTATAGACCAAAGTGGGCAGGAAAATATTATACAACCTGTAGAAAGATAAGACAAAAACCCAAGAGACTGCATTTCACAGCATTGTCTCGGAATGTTACCAATAAGAAGACAGGACTGAGTTGCCCATGATTATCTTTCCATAGTCATTGAAAACATTTCTTCCTGTCAATCCCTGTCCTTTCTACATGGCTTTCCAAACCCAGGCTTGACAAGCCAGAACAGACAGCTCTGAAAATATATGTCCTCCTTTGCAGAGATAGGTCATGGGTCAGAGATTCAAAAGAGATCCAGAATCACATTCCAAGAGCATGCAATGGGTCAAGCTATTCTGGGTTTAAAAACAAAAACAAACAAACAAAAACACAAACCAAAAAAAGCAAGAATTGTCAGAAGTTTCCTCTGTTCCCTCTGCCCCAGCAAGAGATTCTGTAATAAAGTCTTTGATAATTCATTCCCTTTCTGCAGCCCATGGAGGGAGCTAAAATGTAGTGTATACACATCTCTTCAGTTCCTCAGGTCTCAAACCTTAATTTTTGTCTTTCTGCCTAGCTATCTGCATTTACCCTCCACAACACCCCTCTAACCTTTCTCTCCGCTCTTGATATTAATGTGGACTGAGGGGGTCATCCCCCCTCAGTCACAAGCAACCTACTGAGACATCTTACGAGCCCAGCTGCCCATTCCTGACTTGATGCCCAGCAGGCAGGTTATCGTGGAGTCCCTTTGGAGAACAAAAACTATACACATAGCTATCTGTGTGAATCAACCACCATCCTCCTGCTCTTGGAGATGACCTCTGCTGCCAGAGTATCCTCAGCACAAGTGTGGTGTCAGCTGGATGGCGGCTCCTACCAAAGAGATGACAGTCCTCCTTCCAAGCAGGACCCCGCCTTGTCTGGGGATCCTCAGCGGGACTTGGGCAGTCACAGTGGGGACAGGCAGCTCCACAGCGGGTCTCACCTCCAAACCCCAACAATCTTCTCAGTTTCTCCAGTTTGGCCAGCCCTGTAGTCAAAGCAAACCAATTTGCTGGGTACAGGGAGATGCTTGCTCTGTGTGTAGATATGCAGAGCCTATGCTTTCAGTGTAGGGGTGAGCTATGCTTAAGTGTATGTAAACTGCTAAAACAAAGAACAAGATGACACAAAGCTCTGAGCATCTTCCTGAATGTAGACTGCACTGTTTGCTGACCTTTGCTTATTGTGCACCCAAGACATTTGGCTAATGTCTGTTATTGCTGCCTGGATACGGCTCAGCTTCCTTCGAAACTAATTCACCAAACGCTCCTTTCACATACCTAGAGCAGCAAACATTTATGGCAGCCCCAGCACACTCCACAGCCCAAATGACACAGTGACTGCAGACAGAACATCCATAACTCACGTAGCACAAGCACAAGGTAAGATTGCTGTCATTTGAGGAATCAATCTCAACTGCTCTTGCATAGGTTTTCCATAAGCAAAATGCTTTGTTTACTCCAAGTCAGTCCCTACTGTCCCCCATGCTGTAGATGCCAAGCCTGGCTTCTGGCACCTTTCCTGTCTCACGTGATGCAGTCACCTGACCTGACCTGACCTGAAGAGCTGAACAGGGTCTCCTTCTCCAGGCAGGAAAGAGAAGGTCTTTGGTGCTCCAGAGCCTGGAGCCATGGCCTGCACAGGACAAGGAGGCTCTCTGGGGGGCTCCTTGGCCAGCTCAGTCCCAGAGCTGCCTCAGGGATGTCATGGCTTCTCTTTACCTTACCCAAGTGTAGGAGAGATCAACCTGGCCAGGGCCATGAATCACCTTTAATTTGATGAGTTTTTAAGAGGAGAGGCTCACAAATTACTTGTTTCCCTTAGGAACAACAACAAAAACAAAATTACAAAGAGGACTTGGGAAGGGGCTCATTCAAGTATACGGCAACAAGGTCCTGCCAGCCAGCACCAGTCCTCAACCATTTCTGTGCGCTCATGCTCAGCTGGGTTAGGCAGGCCCACAGGGGAGAACATCCTCACCAGGACACTGCAGTTCCCACACAAGTTCAAGAGCAGGCTGCTTTCTGGATTTACCCCATCCTGGGCAGCTCAGGAGTCCTCCTGTCCCCTCTCAGTCAAGGCAAGGCTTCAGCAGCAGCAGAGGGCAAGAGCATGCCGATCCAGCCCTGAAAATCCCCACCTCCTCCTCTGGTCCAGGCTCTGCTGAAACACTAATGCTGCTGACAACAACCAGCAAATAACAAATCAACATCTTGTTTGGCTTGTTTGTCATTGGCTTTGTATTTCTTTCTTCAAGGTTGTTGTTTTTTTCAGTAAAAGTTTGCAGCTATTAGTTCCTTCTCCTCCTTTTTCCATTTGTCACTGTAAAAAGAGGAAGGGAGGGCTGAAGGGGAGGGAGCAGGAAAAATGGAATGGAAAGAAACAAAATGAGGGAAGGTCAAGGGAAAAGAAAATTCAAGATGTTTTGGATTCTTTTATTTCTTAACAAAAGATTTTGCTGTTTTCCTTTCTGGAGAGAGGGGGAAAGGATCTTTTGGTTAAAAAATAAAACAATAACAATAACAACAACAACAAAGCAAAAACAAAAGCAACCCCCCAATAATTAGGTGCTTGAAGGATGTGTGTCCTTTCTACTGCAGACAGAGAATTTGTCTCACTACTAGGAACAGCAGAGAACAGCTACCTCGTAACTTCTCCTCTACTTCAGCTTTAAATGCATTACTTTTTGGCTAGCATCAATAATTAGAGAGAAAATTCTATCTTCTCTCATTACCATCCCTCTTAACTGTATTTGCAAGCTGGTGGTGTGTAGAAAGGGAGCACTTTTCCTTCAGATAGATTCAGAGGTCTCTAGCAATGCCTATGGAGATGTCTGTGCAAGTTTAAACTCTGCCTACAAGCTGGGATATTTTTACCTGCTTTTCAGACTGGGTACTTGGATCATGAGCTTCTTCTTAAATATCACATGATTCTGTGGATTCCAACCAAAGTGACTGGATGAATTTCCTGATCCTGGAAAATTTGTAATTACTTTCAATGGGGACAGCAGTGCCCTCTCTAACTTTGTTCAAATTAGCCGCTTTCTAGCGAGGGTAGGACACCACTATTAGGTTATACATAAGCAACAGAGGAACCAGTTCATATGGTAGTTACTTTCAATAACATAGCTCCACATTTGCACCAAAAAAAGGTGTGAAGTCATTTAATTTCATCTACGATTTTCATAGTGTTATGAGATTAGCTCAGAAAAAGGACTGAACACATCTCCCCAACCACACTTGCAATATGGCACTGACGTATATCTTAAAGGCATGGTAACAGGATCAAAGGGGTTAAATGTTGTGCCATGGTCACACAATAATCCTATGGGAAGACTTCAGGTTGACTCTGAACGCCAAGCCTCAATCCCACTCCTTAACTTCTCTTTCTATTGTTTGAAGAATAGAAGAATTTTTCCTTCTCAAAACCAATACTGTGCCTGGCCCTGGCTGTGGCAGCTGCTGGCTTTTGTTCTGGCTATGTGAGGAGCCACCAAATCATGGGCAACATCACATCCAACACCTGATGGGCTAAGGCCACTAAAAGGGAGAGGGGAAACAAACAAAATACTTACCATGAGGCCTGACTGCAAGCCCAAGGATTTTAAGCTCTTCCCTCAACTTTTGCTGAAACATGACATTTAGTGCTTTAAAAAATAAAATAAACAGTGTCTTATGTGATGCTGCAGTCCTTTGAAGGGAACCAAGAATGAGGTTTGCTGGCTATCTCTGTGTTTACTGTAAATCATCTCCAAACAATTTACAATACCCCAGAGAGGTATGAATTTTGATGCTTGCCTTTTAGTGTTCGTTTGCCAACAATTTTTAATTTTAATTTTTGAGGAAAGGAAATTAAAAGGGAAAAATTGCCCTACGCTAATTCACCAGTTAAATGCACAGAAAATTGCAAAAGATAAGGTTCCCATAGCAATTGGAAAGGTACTGCATCGCACAGATGAGGCCTGAATTTCCCTCTTACATTCAGTGCTGCTGGTTTATCTACACGTAGCACAGAGACAAGTAATTACTTGGAACAAGGAACAAGGTAAAGGAGAATTGGGACAGGAGCCTATGGCATCTGTGATTCTTTTTAATGGCAATTCTCCTGCATGTTTTGATATGCCATTTTTGCAACATAGCCATCCACTGGCATGTGTTCCACAGACCACATTAAAGCTCCTGAGGAGATCCTGTCATTGGCTTTTCTTGTGTTTTTAACTATGCAATTCCAATATGCACTCAAGTAGGCTTTGGCACTGCATTTTACAGCAGCGCTGTATAAAGTCCCAGTCTCTGCAGGACAATGTTGTATAAAACTGCACCAAATGCTGTATTCAAGTGAAAGACCTGCCAGGCATTGCATTATGGTCATGACTACCGTAGCAGGGTAGTTTGACACAAGCTGTTTCTGATGAACCCATCTTACCTATTAATCATCCCTTTATCTTTCATGAGTTTATGATCATTGTGCCTGATTATCTGTCTTTCTTATCCCTTGAGCCATCACCTACAGCACAGCCCTTGCCTTAAAGCTACTCTGCAGTAGGAATCAGGCCCATCAACTCCCTTAATAATTCCTCTATAAAAAGCCCCAGCAGTGCAGTTAAATTTGTGGATGTGCAATCCCTGGGGTTTCGTTTCTCCCTTCTGTGCCAAAGTTCATTTTTAACTGACTGGTCTGGGACATTTCCTGCACTCCATGATTTTTCTGAAAGAACGGTCAAAGGTTCAGCTATTTCATTCTTGGATGCATTTTCACTGGACCATATAGATTTGAATAAAGCAAGTCACCTAGATAGCTATTCCTCATCGCTTTCCATTCTGAAACTGCCTTGAGATCCTTCATCAATAACTATGATCACATTAAGCACCCTGTCACTCTCTTCCTTTTTAGTGACAACCGAAGCTGTAACTACTAATGCTGCAGTCTCCTTTTATCATTGCCTGTGATATGTTGCTGGCTCCCTCTCCCTTCTACATAGGTGACCTAGCAGTGCACTTTCCTTTGTCATCCCTCCAGCTTCTTATGTGCTTCTGAACCAACTCACTTATTTCCTGTGTTAATGCCCCGTGGTTTTGTGCCACTGTATCTCTGACTTTTCTCCTGCACACCTTTATTCTCTGCTCTCTCTTACCACTATGGTTTCCTTTCCTCTCCCCCAGCATGACCACATCTTTTTTTCTTCTTGGTTGATATGCGGCTTTTTTGCTTTTCTCTTTTCCCCCAGTGTCAGCACTGGAGGACATCTCTGACAAAATCATTTTGCTCTCTGTTCAGGTGCTGATAGGGAGATCCATTCCAAGGTGCCAAAAGAAATGCTGGCCCAGTCCACGTCACCAGCCAGCCAGAAGGAAAAGGTGTCCCAGATACTTCTATCTGTGATGTGAAGGAAAGAAGGGAAGAGCCCAGGAGAGAAATGAAACTGCTTCAGAAAGGAGAGAAGGAATCAATCCAGAATATGAAGGAGACATCCCCGTTTCTTTACAAGTGGGTTTCCCTCTCTACGATGCCGAGCACCTCCTTGGTGGGAGAGGACAGTCTTTTGTGCTCTGCTTGAGAGCCGTCCCAGGGCTCCAACAATCCAGCCACATGCTTCTTTGGTTGGGGCAGATCCGACGCCGGGCAAACGAGCTGCTTTAGCCGCTGCAGGGAGGCAGGCAGACAGAGGAAATCTCTATTAATTAAGCTGATAAGCAAAGTGACACCCAATAGCAATCCACAACAATAGCTGGGGGCAAAGGCATCTGGAGAGCTAATGCTACCAAATTCCTGCTCCTTTCCCACTGAATAGCTGTACAAGAGAGCAGGCTCGTTTTCCTATCTTGAAGGGCTCAGTGATGATTATTCCACCTCTGAGCTCAAAAACACACCATGGCATGATGATCTAACAAGACACAGGGCTCCTCACAGACATATTTCTGTGAGGAAGGATGCCAGTGGTTAGATAGCATGGCCTCTAGTCCTCTGCTTTCACCACAGGCATTTTTTTGTGGTCATGCCAAAACTGTGTAAACCCCTATTTGCTTTCTTATGCCAAGCAGCAGTACTTCCCACTGACTTTAGTGGAGCTGTGGAGCTTTCAAAATGGTCTGGCCCATCCAAAGAGCTGGTCATCCACTGCTCCATGTGGAAGCAACAGAAAAGTCAGGATCTTAAAGGACTGCCCCCTTTACTTCATCTCCCATGAAGTAGATGCTATGGTGATACCCACCCCAGCAGTCCTCTCAGGCTACAGTATTGCCTTCCCAGCACTGAGGATCTCCTGCTCCGCGGCACCAGCTCCACTCCCCTCTTGCAGCCTCATGAACCATGGTGGGCAGGCAGGACTCGAAGGCAGGGGAACATCACAGCACTCATCCCCTCACCACTTCTCTCCAGGAAGAATAAGGCTCACAGACATTACTCTGGTGCTGTACCTACCTGTCCAGCCCCACACCAGCTCATACCATTCCTCCTGGGCACAGCTACACTGATCAAGGCATGCAGGGTTGCCCTTGTCCTCTGCAATGCAGCTCTTGCTGCAGCAGGGTGCCCTGCGGGTATCCCCAGTGCTGCCCCAATTTACTGGCTTTTGGGGCAGGTTATCATTCAAGAATAAAGAAAAAAAATGCAAAGAACCTGAGACCCTTGTTGCAACCCAGTAACCTGCTGTGTTCTGCAGCCACCTCCCCAGCTTCATGGGGCAGCATATCATTTCCCTGATGAATACCAACTTCCACAGTTACTAACGTTTCCCTTCACAGACTGTTTAGGCCAGTGTACGTTCCCCACTTACAGAGTGCATCACAAGCTGGAGCAGGCAATTCATCCTTGACTCATCCGATTAATTTCAAATACTCCCACTCACTGTGAAACACCTGCTAGAATTCAGGATTCCTCTCATTTTTTCAGAAGTATTTGCCCCATAATTTCTGATATCAGCCATGGCCTAAAGCTTCTCTGTGAGCAGCTCATTGCACATTTTCAATGTTTGGAACTTGAACTGTCTTAATCAGACACATTAAGAAACAACATTTGTGTTTCTTGGTCAGCCAAGTGTAACAAGAGGAATCAGTTTGTTGCAGTGACTGATTATAATTACCTATTACAAACTTGCTTTTGGTGAATGGTTTGCAATATTCAATTGAAATGGACTGTACCCCAAAGCATTTGTGTCAGCAAAACAATTTATTACATTTGTGGGGCATGACTGGAAAAAAAGGAACAGGTAAAATTTGGAAAAAAAATCAAAACTAGAGAAAATATTCCAAAATATATTGCACTATCTGCTTTTATTCTCCCCTGAATCAGTCCCGGCTGCTTTCCTAAACCATGCCCTTGAAAGTCTCTTCATAATAATATAGAATA
Source organism: Nothocercus julius (assembly GCA_013398735.1). Classification (NCBI taxonomy): domain Eukaryota; kingdom Metazoa; phylum Chordata; class Aves; order Tinamiformes; family Tinamidae; genus Nothocercus; species Nothocercus julius. Next base: position 1,280,554 of record VZSV01000090.1, read on the forward strand.
AATGTAAAGTCCCTGGATATTACATCTAATATCCTCTAAAGCAGGGAAAATAGAAAAACCCTCAATCTGAAGCTGGCAAATCAGTCCCTTGAATGTGCCATAAAATAGGCATTCATAGCAGCGTTTCAGTCCAAGAACTCAAAGCAGTTTGCCTCAAGTGAAAAAATATTGCCAGTTTAACAGGTGGGACATTTGGACCACTATTTCAATGATAGCTCTAAGTTCTCATATAGACATATGAAATCTCTGAGCAGTAGAGAGTCCAGCGTTATCAGCTGCACGGTCAAGCTCTTCGAACTGGCTGGGGGAATGGGAAGATGTATTATGACTAAATGGCCTTGAGCACAGGAGAGGGCTGTAAGAGACAAGACTCAAGAGCTAAGCTTGGAGCAAGTCATATTGCAGAAACTTGGCAAAAAAATCACCTGGACTTTCTCATGTTAGGAGGTTACATTTCCAAATGGAAGAGGGAGTGCTTGAGTGGTTTTCCTTAAAGCAGTGCTCAATTGCCAAGGGATTTTTTTTTTTTTTCCAGGGTACCACTACGTTAGCCTTACACTAAGCCCTTTTCTAAGGGGATTACATGGGTAACACCTCTGTATGTCCTTGACTAGAGACCCTTTTTGGCTATTACAGATTTGTGTATGTTCACATACCAGTGTTACTATTTCAGGATCTTTTTAAGTCCCACTTGACTTGACTTGAGTTGAAATGAGTTGGTCCAAAAGCTACAGCAGTCTGTAGGGTCCTCTCTGGCAGCATTACGCTAATCCAGGTACTAGGGTGCCTTTGCTATCTACACTCCTGTGGATGAGAAGCAAGGCCAAGCACATAGCCAAGGAGGCCAGGAGTCACTGGGACAGACCCTGAGCCCTCCAAGGTGCTCCCAGCGGAGGTGGCTGCATCGCTTCTGGAGTGCACAGAGCTCTGGGCTCCCCACAAACCCCTCATCTCATCACAGCAGTAACCAGGAGGCTGAACGGTCAAAGGGAGCTAGGACCCTATTTCTTTGTATGGCCATTCTCCTTCATGTCTCTGCCTGCATTGTTCGTGCCTCCCTCACTATTTCTCTGAAGGCTTTCCCCCCTCCTCTGCCTCTGTGCATTGCCTCGTAACTTCTTCTGAACCTGAGGTGGACATTAGCCTGCTCTTCCATAGATCCTGTCACCCCTTGTTAAGTTACAGTTCCCAGACAGTAAATAGGAGCCCTCGTGGGCACAGATTCCCTGAGGAGGCAGAGCCAAAGAAGACGTCCCACACCCAACCCAGTTGTAGCTGCCTTAGCAGTGGAGGGTGCTCCTTTCCACACATCTCCCATGTCACTGGCATGCCTTTGCCATGTACACAGAGACATTCCTGATCCCTGCTCTCCTATAAGCCCTCACCCAACCATGAGCGAGCCTGAAATCAGTGGCTGGGGGGAAAGACAGGGAGAGAAGCTGTGCTGAAAATGAACTGTGCCTCATATAACAACGGTCCTCCTCCACAGACCATGAGTTACATCTCCACGACTGCATTTTCTCAGGCACAATACTTCCTAAGACCTTACCAGAGATGTGAAAAGGCCAAGATGCCTACAGTGAGAGAGAGGCATGGGCATGACCCAGAGTAGTCTTTTGTAGCTACATGAGCATTTTCTCCTTAATAGTCATGCGTAATTCCTTCAGAGAAAGAAATACAGACCCAGGACTAAAAAGGGAGCAGGGGTAAGAGCCAAAAGGTAAAGGCAAAAGAGTACCTGTTTTTATATGTGGTTTGCCTCGGTACAAATCAGTAAAGGAGGAGGAAGCAAAGACGATGTTATGCCATCTTTACTTGGGTATCCAGTGGGACAAAACAAACTTTAAATCAAGACAATTAGTCTGCGGCCTCAACCAGGCTTTTTGGGAGCCGCGACTGACTGGAGCCTAGAAATCCCCTGCTCAGGCTCCCAGTGCCTGGGACTTTCTCCACACTGGGATGAAATAAATGCATCCATGAGCTCTCAGTCACTCTGGCTTTGCACACACTGAGGGGGTATTCTGCTATCCAGTGGAGCGAGCGTTAGAGATATTCTGCATGCATTTACATATTGCACCAAATGTGGTGGTCTGACGTCCCCCAGAAGATGGTGGATGTTTGATGATCTTCCTGGAAGTTGTGCTGAGACTCCGCAAACCCTCCCAGATTACCATCAGGAGCTATTGGGCATTCTGGGGTAGGGTCACCCCCATGCCTTGCCTTCTTGAAATATGTTATGTGCATTTTCCTGGCACTCTTCCCATGAGTTGTCTGGAAGAAGACGGGTGCACTGCGCCATCAGTTTGCCTCCTGACCATGATCTCAGTACCTGCTTCAGGGGTCCCTTGGTTTTCAGGAGAATGAAGATGGCGTAGAGAGGAACGCAGATCATAGAGGAGAGTGCCATCATCCAGCCCAACACGTAGCCCCAGGGTGGGTACACGTAGACGTTGTTGTATTTCAAGGGCGTGTACTTGATCAGAGAAAACAGGAAGATGGCCTGAGGAGGAAAGAACATAGACATAGCCAGAGCAAAGGGGGCAGAAGGAGACAGGCAGCCTGACCAAGCTGGAAGCCTAGGTGACAATGACTGTGTTGTCTAGCAGGAGCTATCATGTGCCTTACTAGCTACAGCAGAGCAGAGACTGGTGCATACTGACTGCACTAGGAACTATCTCAGAGCCAGGGCCAGGCTTCTCAGCATGTACAGGCTTCAGGTTTTCTTTGGGATCAAACTAAGCAAAGTTGGCAGTAACTCTGAGAGTCCAACAACTCTGAGGCAACAGGTGAGACATTGATAAGCCAGGATTTTGTGTTCTGAGCACTCTCAGAAGCTCTCCAGAATTAATACCTGGACACAGATATCCCACTCTTGGGCCCTCTAACCACAAATCTCCCAGACAATTTGGGATGGATCAGGCACTAACTTTGAAAACTCCCCAGGCATTCAGATCCTGCTGAAACCCATGGACAAAGGACCAGACATCTTCTATAAACTATAAAAGATCCCATCTACATTTCCACTGAGGTCAAAGAAAACAACTGTCCACATCAGACAGAGGAGCAGAATTTGACTTAGATATCATGTAAAAATCAGTGGAGCAAGACTGAACGTAAATCCAACACAGGAAAGAACTTGCCTGATGCAGGGTCCATTTTCTTTAAATATAGTTGTCAGAAAAGTTTTCAAGGAGGCTTCATAATATATAAATCAAATGGCTATAGTAAGATATTTCTGAGTCACAGAGGGGCACAAAAACACAGGCTGAAGCAAGCATTTCAGAAAAGGATAATTCTCACTGATCTTCTATACAGAAGTAATTTGACCAAACCTCTTCACACTTTGAGGATACATTTTCCTTTGCCATCACAGTGAATAAGAGAGTTTTCAGGCTCAATTAGTCTTCTGGGCAAAAGATAGGACTTTACAAAGGAAATAAGTTGTAGTTTCAACTATGGATCAACTTCTGCTTCTCCATAGTAATTTGATAAAAGTACAGCAGCACTTTGAAAACAAATTAACCTTTTCTACTATCAATCTAGAAATCCAGTATAAATACGCCACACTGTTGTAATTGTGGGTACTTACCAGGCACATGCCTGGAGTCAACACCGTCCAGCTTATCTTAACCAGGGGCCATGGCCGGTAACCAATCATGTCCTCAATGTTGTCATAGAAGCGGTCTGCACCTTGGCCAGAAAAGAGACAGAGATGAATAGGTGAGATTTTCTTTGTTTTATTTGACAGCTACCTATATCAGATCCCGAAGCCCATTATCCTTCATGTTTCTTCTGTTAAAAAATTGGCCATCCTAATAATACAAGAGCAGGAGACCGGCTTTCCTGACGTTTAAAATGCCCAGTTTTGACGCTTGATGCAGATGGCAGTGTTTGACGTTTCAAAACTATCCATAACTTTTCAAAAAGCTTGATATAAAAGGACACACACAGCAGCTGTAAGAAGGATGATGCAGCTGTTGTACCACTAGCTGCTGGAACTAACCCCTAGCATAAACAAGCAGGTATGTTTTGGCTACAGGTTGGTAAGGGAAAGCTCTCACAGGCTGAGCATGTGGGAATGCATGAGTCCAAAATGTTGAAAGGAAGGAAGAAAGTAGAGGACACCAAATAAATTCTTATCCTGTAACAAGATTGGTGCACCAGGGAATTTCAGGTCAAGAATCCCCACTGGACTGGACATTTTCCTTGTCAAGAGTATGCTTTCCAAGACCGCTTCACTTTTTGCCTATCACAAGAAAATCTGGCCATCCAAACACTGCTGGTAACCAAATCTTCTGTCTGTAAGTGTTGCTGCTGTCTTGCCAAAATGAGAGCTGTCTGGTGAGAGTCTGATTTCTTTCTCTTCCCATTAGCTTCACTTACTACATTACATATGCTTCATCAAGCTGAATCGCACAATGCATCTGGATGCTAAATACCTCTGAAAATCACCAAAAGTCCTGCCACTGACCAAACCCTATCTGTGCTAAGCACTGACTGTTCCCAACCCAAAACACAAACAGGAAATGCGTGCAATGGTATACAGAGGAGATGACCTAATGCAAATGGACTTTAGCAGACCTTTCAGTAAGCTCTAGCATGTTATCTAGAAATAAAAAAAATAAGGTTGCCCAGAAAGAGATGTAAAATGAAAGATAAAAGAATCATTCACAATGTGGCATACCCAGTTCACCCTAACTAGAGCTAACCAGAGGTATAAGACCAGACTGCCTCCGGTAAAATGTGGTAACAATATTAGACAAAAAAATGTCTAGAGAAAGAGTCACCAGTTAAGTACCTCTAATATCAAATAATGTTCTTCCTATCGCAGTTTTATCAGAGTACTTAGCTGACAAAACAGGCCTCTGCCCCTGTGAGCATGTTCCTCTGGCATTGAACTCATGGTCATGCCAAATTTCCCACCTGGAAGTGTAGTGAGATCCTTAATATCTGATAAGACTCTTAACATCTGATGACTGGGCCATAAATATATGCCTACCAGACTAGCTACACTTGCTAGTGTTGAAGGTTTTGTGGATTTTTTTTCTTTTCTTTGCATTTTAGAATTAAGTCCAAGTATTGTCTTTGCTTTAAAGGTGTGAATTCTATAAGGGCATTCTATCTTTGTCTTTCTTTTATGTAATTTTTTCATTATTCTCTGAATCTAACGTAATGGTTTGGAAAGACAGATTTCTTGAACACCTCATGGTTTCCTTCTTGAGTCTGTAAGTGAACAAGTAGCCCCTGGGAAAGTACAAGCTGTGGCATGTCAAGGGAAATACAATCTTGTGAGAAAACCTATACCAGAGAACAAAACCCTAAAACTATAAACCTAAACCAAGCTGTAAATCCCATGAAGCCTCAGGTAGTATTTCTGCAAATATATTGGTGCTAAAGAGGGTTGATATATAAAAAGGAAGTCTTTTTGCCAAAAAGCCAGAATCTTCCATGGACTAGAGAAAAAAAGACAGAAGGGTATAAATGATAGCACTGTTTCCAGAGAAGGACACTGTAATGTTAAATAGATGATGGATAAAATCATTCACAATGCAATGCTGTTGAAGTCAAACATAACAAATTTTGGATTTAGGATCTACTAGAAGAGACATAGCAGTTAAAGAAAAATACAAAGAGACCAGACAAAAAGGAGGACACAGCAGACATCAATCCTGCTCCAAAAAAAAACCCAAACAAACTGAATCATATATTATTAGTTATAGTGTGCAGTAGCCTCCATCTGTCCTTATCCCTGCTTGCTGCCGCATAACCACCGTGTCCTGCTGTTCCTTTGCCAGGGTTGTAGGCAGCAGATGATGTAGTAAAGCACAATGGGACCTGACGTGAATGGACTCAAAGAGTATATGAACAGGAGGTTTTTACATGTTCTACATTTCACAGGCAGATGAAAAATTAATCAAGCTTAAGATGTCATCAGCTCAATCAGTCAACATCGGCCTTTTGAGCAAATTAGAAGCCAGAAGACTCATGTATTCCCTCTTCCTTTCCAGCACATTAGAAGGATTAGATAAAGCTACCGCAGGGAATGCCCTAAAGACTTCCCCCAAAAGATTTCTGTTGGAATGAATAAAGATGTTTACCCTAGATGTTTGTTCTACAATATCCCCAAATGCAAGAGTTGCTATCCCTGAATGTTAATATGACCTCTGTTGTGCTTATTAAGCCTATACGCTCTCAAAGATGTCACATCATTTTCTGGCAAATCATTGAATTTTGGAACATAAACTCATGGGAATAAATTTTGCTCTTACCCAGCTAAAAATATGCTTATGTTCTTATGTCTTGTCTTTACAGAATGCTTCTCATTCTAAGCAGCTTACAACAACTACTAGTATTATCCAAGCTGAAAGGTACCAAGATATTTCTCCTTTTTTTTTTTTTTCCTCAAACATTATCCAGCAACAGGAAGTTTCACGGATCAAGTATACACTGGAGGAAATACTTCTCAATACAATCTGTTTGAACTGTTATTTTGGAACCTAAAAGTCTCTGCCTTTCAAATCATTACTCCCAAGCTGCATTTATTTGCATTCATCTATATTGAATTTCATCCACAGGATTTCAATAGGTAATGACCTTGGCTCTTTGCCTTAGCGCTAAGCCTCTATCTGCTCCCTCACTGTATCAAATGTGCAGCATCAACACCTGTGCCAAACCTGTGCAAAATGCTGCCAGCAGAAGGATTACTGCATTGCAACAACCACACAGCCTTTGGGTACCAGTTGCACAGAGCGGGCCCCTTATGACCCATAAGTAAGGGTGTGAAATCTCCTCTGGCAGCTGCATCAGAAAGCATCACGCACACACTGCTTGTGCAAGCTGGACTAGGAGGATCCAGCTGAATATGGAGACCGCAGCTCCTAGGAGCCGCTTGGCATGTGTCTATGAGAGAAAGATTTATAACATCTCAACAAGGATTCACCTGGGGGTGACTCACCCGTACCCGCTGGCATCAGTTTTCTTGAGATTTCTATACAGGTCTGATGGCTCCTGCCTCAGCCCTCCTGCAGTGGTGGAAAACCAGCTTTCTCCTGGAGCAGCTTATCCTAATGTGCCTGCTGTGACTGCCTGGAAAATATCCTGCCCACAGCATATTTTGGGGGTGTCATGCTGCAGATCCTAGTGCTCAGAAAGCCTACCTGCTTATGTGAGGGCTGGGTCTTCCCAAGCGGGAAGAGGGCCAGAGGAGACGGGAAAAGCAAAAAAACCTCCAGCACTTCACTCTGGCAAATGTGATCAGCAGGTTTTATGCCGCATGATCCTTTCACAGAAGGAGAGCAGTATGTGAGGAAATCCTCAGATCTCTGCAGCAGCAGCTGCCTGACAGGCAGAAGGAAGCTGCCAAGCTGTGGGTGGTTGCCGTATGTGCTGGGAGAGGGGGAACTCAAAGCGCATATTTGTGTTTGCAAAAACACTGTAATTTTTCACAGTATAAGCAAGAGACTCAGTCCTGCCAATTCTGAGGCTGAAGAAACGCCATTAAGTGGCACGAGGGATGTTTTTTTCCACTAAAATGCCCCTCCTTAGCCTGCTGACTATGTTTCAGCCCAGCATCAGGCCAATGAATGCAAAGTAGAACATCAAGAGCAAAAAACCCCACTGTGCAGAGTGGGGCAAATGCACACAGAGTGCTGAGGTAATGACTCATTTCTCATCCCCCTTTGCTCCATCCACCTCCCGGGCTGCTGAAGTGGCATTATCCCTCTTGTTGTTAATTCTCTGCCATTATTTATCTGCGCTGGTCAGTGGGGGAGAAATGAGGCCTGTGCAATTGTAACAAGGGCAGGGCCTGTTGTGCACATTAAACTGTAATCAGTGTGATGATGAAGAAGCCCTGCCACAGCAGGAAGGAGATCTCTATCTCCTTAGGAATTCTATGGGGACTGCGCAGAAGGAGACTCTCAGTTTAAATACGGCCTGCATCTGGTATCACAATCGCTCAGGGAAGCTTCTCTTTCTGGACCTCTCTTGGATGCATCTTTCTTGCAGTGATGCTCTGTTACATTCCCTGGAGGTCACTCCCAGGTACTGCATCTGCTCTCAGTTCAGGAAGGTTGTCCAGGCTAGCAATTGGTTCCTGATGTACATGAAGTGTTTGGAGAACATGTTACCTCCTTCATCAACAGCTGTGCTACAACCATTGCATCCTCTATGAAACTTTAAGTGGCAAAGAGTACGTACAGAGATTCATTGCTTACTGTCTCTTCTAATGCAAGACATAGGGAACATGAAATTAAACTAGCAGGGAGCAGGTTCAAAATAAGAAAAAGAAGAGTGACTATTCACACTGCCTATAAAAGAGAGCTGTGAAACTTGCTGCAGGATTCTGTGGATGGTAAATGTTTATCTGAGTCAGCCTGACAAATGCACAGGAGAGAAATAAATACAAAGATCTTTCTTATGACTCTGGAAATCCCTGGGCCACAAGCTGCTAGCAGCTGGAAGAGTATCACTGCCACTTCCTCTACTCTTGCGCTCTTCCCTGGGCAGCCATTGCTGACCGTTGAAAGAGACCCAACATGCAGTTCTTGTTTGCAGTCTTTTTTAGGTTATGATGGATAAACTGCCTGGCACAGCTAGGAGCCAGCAGGGCCTGAAATGTGTGGATTGACAGACAGATCTAACTTGGCAACTGCTAGAGCTTTATATAGTCCTTACAGATGGAGAGCTCCTGTGTCTTCATGAGGCCAAGGAGAGGGGAGCTACTCTTCATCATTCAGGATGAAACATGTGACCTAATAGTCTCAATACATGTTTCAGTAAAATGAACTGCAGTCTGTTTGCTGAGACACTGCTAGGCACACCAGAGATCTCCCATAGGATATCACGAGATATTCTTCTTACTACACTCTCTAGTAAGCGTTTGGTTTTCCTCTGATAGTTCACGGAGGTCAGTCTGAAACCTGTTTCTGAGCAACTCAGTAGTTTAGTTACAGTCTTCACCTAGAGCCAAATCAACTCCACCTGTTTCTCTTAGGACTGCTCTCACAGCCTCTGCTAATGGGAAGTAACACATAGCAGAGCCTGCATCCCAGCTTTTCATGTTGAATGAACTGACAGGACTAAACTGAGGGAGCAATACAAGGAGACTGTAAGAGGTAGAGAGGCTGAAAAACAGCAGTCATTTCTCCAAAGCTTATTTTCTAAATCAAAGGTAAGGCAATAGGGAGAAGCTTCAGAAAAGAAAAAAATCATTCCTACTCTAAATGTAGAACAGTGAAGAAACATCATGAGCAAACACACAGGAAGGCAAACAGGAAGAAAGGTAATTACATGTTCCCTCAGGGAGAGGATGGGTCTTTTTCATCCGCCTCCTCCACCCCCAAATGCTTCCCTTGAAAAGGAGGAATATAATCTTTGTGTCCCACTTACCATACACCCATCCAACACAGATAGCTTCAAAAATGGCCAGAAACAGCAGGCAAGTACCACTGGCAGCATAGTAATCAAAGAGCTGGAAGATGTACATTCCCCCCTGTAGGAGAGTTAGAAAAGAGGGAGTCATGGCAGGACTATTCCATGGGAGAAAATACTCAGACAAGCAGGGGCATAGCAACAGGAAGACTACACCAAAAGCACACGGGAGAAGGAGAACAGCTTTCTCTTGGAACTGATCACACTAGGAGCTATCCCGTCCCAAAAGAATACTCAGACCAGGTGCCAGAGAGCATTCCACAAACCCATTTTGTTACACTGCTGATATTGGCTGCTTTCTATGTCCATAGGAGCAGGATTTTTTTTTTTCTTAATCATGAAGCAAGTTTCTATAACCATTTCAAAATACTATGTGGCTGTGCTGATCGTTGCAGCCAAAAAAAAATGGGATGACAATCAAGATGTTCAGATACCTCATTTTAGTCTGCATTCATTTTTACATGCAAGAGGTCCAAGTTTTGTAGTTGCAAAAACATGTGGCTCTCTTGCTCTCTTCACCTTTGGTTTGAACCCTGCTCTAATTGCAATCAGTTGCTGGTATAGCTCATTTGATTCCCATTTCATATTTTCATGTGTTTTCTCTAGGGGAAAGCCCTTCAGACATACATTAAGCAGATGCTTCCCAGTGGTACTCAAGGACTCCAAACAGTGGCAGAATAACAGAGCACTTACCCCTTCATCCCGCCACATACTGATGTGATGTCCTACAGCGATGGGAATAGCTGCCTCTATGTATGTGAAGCAGCATAAAAAAGCCATGGAAACCTTTAATTTAGTTTCACACAGTCAAAGCTCTCTTCATCTCCTTGGGAATTGAAACAAATTCTTAGTCAGGATCTTGTGGGAGTCTCACTCAGAAGTGGCTAAGAGGTTGAGCAGGATTTGTCACTACTCAGCGCATGGAGTCAATGCAGGCCAGTGCTAGGACCCCAACCAAGGCGTGTGGTACACGCATGGTACACACAGCACAACATCATGTAGGCAGAGGTGTTTGGCCACCACTGGGCAAACTCCATGTGCACAGCACCATGTTGATGCACCTTGGGTACTTCTGCTCCTGGGGAGCTCATGCTTCACCCAGCTAGCATCCCTCCACTGCTTCGTGTGAACATGCCTGGAGACCTCCTCCTACTAACTCAGGCATGGTTTAGACGCATTGAGCCTGGACTCTCGTGGAGAGTAGTCAGTAAACCAGCAAATACATTAGAAATGAAGGATAATTAACAGCATCAAAGAGGCTTGCTGTCTCTTCCAGGTCACTCTTCCAGGGTTTCTAGCGCTCACAGGCATCACAGCTATTCGTTCCTTACCTCAGTGACTAGTAACAAGCCCAGAAGGTAGCATATGACTGCAATGACCAGGATCAGCAGCTCTCGACGCCCCTTCTTCCGAAATATTTCCGGAAACATGTCAATAATAGCTGTCACCATGCTTTCCACACAGACAAACTGCAGAAGAAATCATGTCAGAAAAGCAAGTGAAAACTCCCCAAACATACATTCTCTCGATGACATTTTTTTTCTTTTGCCAACCAATCCCGGTTTTCATGATGTGGCCTGTTTTACAAGCAAGAAACAAGACTGAGAAAGGAGACACCTTCATAAGGGAGGGACACAGCTGTACGTGCTCCGCCCATGCTGTTTCCTGCTTTCATCTGCCTGATTTCCATCCAAGGGCAGCTGCAACCATGGGGGGCGCAAATGAACCTCAGCATCAATGAGGTCTCTTTGGAGCTGCAAGTTGAAAGGGTTAAAATACAGCCACTTTTGGAGGGGAGGAGCTGTCAAATACATGTGGAATTGTCTCAAACCCAATGTGGCACGTTATTGCACAGCAGGATCACACAGGGCATATGGAGACAAGTGATGGACTGCACCCATCGAGGATCTGAGAAGGCATGAGAAATTGCTGTTGCAGAGAGGAGATCCCTTGCTACCAGGAAATTAAATAGAGATAGGTGACTGGGGGCAAAACTTAGCCCTGAAATAAAGACTTCAGGAGATGTTCAAAGAAGGAAGAGGCACCCTGAAGCTAGAAAGGGAGGGGTATTTTCTGTACCTGGCTGTCCAGTCCCAAGAAGATCAACATGAGGAAGAAGAGGCAGGACCAGAGCTGAGACACAGGCATCATTGTTACTGCCGTTGGATATGCTATGAAAGCGAGGCCGGGACCTGCCAACAGATTGCTGCATGATCAAGAGCATCCTGCACATCACTGCCTGCCACCAACACCCAGCAACCCAGAGAGTGATTTAATGTCCTGCTTTAAAAAATATCTTGCCGCAGCCCCATGCCCTAAAATATGGCCAGGACCTAAAAGCATTATACAGGAGGGTTCATGAGAGCAGGGAAGGTGGGAATGACTCTGACTGAAAGCAACGTCTGGGAGCATAGATCCTGCAAACCTGGATGCAGGCACCCACAGCAATAGAGGATGTAGATAACATCATGGACTTCACTGCATAGACGAGTTCATAAAAAGTCTCCTCTACTTCAAGCTTTTTATTGTGCTTTGGCCCTGAAGTCTCCTAAAAAAACCTACCTGATTCAGCCACTTCTGCAATGGGTACACCCTGCTTTCGAGCCATGAATCCCAGCACAGAGAAGATGGCAAAACCAGCAACAAAGCTAGTGGCACTGTTCAGGAAACACAGCATGATACAGTCCCTGGAAAGAGGTGAGATCAGAGAGAGAGAGCAGTATGAGCCCACTTTTGGTCACTTCTGTACTCAGCTTCCTGAATCAGACAACATGAGTCAAGGAATATCAATACTACCCTTGAACTCTACTTCTAAAGTCAATAGTTCAAAACAAAACAGAGCCAAAAATGAGTCCACTACTTTGTACTTCTGCATTCAAGAGCTGTAGGCCTAGACGTGGCAAAAAAAGGGAGACAGAGAACACCATCAATGGCTTGTGAGCAGGATGCCACAAGTTTCACAAGGACATGGCAACAAAAGAACTGACAGGAGTCAAGGGAAATAGAAAAAGAGCAGAGAAAAAGAGAAAAACAGCAAAACAGATAGGAAGAGTTTGCAAAAGTAAGTTTGGTCAAGAAAGAGGAGTATCTGAAAACATTAAAATGTTAACAAGGTCCAATAGGACAAGTACTAATGGGATAACATAAAGTATCAGCCTACAAGGGCTGTGTCTACACTGTCTTCATTAGCTGTACTCACAAGGAGGCTTGAGAGCGCTACGGCACTTGTCTTCAAACATTTGTGCACACATGCAAAAACAGGGCCTCAGTCGGAGCTGTGTGGGCTAGAAACCCCTCGCCTTGGGCTCCTGCCCGGCAGCCAGCTGGCCGTGGCCAGCCCACAGCATATGCTGCCATGGGCAGCACCCACCACCACTTGGGCTAGAGCATCTGTCCAGAGCTAAGCTGGTGGTCAGAGATACCTAAAGTATTAGATGAAGGCTTAGTGACAGACACATTTCAGGAAAGCCATGGAAAAGTATTAACTGCCTGACAAGCAGCCATGGCAACACCTGTTGGTGAATGGAGGAAAAGGAGACTTCTTGACTCTGAAGCACCATTAAATGCTTTTAGCCTTGTTGGAATAATACATGCAAGAATAATGAAGCCCCTCCTCTTTGGGACTCTGAAGAAGTTAGCAGTAATGGTCCTGATGGCTTTCTTCACTGAGCTTCATGTCAGGCCACAGAAAAAGTAGATTTGTAATCTAACATTGAGGAGGAAAAAGAGTAAGACAGGCCAGACAGATCTGATTAATCTCCTTGATATGATCAACACATCGCTGAGGGTGTGTTACTTTGATTTCAGGATCGCTTCCCCCCTCACAGTCGCCAGTGGAGCCTCCACAGTGCTGCTCTCCCATTTCCAAGCTGACTCATACAGGAGAGCATTACTAATACCATTTTCTGGAGCTCCAGTGTTACCTTGGTGACCCTCCATTCCTATGCTGAGTCTTCTGCAACTTGGTAACTCTAAGCAGATCATTACGCAAAGCAGCGTGACTAAAGGCCTCCCGGGAGGCAGTGCCTGCCTCAGGTGTAACTCTGTGCTATTCGCCCCTGAGTAAATTTCTGTGAAGGTGTGAAAAGTCCTGGCTTCTCTTACCTGTAACAGTTGTTGGTGTATTTGTTGTAGCTGCCCAGAGCTGTCAGGCATCCCTGGCAAATGGCGTAAGAGAAGAAGATCTGAGTGCCTGCATCCATCCAGACCTGGAACAGAAAAAGGACAATGGCTTCCAGCCCAGGCAAACAAATAAATAAATGCCTGGGGCCTGTCCAGCAGACACTTCTCCATCAAAGCAGAACAAACTACATGAAACGGAGAGGCACAGCTCCTACAGAAAGTGAGATACCTCTCTGGGAAAGCCCAGGTAACTGGACGGAAGGTCCTCCAGAGCAAAGCTTCCAAGAGGGCTGAATTTGCACATTCCACTCAGAGTGATGCAGGGGTGCTGGTCCATGCCTGACACCGCCCCTCCACCCCTTGTCATTGCAGCCTGGCCAGAGGGAACATCCCTGATAACATGGTTCCAGCTGAAGTTGGCACTACAAGAGGTCATATCCGTCCGTCGTCCCTCCATGGCTCAGGGCTCAGCAAAAACGCTCAGGAGTCATCCCAAATGAGGGCCAGTGAGGTCTTTGCATGACAGCTCGTTGCTCTGGTTTCACAATAGAAAAAGCTCAGTCAGATGGCTCACCAGTGCTCCATCCTCCTCTTCCCCATGAAAGAGTCTGTTCTTCACCCAGTATTTTGAGGGCTCTCACACTCTTCCAGGGAAGGCCCTTCCCTGTCAGTCAGCAGGCAGGAAGGAAAACACCCCACCTTTTGCTTGTTTGTTTGTTTTTGTTTTCCTCTCACTGCTTTTTTTTTTTTTTTTTTTTTTTTTTTTCCCCTGCAAGCAGCCCCCAGCTGCAGGCATCCAGGCAGCTGCAATTTGGCAGCCCCCAGAAAATCCCAGCCAGGCACTGCTCCTTCAGTTCACACGGCTCCCTCACAGTTACATGCATACCGGGAGCCCACCAAACACGAGCACACATCCTGCTTCACACCAAAGCCCCAAGCTCTGCCTAGACCCGGTAGCAGGCTCTCTGTCCTACTACGCTTTACAGCAGCCCGGAAAGTCCATGTCAGCTTTTCCCAGGCTTTAAAAGACAGGGAGGTTTTCAGTAATTTAGCTACGACCATGAGTAAAGCGCACTTGGCCTCAGTAACTCCCCTGTTATTTATTTTGATATTAAAACGTCATTTATGTTCAGCTGGCTCCAAGTTTTCAGCACACCACAGATTTTGTATTGACAACACATAATTGCATCTGAAAGCCATTTGGGGGAAGACAGTGTGTTTGGCAGCTGGTTTGGGAGCAGTTGGGGCTTTGGCCATCTGGGAAGATGGGGGAGGTAAGCTCAGACTGCAGGCAAAGCATATTGCTGGCTGCCTCCCCAAGAAGATTCAGCGGTGCAATAATTAGCAGTAGAGCCATTTAAATGCTCTTCCTCAGGGTGGGGGTCAGCACCAGCATCCCCCTGTGTGGATGAGGCAGCCTGCCCAGCACTGAGCTCGTGTGGGGAAGGGAGAGAATGGTGCCTGGAGAAGATCCATGCTGGGCTCGCTGGGGGTCTGCTGCACGCCCTGCCCAAATCCCTGCCAGCCCCGACCCCACATCAAGTTGCACCAGGGGAGGTTCAGGTTAGATATTAGGAAAAATTTCTACACAAAACGAGTCGTGAAGCATTGGAATAGGATGCCCAGGGAAGTGATGGAGTCACCATCCCTGGCAGCGTTCAGGAAACGTGTAAATGAGGCGCTTAGGGACATGGCTTAGCAGGTATGGTGGTGATGGGTTTACAAATGGACTTGATGACCTTAAAGGTCTTTTCCAACCATAATGATTCTATGATCCTATGATCTCTCCCAGCAGGGCTGGCTTGAAGGAGCAGCAGACACAGGTGAGCAGGTGATGGGGCTGACATGTATCCTCTGGCCAACCCCTGATCTCAAGACGGGGGACCAGCACTCTGGGAGGGGAGGCAAAGCTGCTGCCTGGATGCTAATGTGAGGGGCTGTGCTCCCTGGGAGGGACCCACTGGAGCCAAACAAAGCTGTAATGGGGCCAGATAAAAAAGAAAAGTGCTAGATTATTTTCTCCTCTCTTTTCCTTAATTATTTGCATTTAAGACGCAGCAAAACCATCTGTTCCATGCTGAATATTTCATATACTCTTCTGTTTTTGCTGAGCCTGTGAGTGGAAATGACCTAATATGCCCATATGCTGCAAAGACATCATCGAAAAGGCTGTGCTGTGCAGGGAGACTAGACCCCCTCCTAGCTCTTTTTAGGAGGTCTCGCTGCTGTGCTCCTCCTTTCCGAGAAGACAGCTAGATCCTCAGCTCAAAGAGCCCCTCCATCCCTTACCTACCTGCGGGTCTGTGAGCCTGGTAATGTCTGGCTTCAGGTAGAAGAGGATGCCCTCAGCAGCACCCGGCAGTGTCACTCCCCGCACTAGCAGGACCACCAGCATCGCGTAAGGGAAGGTGGCAGTGAAGTAAACGACCTGCAGATGCAGGAGAAACAAGAGGCAGGAGGCTCAGCAAGGAAGGGGAGGTGGACATGTCACCCGCAGGCAGCCACCCCAGGCAAAGGTCCCTTGACTCTCCTGGTGACTGTACTTGCTACCGCCAGCATGGAAGTGGGGTGGGGAAAAAAAAAAAAAAAACAGGGGTACATCTCACTGGTGATTTAGTTAATCTGCTTTTTGCTCCTCACCCAGCCTGTGCCACTAGTTGTTCTGCCCTATTGCTTGTTTCCAGTCCAGCCATTTCCCTGATCTCAAGCTGTTCTCTTCATCTTTCTGGAGTTGCAAAAGGAACCCAAATCTCTTCCTGTCGCTGAGTTTTAATGAGGAGTTATTAAAATGGTCCTGCTCGCAGCAAGAGTTTTCCAAATTAAATAGCAACTTTCGCTGCCCAATTTAAGACAACTCTGAGGGGTCCTTGTTTCCAGAGGATGCTCATGCAGTCTCACATCTCTTCAGCACCTCTGAAGCGCACAGATGAAAAATTGGGGGCACTAGGAAACCCAAGGCCTTTTAAAGAAAATGTAGAACATTGTTTTTGTAAAAGCTTCTTTTCATTTTTTCTTGTGTGTAATGTAAATTCATATAGAGTAGAATTAATCATTTCTAATCCATTGCCTAATTTAGCATTTTTCTGTTCACAAAATATCCATGAGCAAGTTGTAACTTCTTTACATATATTCATTATTAAAATTCATCAAGTAATATGAATGCTTGTTTATTCTATGGATTCATGGTGAGGAGTCTAAAATGAAGCTGTTGCTGCTTAGTGATAATTGGTTGAATAAGTCACAGTATGTGGCATTTTTGCTGTTCCCTGACTGAATGAAAATATGAGCCCTTTTGGCAGCAGTACTGAATTTTACCTTCAGAAATCACTTCTGGGGAACTTTTATAGAGATCTGCTGAATGCATAAGAAAACATGGAAAGAGCACCAGAGTGGGCAAAGTGAATAAAAGAAAAAGGCTTTTAAAGAAAATAAGTCTTCACAGAGTAATTTTATATTTTTTCCCAAGGATGCTATTGTTTCTTAAATTTTTGACTGCTTGAATCACGGATATATAAACACAAGTGTCAGGGAGTCTCCTTTTCCGGAGATCTTCAAAACTCACTTGGACACAATCCTGTGCCACATGCTCTAGGTGGCCCTGCGTGTGCAGAGGGCTTGGACTAGATGATCTATAAAGGTCCCTTCCAACCCCAAGGATTCTATGATTCTATGAAGGGTCCTCTTAGGCTAGCTGATTACTTTATCCTTTCAGTCAAACACAACATCCTGTATATTCTGCAGCTGTTAAACACAATTATTTGCCTCTTCCGAATTTTTGTGACACTTCCCTACTGCTTATCCTCAAATGTAGTCAATGAGGTAAAAGAATAAAGGACCTGGATGTTTTAACAGTACCCCTGTAAATCTCAAAAAAAAAAAAAAAAAAAAAAAAAATGCAGAGAAGACAACTACCCTGTCTGGCATATCTTAGGACAGAAATGCCCATCTTGTATGGCTGCACCATGTTCAAAATGCCTAATTAATATAAAGTAAGTCCTTTATCCTAAAATTAGTGATGGAAAAACCTTCTGTGGTCCTAGGAAAGCCATTTCAGTCACTACCTGCATTTACTGCTTCCCGTCACTTTCTGTCTGACTTTGTCTACCCAAATTGGCCTAGCCAGCCTGACTAAAATTCTATAGCCATCTCTTATACACAGCAAGCTCTCCACACCTGGGAAGCACCAAGCAACAGAGACACCCATTGTAAAGAGGACAAGGAGCTGCAGGGAAGCTGGGACAGCTCAATTACCTTTCCTAGGAGGGCAAACAGCCTTTCAAACCCTTTCAACAGTCTGTGAAAGCAGAATGATACCTCCTGTGGAGATGGCACAGGAGCTATCTGAGTATGTGAGCCAAGTCACAGGGAGCATCAGAGACCTCAATTTAAAAAATAGAACATCCCCTCTCCATATATGTTGAATCTGTCTCTCCTTCTTTTTTTCCCTCTAGTGTTTCCAGAATACATTGCTGGCACCATGGTGGCAGCTTCTCCCTCTCTGAGACGTTATGCTCCCTCCTGCTGTGTCCCAGCTCTAGACTCATTGCTGCCACTCTTGAATGAGAAGTGGTGGATGACAGGCCAGAGCCAGAACCAGAGCCACCAGCAGAGACTGGATAAGGTTCCTCAACAAGTCAAGGCCACAGCAACTCCCTAAGATGCACTGCAAGACTTGACACATTCATTCCATCCAGAAAGATAACCCGTCCACCTGATTTATGGGACAGCCAAAACCAGGGAGCATTGTCTCCAATCTCATTAACGAAAAGTACAAAGCAACCTGCTGAGCCCAAGATCACAGAGCCAGACCTTTCCCACACCCAGACACAAATAACAGTGCAGGAAAAGGAGGCAAGAAGGGTACGTGACCAAGGTGGCTACAGGCAGCAACTTGTTTATCATGCTCAAGAGCTTAATTATTGATGGGGGTTGAAATTGGGGAGGAAAAACAAGGATAGAAGATTTAGGGACTAGGAGAATGATATCTGCTCCTACTTTGCCTGTGGACTTGACCCCTTTCCAGATGCAGAAGTAGCAGACGATCCATGCGAGCAGGAGACACAGAGCCAGTTCCCAGCGCACAGTGCCCAGTTTGTGAATACCATCTGTGAGCCTCAGCACTCGCTTCCTGACAGTGTCCAGGAACAGGGAGAAAAACATTAGATTGCATTTGTCCATACACAGCCTGTCCCACATTATCCCACACAAAGACCTAACAGACTATCCATAATACAACTGCCCAGGACTCCCAGACACATAAATTATCCCAGCTCTTTCTATAAGCTCCTCTCTCTGCCACTCTTGCTGCTCTACCATGCGCTGTAGTCATAGAATCATAGAATCATAGAATCATAGAATCACAGAATGCTTAAGGTTGGAAGGGACCTCTAGAGATCATCTAGTCCAACCCCCCTGCACACGCAGGGTCACCTACAGCAGGTGGCTCAGGACTGCGTCCAAGCGGGTTTGGA
>VZSV01000090.1:1300408-1323559 GCA_013398735.1 Nothocercus julius
CTCTGTGCCTTCATCCAGGTCATTGATGAATAAATTGAACAGGACTGGGCCGAGGACTGACCCCTGGGGGACACCACTAACCACAGGCCTCCAACTAGACACCACGCCACTGATCACCACCCTCTGAGCCCTGCCATGCAGCCAATTCCTACTCCACCTCACTGTCCACTCATCTATCCCATACTTCCGGAGCTTGCCCGGAAGCTTGCTTAGTCAGCCTAAGCCTTCCTGCTCTGTAAATCTCATGGTACTTTGCCCTTCAGACTTGTGTTGCACAAAATCGTCACCAGCCCTACAGTGCTCCCCTGCCCTGGAAGCTGCCCAGTAAACCCTGCTCAATCCAAAGCAGGCCGCCAAGGTCATCCTCGCCTCTCTTAATCTGGTCTCCCATACACTGTGGAGATCCTATATGCAGGGATAAACAACTTTTTTTTTTTTTTTTTTTTTTAAGGATTCCCATGCCTTTCCTTCAGCCCCATTCCCTGGATCTTCACCAATACCCAAAGTGAGCCACATGAGAGCTGAGCAGCTCACAGAGTTCCAGTAACCCAGTCCTGCACATACCCCTCTACTCAGCCCTGGGGAGGCCACACCTGGAGTGCTGTGTCCAGTTCTGTGCTCCCCAGTTCATGAAGGATGTGAAGTTGCTGGAGAGAGTCCAGCGCAGGGCTACAAGGATGATCAGGGGCCTGGAACATCTGCCCTAGGAGGAAAGGCTGAGAGATCTGGGCCTGTTCAGCCTGGAGAAGAGAAGGCTGAGAGGAGACCTGATCAGTGTCTATCAGTACCTCAAGGGAGGCAGTGAGGAGGATGGGGCAGCCTCTTCTCAGTGGTGGCCACCGACAGAACTAGAGGAAACGGCCACAAACTGAAGCACCAAAAGTTCCACAGGAACTTAAGGAAAAATTTCTTGACAGTGAGGGTGACAGAGCCCTGGCACAGGCTGCCCAGAGAGGCTGTGGAGTCTCCTTCTCTGGAGATCTTCCAAACCCGCTTGGACGCAGTCCTGAGCCACCTGCTGTAGGTGACCCTGCGTGTGCAGGGCGGCTGGGCTAGATGATCTCTAGAGGTCCCTTCCAACCTTAAGCATTCTGTGATTCTATGATTCTATGTACTCCTTCCTCCAAACTAAAGCTCTCTGGGGCCCCTTTCCCTTGAAATCTGTGCAGAATCCTCACACAACCATTTCAGAGGGAGCACAGCCTTCGCTCTAGGCTTTGTGCAGAGAACAGGGCTGCAGAGGGGATCTGTCATTACGCAGGCTCATTCTGCACAAATGGGCGCATCTCCTCATCTTCTGTGCCCTGTAGTGGCCAAAAGGGACAAAGGACACTTATCTCTCCCAAAGGCATTTTCGGGACGCACGGATGAAAAAAAAATGTTGGTGAGGTTTTATATTACTCCCAGAACCATGGCCAAACCTTCCTGAGCCCCCTCAATGATATCACCTAGCTGTCTCAGCGGTGTTCCCCAGGCACGTGCCTGGAAAACCTGAATGGCTAGAAGGACAGTTTATCTTTTATTCCAAGCAAGATATGGTCAGAAGAAGGGAAATGAGAGTTTTGTAGCTCTCTGTCTCACTGTAGGGGACTCTTGACAGTCTGTCCTGGTCTTCTTACACTTGAGTGCCGACAGTAGCCTGCAATACATCCTCCTGCCTCCAGCAAGCCCTCATTTCCTTATAGCACATCTTTCTGTTATTCGAGCATCAGAATGTGGATACTGCCATGCCAGAAAGGGAACATGCCTGTGCATGTGTGTACAAGAGCACCCAGGTGTACGCATGGTACAAGCAGCCTTGTGGGTCTATCTAGTACTCTTGCCCCTCAACTGTGTTGCACAGACCTCCAGACTTTTTGCTGATCTCCTTGTCAGTTCAGTGTATGGTGCTCCTCACATGCAGTCTGATACTTTGCACCTCACCTAACCTTACAGAGACCCCCTGGGATATTCCTACAGCTGTGGCCTTTGATTGAATGAAGAGTGTGAACAGAGAGAAATTGATCACATACTCCCAAAACTCAACCACAGGGGAGGTGGCGTTTGCAGACATGGTCCTGTTGTCCAGGCTGGAGCTATTCAAGAAATCCACACAGAGATCTACCAAAAAAGAAAAGGAAGCTGATGAGCCAGAGAAATTCTCTAAGGTCCTTCCATGAGAGATACTCCTTCCCCTCTGTACCCTAAACCTCCCCATAGCTGCAAACAGACCCTTTACATCGTGTGTTAGAGTTTCCCATTAAACTATTGCATCTCATCAAGCAGCTCACTAAGCTCTTTCTTTCCTCACTCCCAAATGAATCCCCACTCAGGAGCATCCAGAGGGCTTGTGGAAGGAGGAAGGAAAATGGGAAGGAGAGATTGGGAGAGTGATTTCCTGCCAAATGGAAAACAGATGGCTGCAAAATGTAGATTACTGTGGGATAGCCATATGAGTAGCCAGAACAAAAAATCCCATTCTTAGCAAAGCACACCATTCCCTCTCTACACATACATTAATGTATATGCTTGCAGATACCAGAGTTGTCTTTATGTTCTGCTTCCCCTTACCCAAACCTGTCACATAGTGTGAAATTCCTAAAAACGGAGGAGATTCCCTGCATCCAAGAAATTCACCTCATTGTTCATCTGGAAAGCAAAAGATTATCCACAGGAAAACACAGGAAGCCTAGCTATGGCTGGAATGCTTCTGCATGATGAGAGAGCATCTGTGGTTTTCCCTGCAAACAGGTCCATGCTAGGGGAGCTGAAAGAATCAGATCCGCTGTTTAAAAAGATGGTTACATCTGCTGGGATTAAGGAGCAAGGAAAGTGGTGAGCGGGCAAAATTAATACATGATGGAATTGAATTAGCTGACAAGAGGAAAAGGAAAAAAAACAATCTTCTGCCAAAGCCTTTTCCAGACTGACTTCTATTGAAAGCAAAATCTGTTCCAATACAGTAAAATAGGCTTGTCAGGCCATCTGATCAATGAAGTTTCTCTCTCATCATCTCCACCTTCCCAGACACCGCTTAAGTGCCCTAAATAAAACCAGAATTGTTTGGTACAATTAGGAGAACGTGGCCAAGATATAAATATAGAGGCTTGTATAGATGTCATTAGAAGGGGAAAAGGGTACACAGGAATTAGAGTCTTGTGCTATTTTTTTCTGCTGTGGGAGATCTGCATTGGTAAAATTCTCCTGTGTGGGCCTGGTCTACAGGCCTGGTATTCTGGTTTACCTAAAATCTGAATGTGCAAAGGGAAACAGTTCTGTACATGACAACAACTGTCCCAGTAATTCTAAAGGAGTGGGATAGCAAACAGGAGTTTTGAGATAAATTATTACAGTAGATAAAAGCTCCTGTCATGTGGAGAGGAGTATAGATTGCTTTGAAAATTATGTCAACACAACTTCCCCACTTTACGCAAAAATATGGAGTTTTCAGTAAAATCTCCATCCCTAAATTTTCTTTATTCAGAAGAAATCTCACCCTCCCCTGTCATTAGGTGTAGCGTCAGACCATTATCCTTCCTGACACTCGTCCAAGGTAAGTGAAGAAAGCTGCATTCACTCGATCCCTGGCAACAGAGGATCTCATGGGATCTATCTTTCTTGGCATCACACTGTGATACCCATGATAAACTGCAAAATGATGCTGGAAACCAAAGAAGTTCATCTATAACCAAAACATTTTTATATTAGTATGATACATTTTCTACAAAACATAAATTCTAGGAATTGGGAAAAGGGGAGAGTAGTTAGCTTTGATGCAAAAACTTGCACTTTGCAGGAGTGAGCCACATGAAGATGTACCTGAGTTCCAGGGGTTACTGCAACTGGCCCACGGCAGCACAGCAGTGAAGGAGCTAAAGAGGTAGAAGAGTGCCCAGCACAGGATGATGATGTAGTATATATTCAGATAGGACTCGATGACTTGTGAGGCATAACCAATTCCTGTGAATAAAAGCAACGTATGTGAGGATAAGGCTGCCAGCCATCTCCTAACGTGTCAAGTGTAGCCTCAGATGAAGTTCTAGGCCATATCCAAATAGAAAAGGTGCAGTGCGAATAACTTGTCTCACTAGAGAATGGTGCAACACTCACCTCAGGAAAAGAGAAAGGATTTTATAACTTTGCACATACAGATGGGAACATATTAATGGTATCTCCAGAGAAGTCATAAAGCGCAGGGTTGGGGCAGAAGTACAGTGCTAGGAGTCAAAAGCTCTGGCCTCACATCCTAGTTGCACCCATCACTCACTGAGATATCAGAAAGGTCACTGAAGAGCAAATTCAGTTGTTTAAAAACAGCTGTCAATGTCCTTTGAGATGCCTTTCCTGTCCAGCCTCCAGCCCTGACTCCAGAGGCCACAGGTCTCCCTTGGGTCTTGCAGAGATGTCTCATATGCTCCCCAGGGCGTTTTAAGCAGCACTGCATGCCTGTGGTTAGGCGAATAAACCAGACCTTTAATCTGCATGAGCAAAGATTTCCTTGTCTGTGAAAGGAACAGGAAAACTGTGAATATTAAATTCATTAATGTCTTAAAGCCATTAAATGATTTTTCTCCAGGAGAAAATAAGGGCTATAGGAGACCTGACTTGTATCCCTTTGCCTTAACCACAGCACGAGCTGTCTCTGGACTGTCAAACTAGTGATTCCAGCTCAACAGAGGTGAATGTCAGCCTGCAAACACCATCAGGACAGTATCTGGTGGAGAAAGCTGTATAGGGTACTGCAGACCAGATAGCCTTCCTCTCTTCTCTCCTTGATATTTGTCCTGGCCTATATACAGGCATCTGTTTGTTGACACTTTGCTCTTCGCCCTCCTGTTTGTTTGCCACACTCCTCTCATCTCTGCCGGTCTCTGAGCGCTGCAAAGCAGACACTGTGGTTTGCACACTGCGCCAGTACAACCAGCCAGCATGGCAAGCCAGTGCTCACCTGCATGTCTCAGGGTACTACCCCCTGCATGAGCAACAGAAACTAGAGGAAAACAAAGTTGGGAAAGGGAGGGAGAAAAAAAGACAAAAAAAAAAAAATAAAAAAAAAAGACAAAAAAACCCTTCCCAAATGGCTCTTAGTCACTAATTATTAGAAGCTGCCACCAGCAATTCTCCTTTGACTCACCTTCAAAGATGGGGCAGATCTTCCTCCAGGCTGTTACCCCTCCCTGGCTCGTGTACTGCCCCAGTGCAGTCTCCAGGAAGAACAGTGGGATCCCACAGGCAAAGAGGAAAATGAGGTAGGGGATGAGGAAGGCTCCTGCAGAGGAGAGATGAGATGGTACCTAAGAAACTTCTTTAAAGCCTCATCCCTGTGACCCCTTGGAGGTACAGAGGCCAAAGCTGGAATCAGCTACACAAACACAAACATTTCTCTGAACTAAATGTGCAGCCTGTGCAGAAGAATAGAGTCTCTAACTCCTTCCTTTCTTGGAAAAAAAATTACGAGGGTACTCTGTCCCATGCTACTGCACACTGTGTTTGATCTTAGACACAACCTAGAAGCTGTGGAGAATGAAGGAGAAGAAAAAAAAAAAAGAAAAAGATGGTACTGCAGAGGTTGCCCCCACTGTCACAAACCTCTCATTCAAGCTTCCAGAAGAAGCAGGCAAAGCAAAAGGTATCGTGGGTTCACAGTCATTCTTCCTTTCCCAGAAATTACAGCAAAAGGCTCTGGTGCCCAGAAGATACATATCTAGAGACAGATGACCTTTCTTGGTAAATATTTGATGCAAAATACATGCTTGAGACTTTATTCACATATTTGGCAAGTAGTTTTCACCAGAAGAAAAGATATAGAAGTTGAAAGGAATGGCAACAGAACATCTTTCCAGCATTTCCAAAATAAAAATGTTTAACTTCTCCCTTCAAACTGCACTTTTCTTTAAAACACAGGAGAAGTCTTAAGAGAAGTCAAATGAAGTAAGGACTTAAAATCATCCAGCAATGGGACAAATGTTCGGTTAAGTTTAAATAAAAAATTTCAGAGTAATTCTTGAAAAAGAAGAGGAGGAAAGAAACAGTTGTTTTCCCAGAAACACACAAACAAAGAAGAAACAATAGAAACTCCTAGCTCTTTCCATGTTCTGCTCCAAACTGCTCCTAAAATCTGTTTTATTTCTTGATTTCTTCCTATCATCTCATAATCTTTCTCCCCATCATGGACATACAAATTTTACGCTTTCTCTCCCCTCCAAGCATAGACAGCAAAAGCAAAGCAGATCAAGGCAACTGCCTGCATAGCCGCAACAACATCTGCCTAAGTTTCATCATCATACAGTGAACTTTGACAATGAGTATCTCCCACTTCACTAGAGATCTGGGCTTTTTCCCTCAGCAGAAGCAGACCTTGTCCCCTAGGCCCATTCCTCTCGTGCCAGTACAGCCATCCACACTGAAATTCCTTCCCATGACAGAAAATTAACAGTTAGGAACATTTCCTCCATTTTTTAAGCCAACAATGTTAAAATAACAAGCAAGATCCAGATTTCCCCTAAACACAGCTGTGCCATAGCTGCAGGGGACCTCTGAGGCCAGAGGAAAAGAGGGTGGATCACAGCGCCAGTCCAGGTTTGTGGAGCTGGGGACATGAACTATGCATGATAACCAGAGACAGCTGCTGCATTTGATGATACAAGACTTCTTTAAGCCGTGTCTGTAGTAGAACATTATTATTCTGTACGTAGATGATTAAACTTTCAGAAGGTCTCAAACCCTGTTTTCTGATACTATTTTTCCAAGAGATTGATCCATTTTCTGTCACTGAGTAGCAAGAGGGCTCCTTACACACTTACTGGTTTGCTTCTCTTAACCTTTCCCAGATCTTTAATGCCTGTTGTGATCTTCTCCCCAGTTTGCTAGGGACCCCCTTTCCTTACAAGTCAATAATGCCAAATAATTAGATCAAATGTGGAAGGGCAGCCATTGATAAGTTTACGCTCAGTTGCTTTACAGAAAGTCAGCGTAACTCTTTATTACATCTATTTTCACAGCTTTAAAACTGTCCTACTACATCTGGAGCCGCAGAAAAGCCACAGGATAGCATTCTCCAGTATGGGAGCTGGGGAGCTTATATTGATGATAAATATCTTTTTTTACAGCAACTCCAAAGACTTTTTTTTTATCTTTTAGTGTCATGGGAAAGACAGTGTCTTGTTGACCATTTGGTTCCCTACTGAGTTGGGCAGGGGAGAGTATGTACCTTCTACAATAGCTGCATATTTTCTGCAGTGGTAATGTGCAAGTTGGGAGAGGAGGACTCTCCCATGATAATCTATTCCAAGCCTGCTGACCTCTGAATATACCCTAAGATATTCCAGGACAGTTTAGTTAAATATATATATACATATATATTCAATAGATATTTAAAATGAAAAAAAAAAAGCAGCCTTTTCACTTAAACTAATTAGCATATAAATTGCAAAGACTGCTGAACTGGATACCATAGCATAAACTAGTTATAGATATCATCTGAGCTCAGGAAGGAATTTTCCATGCAAAATCCATGAGATTTCTACCCCTGCTTTCAAAGCATCAGTGCAGAATGGCCTATTAAATTAGATGCATGGTCAGTGTTTTCCATCCCAGGCAGTTCTGACTTGCATTTGTTGCCTCATTGGCCATCGTGAAAACCTCAGAGGAAAACAAAAGGTCAGGTGAGAATCATCCCAAGGTTCAACAAAACCTCCTTCTATTTTTTTTAGCTGTTCTTTCAACTGACCCAAAGCTCATTTGGTTCAGTGGAGACATTTTGTCGACTCCAGCTTGATTCAGATAAACTCCAGTAGCAGCACAGGGTACAGGAATTTGGTAGTCCTATAACAAACAGCACTGAATCATTAATCCATTGTGTGCACTGCTCTGGGGAAGGGAGGGACTTTGCAACATGGTCTGCAGAGAAAGGAATTTTAAAAGCAGAGGAACATACACAGCTCAGAGTGTTATATCAAGATGATTATATTAAATAAGAGCAAGAGAAGTTATTGCTTTATTTGACACGTAATCTATTATTCCTCCTTCTTCCTTATAAGAAGATTGCTAAAAGCTCTGATGTACTAAGAAAAGTTAGTGACAGTCAATTATTCTCTCATCTCTTCCATGGTTTCTTTTTATTGTCATGAGAAATTATAATTTTTAACCATGTGATGATCTTTCTGTCATTCCATTGCGCAAAGGAATCCAGGAAGTCATGCTACAAACAAAAAGGGGATGGAAACAGACCCATCCTGGGAGCAGATTTCCCTAGCAATGGGTTGACCACTGGGAGAACTCTTCCTGCGGTCTTCCTCAGGAGGAAGGAGGAATGTCCTCCTTCTTCCCATCCTCCAAGCAACTCCTTCACCCACATGCAATGAAAGACGGCACTTCCGTCTTACATCTTCTGATACGATGGGCACCTTGGCTCTTCACCTACCCACCTAGGGTGAGTCACACGCGCTGTGAACATACCGCCTCCGTTCTTGTAGCAGAGGTACGGGAACCGCCACACGTTTCCCAGCCCGATGATCTCCCCAGCCACGGACAGGACAAACTCCACTTTGTTACTCCATTGGCCCCTTTCTTCCATTTCCTCCTCTTCTAGCTCTTCAGGCCCTGCCACAGCCCCATTGGACTCTGCAGTTTTCTTCATGGCTCTGTGGGACAGAGGAAAAGCAGAGCACACGACATAAAAGGCTGCTGTAGGACACCCTAATGGAAGGTGCAGAGAAGGGGTCCAGCCACCAAAACGAATGCATTTATGTTGTTACCATCAGGTTCCCCTTGTTCTTTGGAAGACAGCTTATTTAAAGTCAACACAAAACATTTCCTCCTGGATATTCCAGGGAGAACTTTTCTCCCCACAGCCCCTACCTAGGCCTTCCCAGGCCTCTTCCTGTCTGCTCGTAGCTTGGCTGTGACTTTAGAAACGGCAATTCTGAGGAAGAGAAAAGGAATCAGAGATTAAAGAAGGGACACAGGAGCAGAAGAAATTCCCCTTCCCAGTATGTACACTGTCTTTTTCTGAAACTGCTTCAAAGAGCAGGTAGAGATGTTACGGATTATTAGTCTGAATAAGAATGGAAGACCCGTCTTTTATTTTCATGCACTGGCAGGGGTGCTGAATTACTGTCTGTGACATAACGGTCACCACATTATATTACAGTACAGCACCACATCTGAACAAAACACACACATGCTGATTCGAACCAGGCTCACCTTAATAACAAACAGACGTGAGCAACAGACTCCTGCCTCATTGCCCAACCCTGCAAAGAAAACAAAGCAAGGAAACAAAGCCCATGAAATTAGCAAAAGGCCCTCATACTTGTGAAGTGCTCAGGTGTTTCAAGGCTGGGCAAGGATGTGCTAAGAAAAGACAAGTTCAATTATTGCAGTGAAAATGTTACTAGGAAAAAGCACAGCCAGGCAAATACAGAGGAAATTCACTGTCTGACGTTGAATGTGGCTGGGCCTGTAGAGTGGTACAAGGAAGACATTCTCTCTGTCTATACTAAATCCTGAGTAGTGTTCAGCATTATCTTAATTAAGCAAAGTTAGAAGCTGTTTGTTACAAGATAAAATTTTCTATCATACGCAAGCTCCTTTTTAATTGTCTAGTCAATCTAAATCTAGCCAAAATTTGCACAGACCAGACTAAGTCTTCTTGTTGACATTTTCATGTTGATTACAAGAATCTGAATGTGAGAGGAAATTTAAGTGTAGAGAGGAAGATCTCTCTTTGACTTAGTTAAAAAATTCTCCTCAAAAGATTGCTCCAGCTAGTATGCTGAGGTAAGGATGCATGTGGAACTCCAAATGGAGGACATAGATCTTAGGTGAGTAGCATTGCTTGTGAACTGCATCGAGGTAGTCCTAGAAGTAGCTACATCTCTCCAATGGCAATTGAAAAGAAGCTTTGATGGTGTGATTCGCCTCAGCAAGGGATACACATTCCCTTTGGCTTTTAATATAATCAAATAGTTGTGAGAGAATATTGAAAGCTATGCCATGAAAATGACATATCTCAACTATTGTCTAAAGACAGTTATTTCAATAAGATGATTTATTTTGCTAACACTGGTGTTTCAATGATCATTCGCTCTGATTTTGCAAGGGGAACAGGAGACAGCTGTGCTTTTTTTGGTGCTATGGGAAGCTGAAGGTGCTGGAGAGGTTTAATGTTAGGTGCAGGTTGCTTTTGGGCTACTTTTAAACTAACAGTAAGAATTATAACTGAAACAGTGACAGTTTATCCATTAGATCCCAGAGTCTAGGATTGGTCATTTCAAAATGAGCTGGAAGGAGGGACAGAGTCTTTCCTGGGCTAGCAGGGAGGCAGTACTAGAAGTGATTCTTTTTGTAGTAGACAGCTTCCCGTTGGTCTTGTGCTTGCAGAATGAGCGCCAGCAGGAGCCTTCTCTCCCTGATTTGAAGCCAAAGGAGAGGCTTAATTATTGGACTTCCAGGACTATTTTCCAGGAATAAGTTCAGGTTGGATATTAGGAAAAAATTCTACGCAGAAAGAGTAGTCAAGCATTGGAGCAGGCTGCCCAGGGAAGTGGTGGAGTAACCATCCCTGGTAGTGTTCAAGAAACGTGTAAATGAGGCGCCTAGGGACGTGGTTTAACAGGCATGGTGTTGAAAGGCTTACAATTGGACTTGATGATCTTGAAGGTCTTTTCCAACTAGCATGATACTATGATTCTATGTGGAGACTGGGAAAATGAACCAGAACTGAACCTCTCCGGAGCAGCAGCATCTCTATTCAAGGCTTCCACTCCCATCAGCTCTGAGTGCTAAGAAATCAGGACTTTGTCCCTTAGCATTAACAGAGATGCAATTTCCTGGTGGCTTGATAGGTTTTTTAATACTTCTCTCTGTCCCTGTGAGAAAACATCTCTGCTTCCAAGGAGCAAGCGGGAACAGGGATCTGTGTCATGCACATTGCTCAACTCTGCCTCTGCCCCGGATCTATTCTGGCTCCTTCTCCCCCAGGCAAGATTCAAGCACAAGTCTGGATGCCATTCTGCCCAGGGACCACTCCCAATAAGCGGAATGAACAAGTTCTCACCACTCTTGACTCCCTCCACTCTACAGGACCTCCAAACCTATCCAACAAACTTTGCACCTTCAAATAGGATGGCAAGCCATTCCCTCTTTCCTCATGCATAGTTTTTCTCTAGTTCTCTCACTTCAGGCCAGCATTATGATAGGAGTTAACACATGGACAGCAGGGTCTATTGAATCGCTGAATCAACTGGGAATGGCAGGAAGTATGGTCCTAACATTAAACTGATGCCTATGAACACCATGGCATTTCTTTCGGTGAGGTTCAGCAGGGCGAGGAGCAGGAGCTGGTTGCCCATTCTTATACTTCTTAATACATATATGACAGTGTATCATGGTATCTCATTTTCTTCTGTAAATTACCCACTGTAAATGAAATGATTTAATAAATCCTGACCCTGTGGATATATCAGGCCAAGGGGCACGTAAAGACACAGACATATGAAAAGCTAACTTTTACTGAACACTCATAATGAAGCAGACCATGTTTGGCATGAGGCATATTTCCTCCCTCTGTCATTAAAAGAAAGAAATGAAAACAGACCTCCCAGTGTTATACATCAATTGCTCTGGAGATGCTCAGGGCAGCAACAGTCTTTATGTCCGCCTTTGCTCTGGTGCTGAAGGGCCCATCATATTCCCTTTGAAATCAGCAGCAGATTTCCAAGGATGCAGAGGACTGAATCCCATACAAAGCATTAACACTGCCTTCAGTAAGAGAGGCTGCACCATAAACAGAGGAGCATAAAACATGAAGGGCAGCCAGAGGTCAGAGACTGTACAGCTATCTATTCAAAAATATTGCATGAAAATTTCAAAAATATTGCATTTTTTGAAGTTACTTCTCATAAGGACTTACACATGGCCAGTGCCTGCAGACACAACCAATATTAGTGACAAATACAAATGAACCGGGATGCTAAGGAAATAACCTCCCTTCCTTCCCTGCCCAGGCTTGGCCCTTTATAGCCCATGTTTTGCAAAGAGCAATTCACAGGTACCATTCACTCAGCCCCAAACTCACCATGCTCTATAGCATATTTGGATCTGCACTTGAGCGCCATGCTGCATCAGTCCTCCAACAGGACCTCTAAGCCCAGGTTTAAAGAAGGCGGTGCAATCGAGGGGCCACCTCATGCACCCCAAATGCTGGCTGGTGCAATCCTACCAGAGCACTGATGGCTCACTGGTGTGGCAATCCTCCTCGTCCCAGGATTGCCCCCCTCCACTTAGCCCTCCTGCTGGGTTGATTGGGACATGGAAATGAGAGCTCCTCCAGCCAGCCTTTTCTCAGCTCCTGAAACCCAAGCAAGGCCCTTTTCCCACTCCCTATCTGCAGCACGGCCTGCCAGCTGGCTAATCAGTTCATTCAGATGCTGCAGCACAGCCTTCTCATCCTAGAGAGGAGCAGAGCTCCACGCACTGTCAAATGGGAGAGAAAAAATAACACATACTTAATGAAATGTGTTTGATCTGTCACAGTGCTCGGCACGTTCCAGTTTGCTGCAGTCCAGGGCACATTATCATGTACGATGGTG
This sequence comes from Nothocercus julius, assembly GCA_013398735.1. Classification (NCBI taxonomy): domain Eukaryota; kingdom Metazoa; phylum Chordata; class Aves; order Tinamiformes; family Tinamidae; genus Nothocercus; species Nothocercus julius. The sequence goes on from VZSV01000090.1 coordinate 1,312,981, forward strand.
CTTAAGTTTGGGCTTATTGAGGATGTCATGAGAAGCTGACAGAGAGGACTTAGCTAATTTCTTTACTTTTATTCTTTTCATGCAAGGTGGATCCAAGAGCCAGCCTATTTCTGCTACCGTTTGTGTTTTATGTGTTTTTGTGCTATACCTGTTTTACACCGGGGCAGTGGAGGACCACAAATGCAGAGTTACCTCCAATGCAGAGTCTCCAAAAGAAGAGTCAGCCCATGGCCTCAACCCAGTAACCAGCCTTAACCTTAGGGATATCTGGGTCAGGATTTGGACTTTGCAATTGCTCTGAATCTACAGTAGGTCAACAGAAAGCACTGAAGAATAATCCTGAGACAAACAGACTGTCGGGGAAGATGATGCATTCATGGGTTTATTTACCTATTTAAAACAGGGACAAGCACTCTGCCTATGAAACTGAGCCATCCTGTCTGGATACAAGTGGCAGGGGTGAAACTAAGCTAGTACCCTAAGCCTTAGCACTTTATGCCATGATCTCCACCTCCTCCCCTCCCAGGCAAAGCAACACGCAGCATTACACATCTCCCGTATTTCCCTTCTCTGTTTGCCTGCTGTTTCTAAGGACAAACCTATTCACGCACCTCCTGGCTCTATTCCTAAACATCTAATCCTACTGTGCCCCCGCCCTATATGTTCTCAGACCAGATGGGGACTCAAATAGCTTCTTGTTTCCAGCTAGGAACAATTTGACTCTCCCACAGCAGCCATAGCCACCTGCCGTGTTACATCACTCCCAACTCGCAAAGACGTTTTCTTCTCCCATTAGATTCTCTTGCTCTTCATATGCAAGTTTGAAGAAAAGGCTGTGCCCCTTGCTGCCTGTACTTTTCACCTAAACTGGGAGAAAAAGCCAGGCAGCAAACTTGCTCCTCTGGCTCCTTCAGTCTGAGACTTTTTTCCCACTGATAAGTCTGACACTGTCTCTAGCCCTACTCCCTCTCCTGGGCCCGTTCATCCACCAACAGCATCTTTCTTCCTCGGTTTCCTCTCATCTTACTGTTGCTATTTCAGAGGTGACCCGTTGCACTTTCTTCCATCAACTCTATGAAGAGGTGCCCAGAATATCCTTTGCAAGTGTAACTACCAGCCTGTTGTCCTCCTGCAGAGAAGAAGGGGGCTGCTTTTCTGCCCAGTGTCACAGGCAACCCAGTGCAAAAGTAACCGGGTTGATATGGAATATGGTGTGTGGAGGCAGTCACAATTTTTAGCTCATGAGATTTAATGCTGAGAAAACAAGAATCTGCATGGATATTCCCAGTCACTAATACACAAGAACACAGCTTGCAGTCAGCCAGAAGCACAGGCTACACCAACTAGTTCTCTTCTTCAACACTTGAATGGACTAGCCCAGTCTTCCCTTGCTCGTGTCTTTTGTGCTGTGTTAGTTCAGCACCTGCCCCTGTGAGGTCCTTCGGGTAAGACCATGGAAGGCAAGGGAGAGCAAGGGTGCATCTGAAATGCTTTGGGCACTCACAGGCTCACTCTGGTGTGCAGAAAGCACAGTGTAGAAATGCAGGAGAATAGCATTCATGGGTTATATTTGGGAATAGCTGCCATTAAGGGGGGGAAGAAGGAACCCAAGAGAGAGGACCCTGAAGGAAATGGAAAGCATCCTTTGAAAGCACAGAGGTATCCCCAGCCCCTTCCCAAGCAGAAAGGGCTTATCCAGGGCTTATGGCTGGCTGCTCAGGTGAGACAAGGCACCAGAGAAAGAAAGAAGAAGCCACTAGGGATTCCCCTGCTGTGTTTCTCCCTGCAAGGCTGATGACAGCTCCTGCCGTCACACACGAGCTCCTACTGCGGGGAAGCTAACATTCTCCCTTAGACCTCTTCTGCTATTTTATCTCAAGGTAAATGGGAGGGAGACAAATCTCAGAAGCGAACAATGAGACAGCAATTGAGACATCGTTAAAAAGCACAAGATAATGCTTATCGGAGGAAACACAATTTAAAACAGCTTTGGACACTTGTAGGTGCTGCCTGAGCTGCAGGAACCACAAGGTGGGATTGCAGGTGACACTGCAGACAGCTGAACTGCATTTATACTTTCTGTTTTGTTTCACAACAAACAGCAGCCAAGCACGTAAGCTTCAATTTAAGGTGGGAAGGGAAGAATACGAAGGAAAACAGGCTGTACTGTGTTACAAAAGGAATAGCAGGAGGACATGGAAAATTTTGCAGTTGCCTGATATGAACCAGCAGTCAGTCAGCAGCTGAAATCCTGCATTGCATTTTGATGGCAAGAAGAGAGGACAGCTGAGGGAGCACAAAGGAAAAATCAGGAGTATGTGAGAAATAACAGTGCCTGAGCACTGCTTAAGGAAGAAACTTAGTTGGATTAGTGCATGAGGGCTGCCACTGGAATAAGTTGTATCTGCAGGATGGACAGGAAAATATTAGCAGTAGGATAAGTACTTTTCAGACGGTTTGAAAGCAGCTGTGTGAATGGGGCTGGCTGCTTTAACCACAGCCGTTTCCAAATCCAAACACTGCTAGCAGAACAGCTCGCTCCAACTGCTAAAAGGAAAAGGGCAAGGAAACATGTAGCAGGAGACAAACGGATCAGCTCCTGGACAGCATTCAAAATGAAAATGCCTTTCATTCCAAGATGATGAAAGGTAGATGGTTTCCTTACACCTTCTGATTAACTTGAAGATTGTGTGGGCTATAGGGCATTTTCAAAGCATCTGTTCAGCAAGGTTCATGGGGCACAGGAGGCTGTAAAAAGGATAAGATTCTGCTTATGTTTTCTCCAGGAAGAAGTAAGAGCAACACTCCTGCAGTTGGTGAGTTTGCTGCTCACTGATGCCAGCAAAGAGTGAGATAAGGAGCAATTGTAAATATGCTAATGGCAGGTGCACCTGTGATACAAGCTGCAAAGACTACAGAGCCTCATCCTTCAGAGCCCACAAAACCAGCCGAGAAGGGGACTGAATGGCTCCTGCCTGTCTTTTGCTATGAAAGCAGGTGAGCCTTCCGTGTCCCTAACAGAGGCTGATCTTTCCTGATGGCCAGCACCAAGTTACTCACTAAATGAAGTGCCGCTTGTTCTCTGCTCTAGTTCAATCTCTGCCTGTGTTGACATGACCAGCCCTGCTCTAGACTACAGAGATGCAGAAGTGGCTTCTTACTTCAGCCTAGGAAAAATATCAAGACTAGCTGATGAGGTCTGTAAAGGACAGGTAAGTATGAACAGAATCCCACCTCTGCCTTTGCATCAAACCAAATAAACTCAGACATATCCTGCCCATATCTACTGCCACATAGCATGAGGACCCATAGCACACAGTTTTGGCAGGATCCATCCTTTTTTCGGGGCACCACTGTGACAGGTCCCCTAGGGCACATCCTATGGACCCATAGGACCATAGGTAGACCCCATTAGCCAGGAGCCTGCTGATGCCTAGGCCACGTAGCCAGAGGCATCTTGCTGAAGTCCCATGGTTGTGCCAGGACACCCTGGCACCCAACAAAGCAGGGATGCCTGCACAGCCCCTTGCTGAAAGGGCAGAGCCAGGTGAATGACAGAGAGGCTAAAAGCCATGTTGCTCCAGTGACCCGCTGAGCAAACAGGCACGCGAGTGGCCGATGCCTCCTCCAGTGACCCACATGGAAAAGTACAGGGGAGCAGCGACCCAACGGGTGGTTCAGAGGCACCGCACAGGAGGGGCAGAGTCCAGAGGAGAGGAGACCACGGCCAATGGGGATATTACCCTGCGGAGGCAGCAAAGTCCCTGAATGCAGGTCAGCATGTGACAGGAGGGAGGCTCCTGGCCTGCATTAACCCCACCTCAACCACCCACCGCTGACACGGGCCAGACAGAGCCTGAAAGCTGAAGGATGAGGGAAGCACTGGGTGCAAAGTCACTACCCTCTGCAGGTGAGCACGGGCCCAAAGGAAATCCCTAACCTCATAAACCCACTCACCACATGCAACAGGGACAGTGAGGCACCTTTGCCCTCTGAGAGCAGCTGTATCTGCCTCCACACCTGTGACACCAGAATTGCTTTACTTATAGCCCTGCCTGTGAGCACCAGCAGGGAGAGGCAGGGCTCCCGAGCCTGCCTTCAGCAAGGACTGCATCTGCCCCAAACAGTTCACCAAAGCTGGGCTGTTGCAGGGCTTGGAAGGTCAGGTCCAAGGTTCAGCTCCTCATATCAGCAGCTGTCAAAAAGGAGAAGCTGGAATAATGGCATTTCCAATGAGATTGAATGAAAGCCCTGATTAGCAGTGATTACTTTAAAAGCATTGTTAATTTAAGGAGACATGGATCAGGTGTTATGAAACTCCTACGTGGGATTGTACACAAGTAACACCCACTGATCACAGAGGTTAGCACATGCACCAGACAGGCTGCCTCCCTTCCCTGCCCAGGGGCAGTTCTGTCCCCCTAACTGGGCACAACTTTGGTGAAGGCAAGATGATCAGGCCTCCAGACACATCTCATATTGCTGCAGCCCCTAAGCTCACAGCACATGGCTGTGACAGACCCTCCTCAGAGCAATTTGGGGGGGGGGGTCATTGCATATGGATCTCAGGGGCTGAGCTGCTGGCAGCCTGCCTTACACCTTGTGCCTTTCCAGCTTCACATATTCTCACCTAGCAAACACTGCTCTTTGTTCCCATCCCTACTGATCCCCTCTCATCTCACTTGCCGGTCTTTCTGCTGCCTGAGGCCTTCCCTCTCTCAGCTGCTCCAACCTCCAGTAGCAAATACCTGCCCTTTGGGCATCCCTTCGCTCCGCAGCTTCTTGGCACTCCACAGCAATGTTGCTGCCTGTACTTTCCAATAAGAACCTTAAATGAAGAACAACCCTGGACTGATCCAGACGGTTTGCTCCCCATTCTCCAGCTTGTTCTTCCTTCGTTTAACATTGGGAAATTTTCCCCTTGCAAATCTGGTGGCAGAGCACTGCAGACAGCTGGTGATTGGACCAGAGACACCAGCACTCCCAGCATGACATGCTCAACAAACAAGCACCAACTCACCTGAACCCAGTGCAGATCCCGCTCAGGCAACCCTGTTCCACCGGAGTCCAGGCAGGGAATCCACTGAACGCGTAAGAGGCACACTGAGATGCCTCTAACCTCAGAGAGATAACACGAGTTATCAAGAGTTAACATGAAGATTTCCCTCTCTCCTCCTCTGTTCCCTCCCCTTCCATCATCCCTCCCCACCAAATTATCACCCAGCTCACATGCGGGTGATGGGAGGTCAGATAGGGAGGTGTACTGGTGAGGGAGAACTTTCTCCCCAGCTCTCTTACAACATACCCCTCGCCAGACCTTGAACTGTGGCCCCGAGAGGAAGGCAAGAAAAGAAAGTTGCCACAGGCAGCCAGGGCAAAATACAGAAGTTTGCAGAGAGCAACGATGGCAGTTAGTGGAGTGAGTTCAGGTTTGCTCATACTCACTGATCCTACAGATCCTGCCTTGCAGAGCCCACGGCATTGCCCAGCCTGCCTGCCATATGTCCCACCAGTGCTCTAGTGAGACAGTGACATCTCTTAATGGGATAGTGGAATCTCTTAAAAGAGTCCTGGAAACCTTCAGAACAAACCTTCTCCTGGGACAGTTACACTAAACCTGCTTTAGTGATCAAGCTCAAAGGTCCCAGGTGTCACCAGGAAGATTCAGTGAAAGGCAGTGAGCAAGTGAGGAGGCAAAAGCTTGTCCCAGGCTCATGCAGACCCATCCACATCTGTGCTATACACTGCAAATGCAAATGTGGCTCCTACAAGAGCTCTAGCAGCCAGCAGAGACACTGTCTGAGTGTTTGCTTTGACAGGGTGGTCATATCTGCTAGGAGGAAGCATTCCTGTATGACTTTACAGCTACATCGGAGGCTTTGCCTCTGTACATATGCCAGTCGCAGTCCCCTTTTCCGAGGCTCTTCACAACCAATATTGGCAGCAGACATTCCAGTTCTGCCACTTTTCTCAAGGCAGTTCAGCACAGTAATTTTGCTTTAATGGCTATTACTGTCTCATCTTTGTGCTTTGTCTGCTAATGTGCCTGCCAAACTCCTATTGACCTTCCCATGCACCCATGTGGTTAAATCAAAGCGGTGCACAAGATCAGAAGGAGTGTGTGTCCAGCACATGCTCTGATATGCTCACCTATGTCAGAGCTCACTGGATGAGCAGCCCCTGGTCCCCACAGTGCAAAACCTCTCAGCCGAATTGCAGAGCAGACAAAAGCCCTTGTGAGGCTGCGGTACCAGCTGGGACAGACTATGCCTTTTCCCTGGAAGCCACACACACACAAAAAGAGAGAATGCAGGACCCTAGTGAGGGCTTTGGTCAAGGAAGATGGACATCTACACCAAGGGAAGACGTCTCCTTCTATTCCAGGGAGCATTTATCTGCTACCTCAGGTACCACTTTAAAGATAGCCTTGTCTCCGCTCCATCCTTTTGGGTAGCCCAAAGAGCAGGCAAATCCATTCGGGCAAGTGCTGGATGTTGTCTCCAGGGTCCAGATTGCTCTGAGCCAGCCAACCCCATCCCTCCAGTCTCAGACAGGGAGCACAGCTTGGGGGGCAGAAAGGATGCAGTAACTGCTCAAACACACTGTGCCTCTTCCCTGGCACCCATGACAAAAAAAAAAAAAAAAAAGAGAGCGCAGAAGCCAATTTCCAGATTTCAGTTTCCCAAGCACACCACTTCCTGTGGCACTGGCTTTCACCTACCCGTTAGGGCTGATGGAGTAGATCCAGACAAGGAAGTTAGGCCTGATCCTTCTCTTTCATGGGCCAGAATCAATGTCTGAAGGGTCAAGATCCATCTCGTGCCTTGAGGCCTGTACCTCAAGTCCTGAAAGACTAAATCATGAGTGCTGGCTGTACACAAGCGTTGTACTGCGGCAGTCCCTACAGACGAAGGACAGGACTGCTGACCATCCTGCCAGGAACACGGCTATGACCGGGGCAGCTGGTGAGAAGGGGCCACAGAGGTCGTCCAGGAGTGAAACAAGGATTGAGATAAGCCTGGGCATACAGAGCTGACCTAAAAACTCAATTTATCTGCACTGAAGCATTTTGCGGGAATACTACTTTTTTTTTTTTTTTTTTTTCAAAACTGCAGGTGGAAAATGACCTGTGACATTAAGGTAAAACAAGACCTAAATGAAACCTTTATCACAACAAAACATGTGAGGATCATTCTGCACCAAGGTAAAAAAAGGCTGTGCTTTCTACTTTTCTTCCCATACATACAAAATTCAAACCCTGGAGTTTCTTAACAGCCAATAATTCACTGTAGTTTTAATCCTGCTAGAGGCACGAGGCACCTTTATCCTGCTGTGGCAGCCTGCACTTGTGGAGGCACTCACCTATCTGCCCATATTTTTCATAGTATAGACGTCACTCGAATTGCCACGTGTGCTCCGGCCTTGCCTCCTCCATCACTTGAGCGGTGGCAGATGAGCGCGGCCACCTCATAAGTGAGACCTACAACACAAGTTTGCCCCTACCAAGCTGCAGGAACCCAGCTCCTCCTTCCCATACAAGCTGAGGGGTAATCATCAACGGCATCTAAACCACCCTTCAGGGTCACCCAGGTCTCTGGAAGGGATCTCTGTGGTAGCTTGGGAGCTGTTTGGATCACCAGCTCCCGTGGCGGGCAGATCACCCCCCTTGCTTGTGCAAGGTTTGCTTTGGCCAACCCTCGGCTCACTCCTGTCCTGGGCTGCAGGCAGGTTAGGGTCATGTTCCTGCTGTCCCTCTGACCCTCTCCACTGTTCCTGTACACACTTCTCAAGAATAAAAGGCAAGCTCCAGAGGGAAGCTTTCCAAAGGATCCAAACAGGATATGTTATCTCTCTGAGCCCTGTTTGCAGTGGGCAAGGAGCATAGTCAGACGTGCCACTGTCTCTCCCCTGGTCTACCCACATGAACTCGTCACAGGTGGGAGCTGGAAATCCCCCTGGGTACAGGGCTCTGATGCAGGTAGAGTGTCAAGCTCTGAGTAACCTCCTCATGGTGCATCTCCAAGGGATTCACGTGTGAAGGGATCCCAGTACCCCATTTTACAGGCAGGAAAACTGAGGCAGGGTTCTGTCAGACCTGAGCACAGCTCCAGCCAGTAGATCACACAGTTAATCCTGCATACAGCCTCAAGGCATAAGGTACTTCCCTGCTTTGGGGTAAATGAACTCACTACGTGACTGGTCCCAGACAGCCCACGGCTGCATTTGCCATTTTTAGCCAAATAAAACCCACCACCCTGGGGGTCTAATCAATGGGGACAGGCTTCCCTGTGCTCCCTGGAGACCATGCCAGGAGATGAAAACTGAGGGAGCCATGTAGGACACTTCTAATCCAGGGTAAATACAAGGTGCACAAGAAGCAAGCAGCATGACAAGTGGGAAAACATTGCTGTCTCCGTTGCACAGAGGGACCTGTTCTGCTCCAGCTGCCCACTTTGTACGTTTCCTACAGATTTCCATCCTCTTCCATGAGCCAGGAGACTTCTCTCCCTGAAAACAAAACAAAATAAAAAATGATTCCCCTCAGCCCACGAGCCCACAGTGCTGCTAGCAGCCCACTGACATGAAACCCAGAACTGCTCAGGGATGGCTGCAGGCTGCAGCTCAGCCTGACAGATCAGCCTGAGCTGCATTTGCCCTCACTGCTAACCCCGATCATAGAAAATTCTCACATATCAGCAAAGACCTTCTCATCCTGCTCTGCCCACAGAGCCCTCCTTTTTTTTCCTTCCTCTTTCTTCCCTCAGGGTGGGTGCTAGCTTTTCCTCCCGCAGCCCTGGTGGAGCCTGCCACCCCAGCCCTCACCAGGGCCACGCTGTCCATAGCCCTGCAGATCAGGTCTCCCCTGGGACTCCGGCACGTCCCCTGTTTGCACCCCTGGGTGCATCTTTCCTCTTTGACGATCAGTCGGGCGGCTTTTGGGACTCAGCTGTCAGAGCAGCACAGCTCAGACTTGCAGTGTCACCCCTTGGCTCAAGGCCGCCTTTGCCCCTAGCACCCCAGCCTCTATAACCAAGGAAGAGGCAGTTGTCAGAAGGTGTTTGGCACAGTCTCTGTTGCAGACTCACCACTTCCCTCCACCCAACAGGCACACACGACCCCATTTCACACCCCCACAGCACCACAGGAGCCCTCCAGCAGCCACACAGACTCTCCCAGCACCAGGAGCCTCCAAGCACCTGTCCTGGCACCCTGCTCGTCACAGATGGCAGCTCCTGCTGCCCAAGCCAGGAAACGGCACCTGTTCCTGGTGTTACCTCTCCTTGTAGCTGCTTTCTGACCAGGGAAGCTGCTGAAGAGCTAACAGTGATGCTGGGAGAGCTCCTGTGCAAATGAGAGCTTATAGGACTGGAAGGGCTGCCCTTACAAGGCTGCCAGGGTATTTTGCTGTAAACATTTGTTATGTCTGCATCTCTACCCAGCTGTGTCCCTACTGCATCCCCAAGACACCCGCCTTGGCCACCATTCAGGAGAAACAGGGGACGTTCTCCAGCAGCACAGCTCCTGGCTGTGGGGGAAGCCACCACTGTCCTCACTTACCCAGAATAATCCCACTTTTTGACACCTTTGTTAATGAAATTGGAGGAATGCTGGTTCCCCTGTGGACACAGCACAGCTGCTTGCTTAATCAGGAATTTGCCTAGCCAACTGAATGCTATATTTTTAGAGGAGCCAGAATAGTTTCCCTTAGGCATTTTTATAATTTATTTTTAATGTTTATAGCTAATTTCTGCTTAAGTAAGCCTGTGACTTTCTACAACAATTTCACCGTAACTAATCATAAGCGAACATAACCAAAGTAACAAGTGCTAATTAGGCCCTCTAAAACCTTAATCTTCTCTGACAGTCAGCACCAGCTGCCCACAACTGGGGCCCCACCACGTCTCTTCTTAGCACAGTTATCATCACCCACCTTTTACTTGAATGTAGGAGAAGAGGAGCCTGCCTGTTTCCTCCACCTTCAGAAGCAGGTGAGGATGGGACATCTCCTACTCCACGGCACGCACAAGCAGAGGGAGAGGACAAGGCCTGGGCAAATGGCCGGGGCTAATGGTACAAGTGGTCTGCATGGAGGACTACAGATGCTGGGGGATGTCTGCTGGATAATTCCCTCAAAGTCTAGCAGCAACATTCACTGCTGACCAGAGACCAAGGAGCAGCTCAGTAAAGTGGCAGAGAGAGGACACACAGGTAGATGCTCACTTGATTCCTCCTTTCTTTTTTCCCCTGGGTTCCTAAGCCCGTTGCAGTAAGATGTGTGCTGTGACAGCAAACACCCATGATTCACAAGCCACAGGGATGCAAGGAACAAGCATGATCTGTGAGGACTGACAAGAGCATGTTGATGGTCAAATGATGCAATGCTGGACAGGGCAGGTGGAGAAAGAGGTAAGCCAAGTCACTAGACAACTTCTCTAAAGTAATTACTTTTTGAACCATTCCTTGTGCTTCCCCGCATATGCTCCCCTTATCTGTACTATGCATATCCCCATAGTTCAGACTGTTGTCCACACTAACTACAAATACCCTCCTCTGGGAGTTTTTGCACTGTCTGGTAGGA
>VZSV01000090.1:1323679-1417890 GCA_013398735.1 Nothocercus julius
GGGGCAGTCTCTGCTTCACAGGATTAAATATCCCACATGTAAGATGTTAAGTGTTTTCTCCATTTATGCAGCATTCCTTAATTCTCCCCATGAATTTAACTATCTTGTCATCTCAAACTGCAATATTATTAACACCGCACAATTCTCAACAGCCTCATAAAAACTGTCTTGTATCCCTTGCGGCAAACAGAGGGCACCCATTTGAAACCTCTGGGAATGCCAGCATTCGGGCTGCTTCCCAGCAGAGCAGATGTATCCCGGTCCATAGAGCCATAGGTCCATTCCCAACATCTAAAGCCTCTGCTTCTGCTAGCAATGCTGGCGCCTCCCCCATGAAAGGCAAAGACAGAGTCACCAGTGTCTCTTTGGCTGGTCAGAGGACTGAGACTCTTCCCCAGGCACCACTGACGCAAACACTGCAGTGTGGGAAAAACAGAGCACGATTTTCATGAACAGATGGATGGAAAGGTCGGACATTCTTTCCAAGCACTAACGACCCAGGTCAGGATCTCAGGGATTTTTAAATTTCTATGTAAACTTCTTATTTGAAACAAACAAAAAAATCCACAAAGAAAAAAAAAATTCTATTTTCTTCAAATTAATGGATTCACTTCTCAAGTTAAGTAGCAGATTTTAAATTCTAAAGGTAAGATATTTCCAAGAACTGCATATCTCCCAGCTAAGGTGATGTCAGAGCCTCCCCAGACAGAGAAGGTATGAGTAATGGTCAATTCCATAGACTGTAAAAAGAGCAGCACTACTGATGTTTAATACAATGAAAATTCCTTACTGTAAACTGGTGAATGCTACTGCTGTGATCTAACCATGGGGGTCTTGGAAAAAATGCTTTAAAGTATGTAATACCTGTTTCAGATTCATTTCGAATTTAACTTCACTTCAATGTGCTCAATGAATAAATAACACAGAATATATTTGACTCATATTTCTAGCCAGGCATCAGAGGTCCCAATACGTTGTCCTAAACTTTTATTACCAATAAGACCCAGTTCTTTCAAAATGTCCTACAAAACGTTTGATTTTCTTGCTTATCTGACATACCTGTCTCATTCAAACTTTATAGCAATTACGTCATTCAGGAATACAGGCTTGGGAGTTTTCCTGCCTCATATATAACCAGATCAATAGAGCATGTGCTCAACTGACTGGACACAATACTGTTATGAAATAAAGCAAGGCCAAGTCCCATTTTGCATGAATGCAGCCCAGACAAGTTTCTAAACCAGCCATATCTTGAAGATAACTGTGAACAGTTAATGCTTTCTATTAGGTTTTAAATATCTGTAGGATGTCCTCCCCCTTGGGAGATGAAAACATAATTTGTTTAGAATTCCAAGGATAAAAGTGTCTTCTATTGGAGCTTCTGATACGATGCACACACACAGAAAAGCCAACAGAAAAGGTTCTGTTAAACTCCATTTGTGATAAGTAAGAGCTGACACCATGGCAGAAAAAAGGGGCTTCACTAACCTTTCTTGAACCCTTTCCTACAGCAGCCCAGAGCATCTCCCAATCAGACTTAGGTCGCTATGGATCCCAGCCCTGGCTACCCAGCAAGGCAGACAGAAAGATGCTCCACAGTTCCCCATGCTGAGAGGCAGTGGGGCAGGTGGATGGCAGGAAGCCTGGGCTACCCTCACTGCTCATAAGTGCCCTGTGTCCTTCATCTGTCCAGCTGCAAATCCAAGGGAGGAAGTTGCCTTGCACCTTGCTGCTGGGCTCCCAGCAGTAGGTGAAGTCCTGAGGCCACCTTGTGGCTAATTGCATGGATTGTTTTAATTTCTGCTCTAATTTCGCTGTACTGGATGCTCCTAGCAGTCCCCAGAAGACTGGGCCATGCGTCAGCGCTCACCAGGGTCCATGTGTACTCTGAAAAGCCAAGCACCTTTCACTTGGTCAGGTCCTCCTAGACTTCAGCTTTCTTAAGGTTACCTGAAAGTTATCCAGCTCCCCATGGTTACATGTCCTCCGACTGCCCTCCTCAGATACTGAGGTTACACCACTGAAAACATCAGCTCTTTGATTATTTTCACTCGGAAAGCCTGTAAGTGAGGGACCATTTGTGGCTATATGAGCTGACATGACAAGCAGATCCCATTTCAGTTGAGCAGCCCTCCTTCCATATGCAGGAAAACCAAAATAACCCTCTCTTAAGCACCAGGAAGCCAGTCAGCACAAAAATGACAGAGACCTGTGGGGATGAGGGAGAGTTTCCCATCATCCTCCATTTGCATGAAGAAAATGCAAGCCCACACGCTTCTCTCAGACCCCAGGAATAGCCCAGTGACTCATCAGCCGCATGACTGTTTCTGCTGGGAGCTGGCAATGGCTTCAGCAGAAGGTGGCATTACACCATCCACCTAAGTGTTCCAGGCCTACTGCTTACAGGGTACCTCCTAGTCAGCATCCCCCATTTTCCTTTCCACCCTAACCAAGCCTCCTACTCTTTGGCCACTTTCCCATACCTCTGTGCCAGTGCAAAAGAGCCCTGTACAACTCCATTTAGACACAGCCTGCCCAGGGCATCAGCAAGGGAAACAGAGAGGACAAAGCTGAGACAGAGCAGTTCTAGAGGGGAAAAAACAAGGATTTAATGGAATGAATAGAGAAGCTCCCAAAGTCCACACAGGAGCAACATCTCTGACACTCTCCACTTCAGGATCAGTCCTTCCTTTCTGCCCACTGGAAGGCCAGGGACACTCAGGATCAGCAGTGCTTGATTTGCTTCTTTAGAGTGCTCTCCAAGGAGAGGATTAAGGTGCATTGCTAACTCCACAGCCCATGAAGGCCATCTCCATGGTAGCCTTTTCATCATCTCTTCAAATCTTCCAAGGAAGGGAGCTCAGCTCAGAAATCCCTCTCTCCTTGATGAGCGAAGAATCCTTGTGTTATCCAACAGGTGGTAAAGGCTGTATAAAAACCATCCTGGAGTGGGGGAGGGAGAGCCACACTGGTCCTAGCAGTGAGATTCAAGCTCTTTCAGGATTAGGGGGCCAGCTCTGGTGGCAGGAAGGGGTTGTCCCGTGCCTGGCCTGGAAGGCAAGTCCTCAAGTGGGCAGGTGAGTTGACGGAGCCTCTGGAAGACAAATGCAGGTACTGAACATCTCCTTGCAAGCACAAAAGGCAATCTAGGCCCTCCCCTCCTAGTCACTGCTATCACACAGTCAGGCAGACAGGGCTGCAAGTCCTGTCCCTAAAAGCCAGGGCATCCTGAAGTAGAGAGAGCCATCACTTCAGCATCTGAGAACACACATATCTTTGAACCAATTAGTACAGTACCATGAGCACTGAGCACGTGGGAGATCTGAGACAGGGTGGGAAAGTTTGTTCACCCATTTATTCCTGGCCACAGCTAGAAAGCAGCTCAAGTAAAGGCCAGTGCCAAGTCCCTCTGGGTCATCCCCTGCTTCAGTACACACTGCAAAGAGAAAGCCTGTGCACTCAGGTTTGGCTTAAGAGCTGGGCCAACACGTGTGCAAGGGGCACTTGCCCTATATCACACAGCATGGTCCTTGCATGCTCCAGTAGCCAGACACAGCTCTCCCGGCGCCAGGGATCAGGGTCCCATTGCTGTCACAACCCATGGTTAAGTACTTGCAGGAGGCAGAGAATGGGTGAGACCCAGGGGATTAGGGCCTTCCGCAAAACCTTCTTTCCCCCTGCAGTAAGCTACGGTAGGGACAGGATGCATGTCTAGAGCAAGGTCTATTTTGCTGGATGACTGTTCTCCCAAGGCAAATCCACAGCAGCCAGCACACAGGTTGAAGCAACTCTGTGTGCAGAGCAGGTACCAGGCCTCTGATGCAGCAACAGCAACTCCAGACACCCAGTAATTCCCTCCACTTCCTCTCTTCAGACTCAGCAGGGCTGGAGAGAGAGGAGGGGAGTTTCAGTGTCAGGGCCTTGCCCACAGCATTTATGGAATCTGGAGTTTCCTTTGAGTAAGCCCTCAAATTTGAGTCAAGAGCAACCTCCAAACTGCGTTGGAGCACTGGCGATCATCTCTACACTCACCATTTCAGGAGGTGATTCCTGATGGTGCAGAAGCAATAACCAAGTAGCACCAAGAGGCAAGAGGTGGCTCTGAGCAGCCCTCCAGTCAGAACTCAATAAAGCCAACAGTTTGTTATAGCAACGGATTCTCGATTAATTGAGTCAATTAAATCTAGTCTCCCTAATAATTAACCTGCAGCACACAAACAACCTCCCTTCAGGATTGGACTTTGTCACATGCCTTCAGCCCAGAGCACTAGCCTCACCTCTTTGAGGGAGCCTTTGATGGTGAAGAGTTTGTAGATGATCCAAAGTGGGATGCACACCATGGAGGAGATGGCCAGAAGCCACCCCAGGGTATCTCCCCACCACGGGTACACATACTTCTTGTTGTAGGTCAGTGGGGTGTATTCGATCAGAGAAAACAGGAAAGTTGCCTGGCAGGGAGGATGAAGCCAAGGGAAAAAAGAGCAAGAGAATAAGCACTATTAACCAAAACAGGTTCTTCCTGGCAACTCTGCACCTCAACATAGAGTTTCACCGCATTGAAGAGCTCCCTAGAATAACAGAGGAGACACAGGCCAGTTTTGCTGCTATGAGCCCCATGCTTAGCACTGGGCATGAAAGCAAGTTGCTCAGCCAAGCAGTAGACTGAGTTAGTCCCCATTGCTTTGTCCCATGCCATGGTCCAAAGGTCAGAGACATATGCAGAGCAACAGGCTCCCAAAGCATAGACCATATAAGCCTCTCTGCATACAGAGGCATTTCTCTTGTATGTGTGCATTTATGTATGAATGCATGAGTCTGCACCTCAGAGGCACCCAGCTCTACCCATCTCCCAGAAGGCCAGCCCCATACCCACAGGTTCTCACCATGCAAACAGCAGGTGTGATGAAAAGCCAGCAGTATTTGATGACTGGCCATGGCCGGTACCCAATCATGTCTTCAATGTTACCATAGAAACGCTCAGCACCTGCAGAAGAGGGGAGGTAAGCCTCATCACTACGAGGACAAAAGGGCAATAGGGTCTGTGCCTCCTGTGGAGGACCCCTATGTAAGCAGGGGTCCCATTTGACCACTGGTCAGGAGCTTCCCCAAAAGACATGCAGTAGCACTAGGACAGCTGGCAGCCCTGTTGAGGATCTCACTGAGATGCGGCCAGCTTCAGTCTGCATCCTGGAATAACATTCAAACACCCAGAGGAGCACAGTAAGTCACCATGGCCCATCCTTTGTGAATGGCAAGGTTGGGAGAGAGCTCTCAAAAATGTCAGAGGGTCTCAGGGACCTCTGAGTGCAGGCTGAGAAACCACTTCCCAGTCAGATCTAAGAGCCAAGTAAGGCAGGGCTCAAAAGCAGGGACACATAGGAATACATTGAGAATATATGCCAAGAGGATTCCCCAAGGAAGGAAGCCCCCCACCGAGTGAGTCCACAGGCACCAAAACAAGGTTCAGCAGGCTGCCTTGCACTATGAAGCAACTGCCAAGAGCAGCTATGGAATAGCTGTTTGAACCAAGCAAGAGCATGAGAGACCAGAGCTGGGGAGCCCCTGCACCGGTTCATACTCACCATAGACCCAGGCGATGCAGAGGGTCTCAAAGACGGCCACAAAGAGCAGGCACATGCCACTGGCAGCGTAGTAATCAAAGAGCTGGAAGATGTACATCCCACCCTGGGAAGCACCAAACAGGGAGCAAGGCAAGGTGGGTAGGAAGAGAAGGGAAAGGAATGAGGGACAGGCAAAGAGCTCCAGCCAGAGTAGGAATCAAACTCAACATCTTTCCCTGATCTAGAGGCACTTTATCTCTCTATGGGAAAGCTTCCTGATCCCAGCTTTCATGCAGCTCCATCCATTAGGAAAGAGAAGGACAAAGGTTTTCTCTCAACCATGCAACAGGCTACAGCTGCAAAGTTTTAGCCAGCTGAAAAGACAAATCACAACCACAACATCACTTGCCTGGAGCTCTAATTATCATTCTAGGCAGGAGAGGTGTCAGGGATGTTTTAGCACATGTAAATAGCACAGGGGGTCAGGAATGGAAGGGAAATTTTCAAATGCCATTTGGAAAGGGAAGGATTTGTGTTGGCACAGCTCACAGCTACAACACAATATCCACTTTTCCAAAATACACCTCGGGCTCTTTAATGCCATGTAGTGGTCAGATGCTTGAGGGGCCCAAACCTCACCCAACAGCAAAGAGCCACCAGCACAATGAGTTGCATCATGATCTTGGGGCAATGGGAGCGGGAGAATCATGCCCAGGTCCACTGCTCACAGCCTCCCTGGACCTCTCCTATTAGACACCATGCAGATGGACAAGCCAGCTGGATCACCAGCTAGTCTACCACCCTAGGACGCCAACCCATCCAGCCACTGCTCACTGGTGGGGGGATTCACACCCCGTGAGGGCCCCACAGATGCTTGCAGGAGGGTGCAGACTCCTCACTTCTCCCCCCATCCCAAAATACCTCTGTGAGCATCACCAGTCCAACCAGATAGGAGAGGACAGACACCAGCAAGATGAGGGTTTCTCGGCGGTTCTTCTTGCGGAAGATGGCGGGGTACATGTCAACAAGAGCAGTGACGAGGCTCTCCACGCAGACAAACTGCAACGAGCAGGTCACAACCTCCGTCAGCCCGACCTGCTGGGCTAAGGCACCTGGCTTCAATCCTGCCTGTCACTCTTAGGGCAGGCTCCCCTCAGCCAGGAGGAATCAAAATTGATCTCAGCCAGAACCACTAGTGCTCTCTGTACCTCAGGCCATGCCCAAAGAGCATAACCAGACCTGGGAACTGCCACGTAGCAACTATCTGAAGCCCTGCAATCCTCACTGCTGCCCAACCAAGCACGGTGCGCTGCACGGGACTGACTACCGGTGTGGAGAGCAGTCCTCATAATTGGCTCAGTGCAGGGCCACGCTGAGGTAGTTACACTGCTTCCAGAACCTCAGTTACTGCCTCTGCACATCACTGTAGAAAGGTCTTTTGCAGAAAGACCAGTGACCAGCCAGGAAATGGCCTCATCCCTTACCAAGTGTCTGAAACCCTCCAAGCCCCATGCCTCCCCCTTCAGCCTCTGGCCGTGGATCCTCCAGAGCTGCTTGGGCACAGCACTGTGCTCTCGGCAGGGAAAGCTGCTGCCCAGGATCTGGCTCCCCACACTCCCCTGTGTCTTCTCCATCAGCCAAGCTGAATCCGTTTTCATCCAGCTTGAAGGGGAGATGGTTTCTGTCCTGCAGAAAAGCCCCCTATGCCTTTACCTGGCTGTCCAGTCCCAGCAAAACAATCATCAGGAAGAAGAAGCAGGCCCAGAGCGGGGAGAAGGGCAGCATGACGACAGCCCGAGGGTAGGCGATGAATGCCAGGCCAGGCCCTGAGAGGAGAAGGGCATTTAAAGCAGGCAGCAGACAGCAGATCTGGCAGCTCCTGGATGCCTTGCACCCCACCCCGTGATGGGGAAGTAGCATCACTGCCAGCACCAGCACAGCAGGGCTAGCACGCAGCACGAGACCCGTGTGCCCAGAGCCACGTGGGGCAGCGCCCGGGTGCAAGGCGCAGCCCATGCAGCCTTTTGCTCCAGTTGTATCTAGCCGCTTCCAGTGCTGGAAGAAGAGCAGTGGGGCCAGCTGGGAGGAAGGGAAAGGAAGCATGGCAAGCAATGGCTGCACCACTACCATGAGGGCTGGGAGCAGCAGCGAGCCTCTGAGTCCCAGGGAGCACAGAGCAAGCCAGGACACAAGTTTTGCAGGCCCGTCAGCCCACCAGCCAAGAGAGAAGTAGGTGCTATGCTTGTGTACACCTCACAGCTGGCACTCCCTTCTCTCTCCTTCTCACACACAAGGAGGGGAGCTGCCCATGGAAAGGAGCCTGCGGCTGCAGTGCCCATCGCCCCAGGGCAGAGCGCGTCGCAGGGCACCCTGCGGCCATGCCCGCCCGCCGTGGCCCTCACTCACCCGACTCGGCCACCTCGGCGATGGGCACACCCTGCTCCCCGGCCATGAAGCCCAGGATGGAGAAGATGGCAAAGCCAGCCACAAAGCTGGTGCCGCTGTTGAGGAAGCAGAGCGCCACGCAGTCCCTGGGGAGGAGAAGGTGCAACATCAGCAAGGCGAGACCCCAAGCTGCAGGCGCCCATGAGATGGACTTGCAACCCATTTAAATGTTTGATCTTTTTTTGCCCTCCCTCTCTCTTTCTCCTCGTTCCTCTGATATCCTGTGGCAACAAGTACTAGAGATTATTTTTGGCCAAGAGTTTTTTTTTTCCCTTAATAGATTTTCCAAACGTTATTAATTTTTGGCTGCCAGCACTACTAGATATCTCCTGGTTCTCACATTACGAGAAAAAGATAAATGGAGACATCCCATTTATTTTCTGTGATCTATCTTTTTTTGTCACTGTTTCACTTCATTCTTATCCATTTATTCTATAAACTAAAAATCTCTTATCCATCTGATTCCTTAATCACACTTCAATCTCCCTAGGCCCCTCAAGACTACAATCCTAGGGACAACATCAAAATCTGCAGCTTCCTTCCGAGAGATTCTGAACCAAACTGAACACACACTTCTGGTAGTTAAAATAAAGGCCTACTCTGACTTGATTTAATGTTACTGTGTAAATCCTGTGTGCTTTTCTGTATCAAGGTATCTAGCATTTTTTTGGTTTCATGCTTCTCCCCCGACATTAACTAGATTTGTTCACTGTCCGCAACCATTTCTGGAAAGAAACTACAGATCATGCAAAGCCCACAGACTGTGTGAGTAGTACAGGTTACTCCTTCCAAAACACAGCACTTTGCTTTGCCAGGGCTGCACAGCACCTAACATCTTTGCTCTACCTTTTCATTTGGTTTTAAGGCAGGAGAGGCTGAAAGCGATCTCCAGAGTGGATCGCCCTGCCAATGCAGAGGATCACGCTCTGCCAGGGTCAACAAATCCAACTGGAAACCCACACCAGAAACTCATTCCTCCAACTGCTAGAAACTTTCTCCTCTTCATCAAAATTATACCCTCAACCAGTTTATGCAAGCACCCATTTACCTCACATAGTTCCTCTTCCTTCCTGGTGTTTCTTTCTCTTTCCCCAGATGAATTTATGAAAGTTTAAGCCCTTCTGGGAGAGGCATGGGCTGGGAGGTGGTCTCAAGTCACCTGGGGGATGGGAAGGGGGTGTCATGGTGGACAGTAACATGGGGAATTGTCAAACATGATCCCCAGATTTCCACCAGAAAGGGAATTCTCTGAGCCCAAATGATTATCCTTACTGTCCTGAACGAGGGGAAACAGTCCAAGCCACTTGGTGCCATCTCAGAGTACTGCCCCATGGACAGTGGTCCTTCCTCCCCACATCCGTTTCTTTCTCCAGGTCACCGGTGGCTACATTTAGCCTGCAGCATCTCAGTGGAGCACCACACTGTTACCCTGCTGTCTTGTTAAAAACTGGCCCTATCTTCCTGCACAGACTGAGGCTGCAGAATATAGGACAGACTCATTAGAACCGGGTCCATTCCTGGGGAGCAGGATGGACAGAGATGTGACACTGTAACAAGAAATGAATTCCCTAGCAAAGCCAAATGGCAGAAATTTTGTGCAGACAGACATCTCCTTCCTTTCTAAAACATCTCTCAGTTGAAGTTATGTAAACTTCATACAACACTGGTGCTAGGCAGCCCTTGTCGTCATCTCCATGTTGCACATCCACACTGGAGATACAGAAGGTTAGGGCCCAAAGCCATGCAGCAGGTCAGAGCCAGATCTATTATCACCTCCACTCCCACAGTTCTTTTTCTCAAAAAAAAAAATTGGGAGAAAGGATATGAAAAGGAAGAGTGGACTCCACCCAGTTTCTGTTGGAGAAACAGGAGTAAATTTCTAAGGTAAAGAGAGATAGATAAAGATAGAAGGATCATGTATCCTGGTCTGCTCAGACTCTCCACAGTAATGACAACAAATTAGAATTTAAAAGGCAGGGGAACCCAGGGCCATGGGCACGAAGGCCAGCAAAAGAATGATGAGAAGAGAGGCAGGTTGTTTTATTGGGCTTTTTCTCTTACTCTGGCCTTTTGCCTCTGGAGATACAGCTCCAGACACTGGCCATACCTGCAGCGAAATGAGTGTGCTTTCCCCTGACCACTTCAACTCAACAGCCCATTCCAATTTGGAAGCATGGTCAATCTTTGTTCAAAGGGCAACCCTACATGTGAAGAGTGCACAGCAGGTCATATTTGCAAATTTACATGTGCCAGAGACAGCACACGGGAATAAAGAACACTGACGACTGTGAAAGACACTACTAACAGGAAGAATGATAAATTACAAGGTGAAAAGATTCCAGTCCAGAGCCATTAACTCTTATAGATCTGTTTCCTTGACATTTACTCATACACCTCTTTAGTAAGGGGAGATCAAGATCATAAAACAAGTGAAGAAGGATCTCCGCTTACTGACTGACAGCTGGGGTGGAAGAGGGAATTTATCACCCGTGATATGGCCAGAAAGTTCCTTGCATTCCCCTTGGGTATATAGCACAGAGAGCTGGATTTGGGCAACATAGCAACAGGAAAAAAAAAATCAGAGAAAACATCTGGAAAGAGTTTTCTTATGCCTTGAGTAGAAAGGAAAAACAAGGCACCTCAAACGGCCAGTTGCCACTAGCAGTTGACCAGCCAATTTGCACTGATGTTCAGAGAAGGGAAGGCTCTAGACTGCAGAGCTGTGTTCCAGTTACCTGTAGCAATTGTTATGGTATTTGTTGTAGCTGCCCAGAGCTGTCAGGCATCCCAGACATATTGCATATGAGAAGAAGATCTGAGTGCCTGCATCCATCCAGACCTGGAAGGGAGACGCAAACACAGGTAAGAAGAAAGGAAGGCCAGCACAGAGTGCAGGCAGTACACCAAAGTGAAGAGGCAGAGACCTGGGTTCTAATGTAACCAGTAGAAAGGTCAGTGCTCAGGAAGTCAGCAAATCCCAATACTTGGATAAGTCTTTGCTAGGACTAGATTAGATTACATGGTACCTGTCAACAAAGTACCATGTGGTGGTAAGAGCGACAAGCGAAGAAATGCACCAAGAGCTTGGCAAACCCACAACATACATAACTTTTCATCATTATCTTACTCTTCCTTGATCAAATCTACAGTACTCTGTGACTCTCCAGAACCTCCCAGTAGCAACAGAGACCAGATGAACTCGTTCCATGGGAGGTGGGTTATTTGCATAGGCCTTTTCTCCCATCAGGTGTCGGAGATCCTGATAGGGGCCTGTAACTTCCAAGACCTGATTTTAAAACTTCCAAAACTTGAAAACAGATTAACTGTGAAGGACGGAAACGTTAGAAATGAACTGAGTTTCTTGCAAATGAAGGACAGCTCCTGAAAGAAAACACAAGAATTATGTTAATCCCACAAGGCCCCTCTGAACTCCACTCTCACTGTCAAAATTGCACGGTAGTGCTCCGAGGTTGACATTTGTCAATGCCATATTTGATCTGAAAGTCTAGCTGTGTGTAGTCACCGATGCAACCACAGCCACCGCCTTCTGCAGAGAACAGCAAAAGGAGGAATTATCAGTGAGGAAAGAAACAATGACAAAGATTATTAATTAAATCCTCTATTGTACAGCATCATTTTCTCTAAGGCTCCCCAGGGGATTTAAAACTGTGGATAAGACAATCATTCAAGCAAAGATGACATGCAGCCACTTTCTAGAGATAAAAGGGAAGCTAGTCAGGAAAGAAAAGCATAAGAAAAGTATTACTGGGAAGTTTTAATAAGAAAAGAGCTTGCATCTGGCTAAGGCATCTCAGTTCATACCCTTCTTCCCACAGGTAGTAGCAGAGGTGAGCACCATGATCCTACCTGAGGCAAACGGAAATCAGTGGAAAGCATCCCAACAGTGTCTTACAGACTACAGTGTCTCTCAGCATTAATGTGATTTAATCACCACCACTGTTTTCTCTGTGTGTGTGTTTTTCTTCCTAGCTTGATGGTCATTCTAAATAGATGTTAAACCTCTTGTTCAGCTCAAAATTCTCAGCTCAAGAAACAGCGGCACAGAACAAAATCCTCTCCCTACCCACAGCTCCATAGGCACGATCCAGTAGCACAATCTGTAAGGAAAGAAGGCAAAGTCCCTAAACATTGTTAGGATTAACTTTAGTGAAGTTGCTTTCATTGACTGTCCTGCGAGCAACTCAGCTGACGTTCATGCCCATCTTCTTTTCAGTCAATGGAAAGACTGATCACTACTACATATGGAATGAGATCAGACCTTTCATAGGTTAAATGGGAAGGAACAGATGACGAGGTTGGACTGGAACAGTTAATTCTGGGCATTGAGGAATTTAAAAAAACAGTTGACCTCACTACATTTTACTTTTTTTGCAGGACAGGTGGGGGAAGGGAGGTTTGGAGTGCAAGATGTTAGTCAGTTTTTCCATTTTAAGAATATTGGAAAGGTCAAATTTCTTTTGGAAGCAATTTCTAAAGAAGTACTGTACTTGTAGAAAGAAAGGTAATAGTCTTCACATTTTAGCTGCTTTTAGGGCAAAGCAAGTCTTCCAGGTCCGAAGGACCAGCTGACACTTTTGCATCAACAATTTAAATATCTTTTGATAGATTAAGGTGGAAAGTTTCATTAGGTTTGTGTTTTCTTTTGCTATTTATTTTTCGAGCTCTGTGTTTTTCCATCAAATTCTAGCTTGAATCCCACCAACTCATGGTTTTTGGAGTCTTTTTATTTCAATTTGTTGAGATATCAAGATTTATGAAGCTAAACTGCCTGCCCACCTTTGCCATAACACTAGACGCTGTTGAACAGTTTCAATCAGATTTAACAGTGAGTAGAAACCTCGATGATATCAGTTACCTAAGGACTGCATGATATAGCCAGTAAACAGGCAAAAGATAGAAAATCAGCATTCCAGCTGAGACAAAAGCTACAGGGAGGAACAGTCAGTCATCGTTAAATATCAGATAAATCACAGAAGTAAGAGACATGAGGAATATCCCAAGGGCAGGAAAATAACTGATGCTTTGCTAGGCATGGTAGAAGCCAAATATCAAGACATAAGGCTCCATTAGCTCGATGGCTCATAAAGTGACTCGTTCCTACAGCCCAGCAATAACGCCCTTGACAGCATAGCAGAGGCCAGCACGCGGTCCACCTCCTGCATAGCTCAGCTGCCTGCTTCTGCTCAACATACCACCTACCTGTGCAGCAACTTCAGGCTGAGTGGGCAACCCAGCCCAAAGAGATCTGTTCTGGGAATGCAGGCCTGGTGTTAGCACAGTTTCCCATTTAAAGCAAGGCAGGCAACCAGTACAAACAGAGCTACAGAGCTTGGAGAGCTTATGGTCCCCCTCCGTGAGCACGACTGAGAGCACCAGCTCAGGCTGCAGGCATTTTTGTTTCCCATTTTAAAAAGCTGCTGAAGATCTTGGATCATGCCACCCTACTGCCTTTCACAAAAAATCTTTCCCTCTCCAAAACGCTCTTTCCTCTCTGTAACAGTGACTCAGGAGATTTTTTTTTTTCAGTCCAAGCCCCTCCCCTCCCTTTTCCTCCTGTGCTGTTGATCAACAGCCTCTCATTTTTATTTTAATAAGTCCACCCTGTCTAAAGAGGCCTGACAGCAATAATGGGGGCCTTGGTTATCCCTGCAGATCAGAGCAAGATGCTGTTCTCCGGCCGCTGTTCCCAAAGAGACTGGTGCAGTTTATCCCGTTGTTCAGACTTCACCATCACACTGGCAGCCTGGGCAATTTGATTTGATAGTTGTCTGCAGTTTTCTAGGCCATCCAGTTTATTTAATTCATCATTCATTTTCCCTGAATGTGTTCTTTGCTCTGGTTCATAATAACCTCCTACTCTGCTTCTAACCAAGGCTTTCAGACCCGAGCTGCAGTTATCCAAGACAGTTATGGCCTATAGAACGATATTTTTCTCCCTGCACCCTGCTTAATTTTCTCAGAAAATTTTGCTTTATTACATGCACTGGAACTTAATAACCCCCTGTACCGAAACAGATCCTTTCCTTCAGAAGATCTCAAAGCATTTACAAATACTGCGAAAAGCCTTTTGAGAGCAAAACGTTGTTGAACCCCGAAGTATGTCACGTATCACTTGAAGGCGCTGTGCTAGGGAGCATCCCCGGCGGCCAGCGGGCATGATGCAGGTAAACGCTCTGCACAAGGGGCAAGCGCGCTGGGGAAGCACACCAGCTTGAATTTAGTCCAGGGGACCTCAGCTGACTCCCCAGCACCCGATATTTACCCACGTGAGGAGAGTGCTCCCGCCTTCAAACGCCGCCGCAAGAACACAGACGCTGGCGCGGAGGAGGAGGAGGAGGGGGAAGGTGGCCAAGGTAAACACAGCTGCACTTGCCCCAAACATGGAGGAGCCATGCCAGCCCGGGGCCGCCCCGGTGGGAGCCAGCGGGTCCCTCCACGCTGGCCGCCCCCCCCGGGACCCCGTGCTCGCCCCCAGCCTCAGCAGTCTCCGGCCCAAGAAACAAACACGCGGGCGACCTCAGAGGCCACCCCGGCAGAGAAGCACGGGCGTCAAGCTGGGAAAAAATAAAGATGAGGAACAAAATAATATTTAGCCAGCCCCCAGCCAGCCACGCCGCTTGCTGGGAAGCCTCAGCGCCCGCTGGTCCAGGGCAGCAGTGGCCCGGAGGGGGCCTGGGGACTCTGACTCCTACCCCTGCATGGACACGGGGCCACGTGTAACCAAGCGGGTCACGGCCAGGGAAGACACAAGTGCCTCGCCAGCCTCCTGGGGCTGCTCGTACAACGCGGCCGCCGCAGCACGGGCTGCTCCTGCGCGAGCCGCGCGTCCAAAGGGGCAGCACACCAGTGTGAAAAGAGACTATTATATTTCTTCTCTTTAGCACAAGCCCAAAGCCCCAGCCGGCACTTTCTGCACCGAGCTCATCGGTTCTCTCTCAGAACCTGTCCATTAAAAAAGTATCTCGTCTTGGTATAAAAGCATCCAGTGATCGAGAGCCTGAAAAGTTGTTCTAATGACATATTTCCCAACCTTAAGTCTTATCTCTGATGTGAATTCCCCTCATTTCAGCTTCCCGCTACTGCACATCTCCCTTTAATCCCATCAGTAAATCCCCAGCATTATCTGCTGAAATAAGCAGTTGTTAAAATTGCCAGAGTCATTGCAAAGGGCGGAATGATCAAAAGAAGAAATGGTGGACATCCTTAAGATCTACTTGCTATTAAAACCTGAGCTACAATATGAAAAATTGTAGTAACCTTGAGGTATACAGAAAATTCAATTGAGGAGGGGGGAAATATAGTTCAAATTAAATTATCTGTTCAGTATTTTTTTTTACCTTTACCTGTTTGAGCAAAATGAGACTTTTTTTTTTTTTTTTGTTCAGTAGCTGCCCTGGTATAGTCTAGTACTTGTATATCAAATGCACTGTATTTAACATTTTAATTCTTAGCATTTTATAGAGTGGGGACACAAAGGAGCAGGAATATTTAGGGAATCTGTAGACTTTATGGCCAGAAGTTACTATCATCAATCAGCTAGTCTGAGCTCTTTTATAAGGCAAACCACAGAGTTTCAAGGTTTTGTCCAAGGTCATTCAGCACGTGAAAAGCAATGACTTCCACATACTAGTCTGATGCTCTGATACTTAATCGTATCTCAGATGCACCTCCCTTTGTAGTATCTGCTAAATAATTCATCTCCCTTTTTTCATATACTTTTAGCCAGTTATCTTTTTGTCACCTTGTGGATGGTTTGCCCTTCATTTAAACTTCCCTTTAAAACTCCTTAGGCTTAGATTGGAGGCTTAGATTAGGATAAGGCTTAGATTGGAGAGGATTCTTTTTATTTCTAGAATCCTTTCCCAGGCACTAAAGAGTCTTGCATTTTTCCAAGTAGCACTGGATTGTGGATAAACAATTACCAGCCCCTCTACTGTGAACGCAAACCAATTATAAGTGACTTGGCCCCTGGTCGACTAGCAGGAGTCATGCTGTCCTTGCGCAGAGAGAGGGGGGCACAGTCATCTACTCACAGCAGACCTGGGGCACTAACCCTTCCCTTCCCTTCGCTCTCATGGGACAACCTTAAAGAAGTCAAGAGAAACCTCAAGCCCTGTTACCTGACTTAGTAAGATGGTTAAATCACACTGTAGGAAAGTGATGACTTCTACTGACTCCTGCTTTTCTCCTGTCAAAGAGGATCATCCATCAGAGAGTGATGGATTTCTTGGCCTGTCAAGTAGGGGAAAACAGCTTTTTTCTCCCCAACTCAATGATAAGAGATCATCTTGCTCTGAAGGGTTATCTTGCATTTCCACCAACACATTAGTGTTTTTTAGGTTGGAAATAAGCTGTGTTTCTAAAACACAGGCTTTATTTGGGAAACTTTGCAGTGCAGATCTATCAAGGACAGAACTAGTACCAGCAAAACCATGCTATGCCTAAAGGAGCTTAATTCATGTTCCCTAAGAAACATAGCCACTCAGGAGTGACTAGAGTAGTAGTAACAGGACTTTTTTAAATAACCAAATCAATGCCATTCCAAAATGGCATTTCATTTCGGAAGTAACACCTAATCATCAAGAACAGAGCAACAACCATTACAACCATAGACCTGTGCTCACTCCTTTAGATGTTTTTGAAAAGTCCTTCTAAACCTTGTGGCACCTTCACAACGCAGAGTGGTAGCCCTATCCACTTCCATTTAGAGGCAAATAGCGGGAGCAGTAGAGAAGATGACACTGTAAAACTATTTTTTTTGGTCATTACTCAGGCACATAGTTGACCAAAGATTGATTTCCAAGAAGCTGAGAAGGAACTCAAGGTTCCTTACATGACAAAAAAAAAAAAAAAAAAAAAGTCTTTAAAACCAGAAACTCATGTTTAGGTCCTCAGATTGGAAGTCGTAGCTCAAAACAAATCCCCTATGACCCATCAGTGCTTGTACATCTGAAAGGATCCAACTCTCATTGCATCAGAGAGGGCAGGTTCAGCCAGAGCCGCTCCTCCCTCAGCATTCATGCTCCCATTTGCAAAACTAGCTACCAAGGCGAGTCTGGGGATGGATCAGAAAGGGTTAATGGGGTTATGAAGGGTTTTGCTGGCCTATTTTCCAAGCAGGCACCCTTTAATCTCCTTTGGAAGCACCTTCACACAAAGGCTGGTACAGCAGCTCAGCTGGAGCCAGGATTTAACATGGAATAACTTGTCCTGAAGAGATTAAAAGTGGCAGTTGGGCACCAAACCTCCAGTCAAATGGGCAGGAAATTTTAACAAGGGGGAGAGAGGCAAGGAGGGCAGCAGGGTACTGGAGAAGGGAGCTGGCAGTATACAGTGGCACCTTCCGTCTCCATTGCTGGGACGTTACGTTCACAGAGGGGAGAGAAGAGGAAGAGATAGAAGGAAGAAATCAGAAGAAAGACAATGAGAAGAAAGACTAAGTAAGGAAGAAAGCTACCTGCATCCCTCCAAGCACAGCTCAAGCAGCTCAGCCATTCAATCCCTCCTCCGCCTTACCTGGGGGTCTCTGAGGCGACTGAGGTCTGGATAAAGGTAAAACAGGATTCCTTGGGACGCTCCCGGCAGGGAGACTCCCCTGATGAGCAGAACTATCAGCATGAGGTATGGGAATGTGGCCGTGAAATACACCACCTGGGAGAAGGACAAAGGGAGCATGTGTGAGCAAACAGCAGGGCGAGAGGCCAGAGTGCCAGCAGGGAGCAGAGCACCATTCCCAGGAGGAAGTGAGAAGAGGGCCTAAAGGAGATGGGAAGTTGGGCAGTGGCAAGGAACTGACCAGGCTGCCTTGCTCATCTTCCTTCAGTCTCCCATAGAAAGAAACTCCCTTTTGCACGTATCCAGGAAAATCATATGTTTGGGGCAATAAAAAAAATTTTTAGTCCCAGTAGCAATTTCAGACCACAAGTCAGGTTCAAGTCAGGGAATTGATCAGGGTAACATCTATTTGCACCAGCTAACAATTTGCCATCTGTTTTTATCTGCAAATCCTTACCCCCAGTAGAGGCCTGAGTCACACATCTAAGAAGTCTTTTCTTCTTAGAAATTCCTGGAAAGGGTGAAGGAGCATACGGGTAAGTGATAAACCCTGACACATTACTGCTATCACAGGACCACTAGAGACAATACTGATGTGCCCCCATTCAGCACTGACAACAGGCTTGTGCCTACAAATCTCCACTTGAATGGCTCAGATACTGCCTGACTGATCCCAGCTCAAAGAAATACCCATGAAAAGAGTTTCATGGAGAGTAGGGCAGCCCATCTCAGACTTGTTACCAAGGTCTCAGACTCAAACACAGCTTTTAACCCGTGTCCTCTTGCTTTTTACTCCATTGGCCCCATGAATAACACAGACTTACTTCGGATATGTTTGAAATCCCTTGCTCTAGCAAAGTAGTTGCATTCCTTTGAGGAATGCTGTGGGCTGGTATCAGCTAATCCTTGCATGGATTTCACGTCTGGTAAATATAACCTTCAATTTCGGGATTACTGGGGTTCTTTCAGGATTGTTCTGACTAATTGCCATACCCTTCCACAACAACAGCACACTGTTGTTGATGTTTCCTGTAAAAAGAAACCAATGCCCAAGGGCTGATGCAGTCTCCTCAGCAATTCACAAGCGTCATTAATCCTTTCATATTGCTCCTGTACCTTCAAGACTTATTGACCACCTTGAAAAAAGTTGTTCAGCTTGTTGTATCCTGCTAGGGCAAAGATAAAAAAGAAAAGGTAAATGTGCCTTTCTGTGTCAATGTGCTTAGTGAGGATTTTCAGCAGAACTCCTCACCTTAATGCTACCTTATAGCTCTTTTCTCAGCTTTAGAAGTTACACATCAAATTGCTAAATCTCATCTCTGGAGTAACTGCAATACATAATAATGTGAAATGATCTATTTCTAATCTTTGTCTAATCATCTAGAATGATTTGTTTTAGAATCCACCTAAAGACCATAGCAGTGGTCACATCTACAGTAGTTTCCTCATTAGAAAAGGTACTATCAAGAATGAGTGCATGATCTCTCTGGACAATATGGTCACCTCTCTGCCTCCAGAGAACTCTTTTGATTTAAATAGTGATTCAAAAGGAGATTCATTCTTGGTTGAACCTTGTCTGCTGCACCTGAAGAGAGCAACATCCAAAGCACCTCACATTGGAATGCAATTCCTGATCCACAACCTCTCCGGGGTAAGCTGTTCCAGTGCTCTGTTATCCTCACAGTAAAGAAGCTTCTCTTCAAAAATTTCCTCACAGACAGCACTTACTGTGCTTCAGTTTGTGGTAATTTCCTTGTCATTGCCATTGCCTCTTGTCCTATTGCTGGTCACCTCTGAAAAGAGTCTGGCCCCATCCTCTTGATGCCTTCCCTTACAGTGTTTATACGCATTGATAAGATCGCCTCTCACTTTTCTCTTCTTTAAGCTAAATAGGTCCAGCTCTCCCAGCCTCTCTTCTTATGAAAGATGCTCCAGTCATCTTCATATCCCTACACTGGACTCCAGGAGGGGAATTTTCTCCAGTAGTTCCATGTCTCTCTTGCACTGGAGACCCAGAACTGGACACAGCACTCCAGATGTGGCCTCACCAGGGCTAGGTAGAGGAGGAGGATCATCTCCCTCAACGTGCTGGAGATGCTCTTCCTAATGCACCCCAGGATCCCATTGGCTGCCTCGGCCACAAGGGCCCATTGCTGGCTCATGGCCAATCTGTAGCCCACCAGGATGCCCAGGTCCTTTTCTGCAGAACTGCTGTCTAGTAGGTCAATCCCCAGCCTCTACTGGTGCGTGAGGTTCCTCCCTAGAGGAATATGCTTTTTCGGTGATACAATTTTATCATAGAGAAGAATAGAAGGATATGCAAGATGTTTTATCTTTGAAAATGAAAGCACTATATTATCATCAATGTCTGCAGCTCCAAGTTCTTTATGCACTTCACGTGTCCAGACATATATCACAGCTCTCTCAGGTAATGCTACAGAAGCAGGTGAAAAATGCCTACTTGCTGACGCTCATGATCACCTGAAATGTCTATAATAGAAGCTCGATCCCTTTGAACCAGTATCCTGGACACCGGAGGAACCCAAAGGTGGTGTTCTTCCACACTGGCAAACATCACCATTCATTTCACTTCCAAAAGCTTCAAGAAGGTTCCGACAGAGCTTTTCTGTGCTAGCTTCTACTGGTCTAACAGTCATCTCTGTACTTACCACACAAACAAATCCTTCTTTGAGAAAATTGCAGAATGCAAGTCTTACCTTTCTCAGTTCATGAAAAAATATAAGATAAAAGAACAAAATCTTTTTAAAAAATCCTATTGCCTTTGATCCTAAGTGCATATTCTTTCAGCATGACAGGCTTCAATTTCTCAGCTGGATCCCTAAATAACAAGAGTCTTAGAGATTCACAACACAGACTAGTAATTCTGTGGCATACACTTTGGATTCAGATCTTGGTAATCTCATGTGTATTTTACATCTTCAAGAACTAGTGTGCTAAGCTTTTCAGTCAACAGTCACTCACATCTGACACCAACGCCTGAATTTGGAGAACGTTTCCTTGGGTTAAGAGTGCCAAACTTCTATCTAACAATATGAACATCTGGATCCAATGAGATATTACTCAATGATTGGCTTAGACCCAATCTTTTTATTTTTGGGGCACTGTTAGCACTAACTACATCACTTAGGAACCGTGCCAGGATCAGTATGATCATTCTGTCACATGCTGGTCAACAACATCCAGGGTTTTATTTGAAGCTGATCCACATGCCTCAGCAAAGTGATTCCATCTGTGACAATGTACTGCATCTGGGTGTACTCCTTGGGGATGGGCAGTCCCTGTGTCAGAGGATGCAAACTGCTGCTGCTGCTCTGAGTAGGGTGATTTCCACTTGTTCTTTTTGCCAATCTATATGTAAATCCCCAGGATTGAGTTGCGCCTTGGCAAATGAGTTGTAATCCCCAGAGCCATCATTTTAGCTGGTATCCCTGGAGCCACCTTTTTTATCAAATACATAGAGGGATGATAAATTTATGGACTTCCCTCAGATGTAGTTTCTTTACTGAAACAAGATCTCTCTTTTCATGGAAAAAAGATTTCAGCTTCACTAGTCATTTTTGCTAAAAGCACTTGCATTTGACATAGAATTTGTATCTAAAATACACTGGGCTTGTTCTCTGCATTTTCCAAACTTTACTGTGTCTTAGCCTTACGTTTGCTACGATTATACTGCCTCTGTTTTCTTCTACTCGGCCACCACAGCAAGTAGTTGTTCTTTTCTTCTAATTTTACTCCATGGAAACCAGAAAACATTAGCTCTGCAAGCTGCTTGATTTCCCCTTTGTGTTTCATAATCCCAAACCATTCTGGGAGCAGGAGAAACTGCTAACATCCATACCATCACTTCATAGATATAGATGCAGCTAAAATTTACACCCCAGCAAGCATGGTGTTTTGTTCAAAGCATGCTGAGAAGGCAACATTTCAATAACATACTAAACCTTTTCATTTCCATCTGTTCTTGCTGACTCCAGACACAGCTGGTTGGGAATGGGTCAAGAGGTGGTAGAAGAAACTAAGTAATGGGTTCAGTGCAAATGACAGTGGCACACTCTGTAACAGAGGAAGGAGACAGGGAAGACAAGCGTGGGAAGAAAGGGAAAAGAGAAAGGAAAGAGGAAACGGAGAAGAGGAAAAGGAAAAGAGGAAAGGGAAAAGCAGATCTTTATTATTGGGGAACATGAGCAACGGTAGGAAGAGGCTTCATAGGGAGCTCCCCATATTTTATCATGGGGACCGGCTGCAAGAAATAGGAAGATCTCCATCTTCACCTTGGAAGACTGTGATCTGAAAAGCCTCTCACCTCTATCCCCATTCCTTCAACATTTCCTATCCAGAACACGGGGCCTGTTTTGCATTCTCTCTGGCAGCTGAGTCCTACAGGGTCCTGAGCTCTGCCAGCTCAGAAAGGCATTTCCAGGGGACCTTCAGGGTCTCTCTGAACATACAAAAGCTGGCTGTGTTGAGTGCTCCAGTTGTGATTGAGGGAAGATGCCTGAATTGAGCCAAGCACTCACCTTCCCTGTGGACTTGACCCCTTTCCAGATGCAGAAGTAGCAGACGATCCATGCGAGCAGCAGACACAGAGCCAGCTCCCAGCGCAGGCTGCCCAGGTGCTGGATGCCATCGGAAATCTTGAGCACTCTCCTCCTGCATCGGGAGGACACAAAATAGTACCTGAGTGACACTGACGTTGGTCACTAGTGTTCTCAACCCTGCATTGACTTTCACTTGTGCCTGACAGCTTTGGAGAGAGGGAATATCCTAAAGACACAGGCAAGCCCGGGCTGCAAGCCTCAGAGCAGTAGTCCTCAGCTTCTCTTAGGCAAATGCACTACTAGCCTGGGGGATCGTGTATGGGACATCTGCCTCTACACTTGCTCCCATGCGGGCCTGTTTGGCAGAGACGTTTCTTCTCCCACTCTGTCTGCCTTGTCCTGTTTGGGGTAAGAACTGTTCGAGAGCATGCAGCATCTTGTGCAAACAAGTAAACACAGGCTCTGTGTGAGCCTTCTCTCGCACTCATAATAAAGTCCACCTACATCTTTCTTACATGCTTCAAACAAGTGGAGGATACATTTCATTTAGGAGACAGAATAGATCAGGATGACAGAAGAAGCCAGCCTCACCAACCCCATTCTCCATAGCCACCTTCTGTTGTCTTTAGGAGCGGATACGTATGTCACTTCAGGCTCCAGAGCAGCAGAGCCACGCGCACCATGCCAAAGGCCAGGACAGGCCCACAGTAATCAGCATGGCACTGACAGAAGAAACGGCTCTGGGCATCCTCTTTCAGGCACTGCGGAGATAAGATCCTAAACTAGATGGAGCATGGTTCAGCCCCGTTTTCACGGACTCGCTCTGAGCTTTCAGCAGTTTTCTGTGCTTTGGTTGTGTCAAATCTTCCTCACAACTTAGAGGAATATGGACTCGCCCCTCTTCTTCTGTGTCTCTTACATCACACAGATAGCCATGAGTGTGAAATACCATGGTGCGATCCCAAAACTCCGAGACAGGCCAAGAGGGAAACGGGCCAAGTGGGCCGGGCACTCCTGGGCAGCCCCAGCAGCAAAGCCCAGAGCAGGCTCACAAGCCCATCCTGCTGCACTACACACCAGTTATTCCAGACTAAAAGTAGCACTGCTGGAGAACAACAGTTTGAGATATACAGCCTCCTTTCCCACCTCACAGCCTAGTGAGAGAATGAGAGAATCTGAGAGAATGAGAGTTCAAAGGAAATCACTCTGCCCTTGCAGATATCTTTTGTAATATTGCAGTTTCCCTACTTCTATGGACATGGACCCTGAAACAAGCGGGAAGCAGGTGCTAACAGAGCGTGACTAACTGAGCACCGTACTGCAGCCAGCAGAGGCCTCAGGAGGAAACCATCACCCTGCTGGCAGGTCAGCACCTCCCCAGGAGCTGCTGCCTCCCCGTGCCGCTGCCTGCAGAGGCCAGAAACAGATGTTGCATAGAAAGCTGTGGACAGTGGAAATTTCCAGTCCCATGTGCTGATTCCCCAATAATATTAGAGGGTTGTTCAAAGTACTGAAATCAACAGCTACTTTTCTATCAGCCAGTCTTTGGGAGGTCAGCCGAAGAGAGCCCAGCATCTCCTCCCATGCGAGCAGCTTTCTGAGGGAGAACACGGGCTCAGGAGCACAAGGAAGACAAAGAAAGCTCAAAAAAAAAAAGGGGGGGGGGGGAGGTGAAATGTAGAAAAGGAAAATTAATGCTATAAGCTTATTAGCAAGCAGCAACATATTTACCCAGGACCTTCTACTCTAATGATCCCTCTCTGTTCACACATAGACATTAAAAGAAAGTACAACCCCCTTTTCTCTGTGCTGAAGCAGGGATGCCTCAAAAGTATTAGGTGTTCTGAGAGCACACAGAGTGCTGCTGAGGACAGAAAGGGCAGGGCACTCCACCAGCCTAAATGCACAAGGGAATTCATGGTGGCAGCAGGGAGTTTACTTGCACAGTCTGTCACTCGGGACTCAGGGCTTAACTGCACCCATTCTCCTAGGGAACACTTAGGGTCATCAGAGACCACAAGCCATTAGGCCCATTCCTTCATGCCAGAAATAAAGCGACTTTGTACCCCAGTGTAACTAAGACACATGCACTATTGCAAATGAGGGAACAAATTTCACTGAGGCAACCTGAGCCAGCACTGTCAGAATAGCTTGCATATTAATCACTAACGTAAAACATCACCTCCTTTTCTATTTTTAAGGTAAAGGCCATCCCACATACAAATATCACCATGTGCCAGGATACAACCTCCTGGGAACATTCTGGCATCACACAGTAGCACAGATTCAAAAGGAAAGAGATCAATTACTGCATCATCAGCATGGGTCTCTGCAGAACACAACGGGTTTTTAAAGGTCCCCACTTCAACAACTGAGCATGTTAAAATTTGTGAAAACTTGAGAACAAAAACCCGTTGAAGAGCTGCTGCTTTGTGGATCACCGCAGATCTCGCCCCCCTCCCAGCTGTACCACTGCCTGTGCCCTGAGCACATCTGCACTTGATGCAGCCACCAGGCAGATCAAGGCCTGGAACAAACGTAACCGCTAGTCCAGCAGATATACAATCCACAGTCCAATCCAATCCATAAACCTTCTACAGTCCACAGTCCAAGACAATCCATAAACCCGACCCAAGGTTTCGGGAGGATTTAGATACATCACATACAGCCTAATCACATATGTTGCAAGAGGAGACAATTGTATAAGGAAGGTTATATGCCACAATGGAGAACGTGGGAGGAGGCAGAAAGAGAAACAAATGGAGAAGGATAAGTGCAGTGGCAGAAAAGGAAGACAGAAGTAACAGAGAGAAGTATAGAAAACAATACCAAAACCCAGAGAAGCCAGAGCAACTGTGAAGTTCGGTCCACAAACACAGGGTCTCCTGGCCACCACTGACGGTGGTGAGGCTGAGGAGCCAGAAATACAGCGTAAGAGAAAGACAAAGTCATACTCCTCTCTCAGGCAGACCAGCCTGCCAGACAGCTTCAGACAAGCATCACCAGGCCCTGCAATATCACCCTTGTCTGATGATGCTGCACCTGAGGTCAGCACTCTGCACATCTGCCTTAATGCTGGCCTGCCCAGCTTGCAGTGTTACGGCCTGTTCTAACACGGACACATTATTAGGAAGTGATGCTGATGCTGTGGGGTTCATTCATTGCCCAGGGAATGTATTTCTCAGAGGATGAGGGGAAGATAGGCCTTTCTTTTACTTACTCCCAGAACTCAATGACAGGGGAGGTGGCATTTTCATTCGTCACGTTTAGCGTGGAGTTCGCCTTCTGGAATTCCGTGCAGGTCCCTGCAGAGGAGGCCCAAGAAGAGAGGGGAGGTAAGTAGCAAAGACTGGAATAGCAGAAGATCTGAAAAAATGCTGATTTTCCATCTTCAGCGTCAATACTCAGCAAGATTTTCTATGGTCACATGGATGTGTGAAAGGAGTGCCCTCCAGGGTGAGGCTGGCAAGACACCTAGGACAACTGAGCAGACTGCGTTTCATTTTCTTCTTCCAGTGGGCATGGTGAGCCACCCTGACCAGGACTGCATGGTGCAGGAAGACTGGATTTTTCACACTTGCCACCACTGCCCAAAAAGAAGATGCCCTCCATGTTTGGAGTCCAGAGCCAGAGAAGCCTGGAAAGCTGTCTAGCACACTACGTTGGACAGATACAGCGAATGGGCACGCAGCAGCAACCTGACACACTGGGCGCTTTCTGGCAAAGACCTCTGTTACCAAACAAAACTGAGACTCAAAACAGAATTGCTGCTATCACCACTAAGTCTAAAAATACCGCCACTGAGTCTAAAAATAACCAGGGTTTGCTTCCCCCCACAAACCGTGGTCTGGCCCACGTTGCAGTAAGTTGCTTTCATGAGTTAGTTGGTATTTGCAAGCAGCAGGTTTTCTTGTGCAGGAGCTGGGGGACGAGGAGTGCGAGGGGACTCCACACCTACCTGTGTTCCACTCATGGCCACAGCTGCCCCAGGGAAGGTCTATGGTGAACGAACTGAAGAGATAAAACAAGGCCCAGGCCAGGACAATAATGTAGTAGATGTTCAGAAGTATGACAATGACTTGTGAGGCATAGCCAATTCCTGCAGAATTGAATGTGGATAAACACATGGGTGACAAGGGAAGTCCAGGTAAACCCCAACAGACTGGAGGCCGTGGTTGGGAGCCTACAGGCTGCTCCATATTGCATCCCCCCTAGCCTGGCAGAAGAGATCACCGTGTGGGGTGTTAAATGTGCTCACCAGCTCCAGGCCTCATAGAGTCTGTAGGAAATTCCTGTCCATAGGGGCCAGCCCTAACAAGGAGTTAAGTGCATTCCCCAGGTGACTCCATCCGAACAGATCGGCTCTTGGATGAGGAAGCTGCCAAGAAAGCTGAGCAGCCCTGAGAGATGAGTCCTAAGGACAGCCATTCCCCAGTAAATCCACCCTCTTGTTGTATTTTTTGCAGCATTTTCTAGTAAAAGGATGAGAAGAGGAAAGAGTCTGGACACAGGAGATATAGATTATGGGTAGAAAGCAGGCTGGAAAGACACTCAAGGAGACAGAAATATAAGACAACACTCCATCTGCTGACTAGCATGTCTTTTACCAAAATTCACTTTTTATTTTGCTCACTCTTTTCACTTTTCACTGTTTCCAAAGTTTTTAATGTTAAAAATACACACCCTCTCTGGCAGGTGACAGAGGACTATCTGAAAGTTTTGGCAAGTGATGAGGAAACAACTGAGACTTTTCAGACCTGAGAAATCATAGAAAGTTTCTTGAGATTGGATGATTGTGCTCAGGTAGTACAAGGAGTAGATGTGGCAGTTCGTGATTTATTAAGACAGCTGACACTTTCCACCACCAAGGTTTAAGCCCTCTGCAAACTCAGAAAAAAATGACATAGGATTGATTTTATAACACAGCAGTATATTTTAGACCCCTCAAAACTTTCAGGAGCATTTTCATCATTTAGATCTTGGAGGACAAACTTACTGGGAAAAGCTCATGGCCATGGGCATGATGTGGATGAAGGCTGGTATGCAATGTAACAAGGGGTGTTCTATGGTGGGAAAAGCGAACAATTTTCTCAGCATTTTTCTGGGACAGGGATGGCCAGTTACCCTAGCTGGCCTGGCATATGCAAGGCTTGTCAGAGCATGTGGTGAGGCACATAAGGAACTGAGTTCAAGGACACGCAGCACCTCCTTTCCCCATGCCTAGTTGGTATCATGGGAGCCTCCCTGCAGTCGGCCTGGAGCTCCAGGTCCCGGCACTCCTTCCCACCTTGCCCTGCCCTCCTGGGCCCACTCACCTTCAAAGAGAGGGCAAATCCTCCTCCAGGCCGTCACCCCTCCCTGGCTCGTGTACTGCCCTAATGCCGTCTCCAGGAAGAACACCGGGATCCCACAGGTGAAGAGGAAGATGAGGTAGGGGATGAAGAAGGCACCTGGCAGATTCAAGCAGCGTACAAGAGAAATAAATTACTGCATTTGAGCCAATCTAATGCTAGCACCAAGCAACTACCTTCCAGGAGAGACGTAAGGAGGATGGTGGGGGAGTGATGTGGGCTGCTGAGGGTGGGAAGGGTACGGATATGAGGTGCCAGGAGAAAAGGGTTTTCTTCAAGGTCTGACTTCCAAAGCAATACGACAGCATGAGAAACTCAACATTTAGAAAAGGAGGAGCGATAGGAAAGTTTATAGGCCTAACTTTTATGCAGAAAACAAACACAAATTCTCATCAACTCTGTATAAGTAAAGGCGAT
Source organism: Nothocercus julius (assembly GCA_013398735.1). Lineage (NCBI taxonomy): Eukaryota > Metazoa > Chordata > Aves > Tinamiformes > Tinamidae > Nothocercus > Nothocercus julius. The sequence continues at coordinate 1,351,589 of VZSV01000090.1, forward strand.
CATCCTACTGTGAGACCATTGTGATTTTTCAGAAAGTTGATGATTCCTTTTAATCTGATATTTCTGAATGCCTGTTGTTGACACTACAATGGGGGACAACATCGAGGCACTGAATGATACATACAGAATAAGAAATTCGTCTCGCTGTGGGGGTTGCTCAGTTGTTGGATCACCAAAAAAAATAAAGCAGACATGCAACTGAAAGGAAAGCAGTGTAAAAAGGATTTCCCTTCCTGGGGCTCCCTTCCTGGTCAAATCCTGTCATGGAACCAGACAGGGATGACATGGATCATGTTTCTGAGTAGGCCACACTAACAGTAAACACACTAATGGCTTTTCTCCCATGGTGCTTAAGAGGGAGCCTCGCGAACGCTCCCTGCTTTGCAAACACACCATCACAGCTGCTGGGGCAGGGAAACCCGCGCAGTCCTTCTCTAAACGAATGGGATGCTACCTGGCTTTGGTCACGCTGGTGGGGGTGTATGCGGAACAGCAATCCTGGCGTGGAGCTCAATGGAATCTCTTGTTTCCCCAGGTAAGGAGCTTAGCTAGCCTGCGCGGGCCAGGGAGAGGGAAGGGGCGCTAGGGCCAGCAGGGCCATCCCCACGCTCGCCCCAGCGGGGCACCCGGCCACCACCCTGCCCTCCCCACAAGGAAAAGCACCAATAAAGTATAAGGGGGAGCATCCCTGCGGGAAGCGCCAGTCAAGGGTAGGATGCTGTTCCTTGGCAAGTGTGAGGAAGGACGTGTGTGCTGCCCCTGTGCTAGTAAATATAAATGTCTTCGGTGAGAGGGTGAGGGGCAATAGTTACACCAGCACAGTCCCCTCGAGTCCCTTCTCGCACGCAGCTGTATTACCATAAAAGCGGTGTGTTTTAGCAAGAGAGATCGTTGCTGTACAAAAGTTGGTGCTGAACCAAACCACTGCCGCCAGGCCTAAGGAGACATCTCTGAGCTGGCAGGGGCGCAGGCGGGTCCTGCGAAGACTGTCCCACTGCCCTGCAGCCATCGTGGGGCGGAGGACTGGCCCTTCCCAGCACGGGTGGGAAGCACGGCCAGTGAGGGCCTGCAATGAGCAAGGCGGGGAAAAAAGGGAGAAAGGCTGCTAGAAGAGCTGCCTTTCACAAGCACGAAGGCCCTCAGGCCCTCGTGTGCTGCAGCAGAAAGGGCAGCGCCTTGCAGCAGGTTGCGACACGGCTGCTTCCCGTCACGCGAGGCGGCACGTGGGGCTGCGCATCGGAGCAGCCCCGCAGCAGGACCCGGCTTTTCCGCGCTCCGCCCGCCCTGGGCAGCCGTGGGGTGCAAGCCCGGCGGAGGTTTTCCTCGCCGAAGCCGGTAGCACGTCCGCACCGGGCACATCCCTCGCTCTCGCAGGGCAGGTGCGCACACGGGGCAGGCGGGTGCCGGGCGAGTGCAGGCTGCGGCACACGGAGCCACTCGGACAGACCGGCTTCCCTGGTATTTCCCAATGCGCAGGGCCTGACCCCAGCACAGCGGCAAAAGCAAGAGTGAACAAGAGTGAAAGTAGAACATCTTCTGCTATTTCCTTCTCCTCCCACTACTGCTTTTCCCTCTATTTTTCTTCTTCCTTTTATTTTTTTTCTTTTTTTTTGCTACCTAGGCACTTCTAACAAACACAGAGCATAAAGTATGCAGGAGACCATTCTTGTTTTGGTTAATAGAAAGATCTCTAAAGAAAGGAAAAGTGACAAGCTTATTTGCACGACTTATTTGCACGACCTTATTTGCACGACGAAGATTTTGTGGATATCCTTTCTTTCTGTGAAGAAGAGTCCTGGTTTATTTAGCCAACAAAGCAAAAGCTGAGAAGAGTTACCTTCACTGCTGTCACCGTGAGGGCACTTGGGGAGAGGACCATAGAGCTATTTAAGACCAAAGGTAAGGTCAGTTACTGGCCGTGATTAACCTTAAGCTGGACTTTAAATAAAGGTCCCTAACCACCGGAGAAGCAAAAGTGCTGGCGCCAGCCTTCCCGAAGGAGGATAGACTTCTGGCAGCTCTTAAAATTAATCTCAATGCACTACAAATGGGTTATTTGATGTAGCCCCAGCCAGGGTAGGGCTGAACTCCATCATGCGGGAGAACGTTTCTAATTCTGCATGGCCTTATTTTATTCCCTGCTCCAAGAAAAGCCATCTGGGAATTACCTTTCTGTACAAGCATCTTCCAACCTCATGGGAAGGTGACAGAATTTGCTGGGGATTTCAAATTCCTCCCAGCTTCTCACACAACCCAGCTCTGGGTCAGGCCCATTTCGTGGGGGGGGAAAAAGATGCTGAGAGGGGCTGTGAAGATGCAGCTCCCAGGTCCTCTCCCAGCCAGCAGTGCTCATCCCAAACCGGTGCCCTGTGCAGGGAGCACACAGGGATGGTGCAGCCACTGGAACAGGCACCATGCAGCAAGCAGCCAAGAAACATTCCCCATTGAAAAAGGAAAACAAGAAAAAACCTTCCTCTCATAAACAAAATTCCCAATCACCAGGTAAAAAGGAAGCAAACAAAACTGAGCAAAATCCAATGTGAAAATAGCTAAACAGGAGCTAATCCTCTTTTATGCCACTGGGATGAAAGCAGTTTAGTGAGGCCCATGAGACTACCCCAAGCTAAAGCCAGGGGATTTCAGCCCAGAGTCCCCAGCGCTCGCTTCACGCCAGCTCCATGCCAAGTGCCATTTCTCCTCTCCCCATCCCTTCCGGGGAGCCCTATTAGCAATTAATCACCGAACAGGGAGTGTAATTCCTTCTCTGCGTGCCACAGAGGAAACAGACACGTGGCCAAACTGAGCGGAGATTTGGGCTTTCATCTCTTAAATAATTTCTTCTTCCTCTTGAAGGAAAGTCACAGGGTAGACAAAGCAGGAAGACGAAACTACAAAAGCTCACGGCCGGCTCTGCCCGATGGAAGGGAGGCAAAGCCCTCAGATCCGCGTACCTCGGCGCCAGGAGCCGGCACCCGGAGCTGCCCCTTGGGGCAGGCACCCGGACACTTCAACGTGGCACACCGTGGAGCTGATGCTGGGACCATGCTACTGGCCCCGACTCCAGTGGCCAAGCAGGCGTCTCCCTCGGCATTTGGCTTAATGGATTTTCACCCCCTGGCAGGCTGGGCCTTCCTTCACAAAGATTTAAAGACGTGCAGAACAGGAGTCAGATGGAAACTACACGTCCCTGGTCTCTTGGCAAACACCAGAACATCCCTCTTCCAAGACGGGCAAACTCCAAGCAAGGCAAGGCCATACAGAGTCACGTAGACTAGACAAGTTTGGGGGTAAAAGGGTGAACAACATACCATCTCATCATCATGAGGCTGTTTGGGCAATAGAAGAAGGACCTGCACCCACCAGAGCCTTGCAGTGCACAAAAGCTCCAAAAGCCCTGAGAAAACGCTCCAGCCTCCTGCTGCAGCGTTGAGGACATCCTGTGTGCCCGTGGCCACCGGCACAGCCCCCGTACACCCACCCTGCCGTGGCTCTGGGCCACAGGGCAGATGCAGATGTGCACAGAGGGAGGCCACAGCCAGGCTCGGCCAGGGGCAGGGCTGCACTTACCTCCACCGTTCTTGTAGCAGAGGTACGGGAACCGCCACACGTTTCCCAGCCCGATGATCTCCCCGGCCACGGACAGCACATACTCCAGCTTGTTATTCCACTGGCCTCTTTCTAGGGTTTGATCCTCTTCCTTCTCCTTTTCCGCGCCTGGATGTGCAGGTATGGTTTCGCCGTTGCTGAGTGCACCGGGGAGTCTGCAATCCATCCCGGCTTCGGAAGGCGTTTCCTTCATTGCGGTTAGAACATGTCACGCAACAGGGACCTGCGGCTACAGGAGGCAGCGCAGGCGAGAACCACACGCACAAACACACACAAACACACACACACCAAACCGTTACTGCCTCGATCCTTACTGCGATTCCTGCTGGAGGAAAGGCGCCAGGAGCTCGCGTGCACTGTCAGGGGTTAGCCCAAAATCCATCATGAAAAGCCCCTCTTGGTTTAGTTATTTATAATTGACTCATCTGAAACACTCCTGTGTCTGAAAGCCTGTCCTTCAAGAGCGGTTTTACTGCACGCAGCAGGCCCAAAGGCTCAGCCAGAACCGAGTTCCCGCAGCAGCAGGCGCCGTACGAGAGACATGGGGAGAAGGAGGTTTAAATCCTTAGCAGTGCATTTTATCGCGGCTTCTCTTCTCCCTGGCTGCTGCTTACAAAAGGCCTGGTTTTACAGACCGTGTAACGAACGCCACCCAGCACAGAGAACTGTTAGATGTGGAAAAAGGACAAGCTAAAACAGGAGGGCAAAGTTTTGGCTTTCTGTGGTGGCAACTGTTACTGCTGGCAATCTATGAACACTTGCAGCTCTGTAATGACGTGAGAACATCTTCACATGAAAAGAGGGGTTTGGGGGCCGGTGTCCTCCTAACTGATAGAAAAGAATCCATCCAGGTGACATGACTACGGGGCGTCTCGCCACCGCAAGGGCCTGTCCCTCAAGACGGCTACCTGCTTCTGCAGGCACTCCCTATAACACCACGTCCTGGGGAGCTCTGCCACAGCAAAAGCTGGGAAATCCCACCGTGCCAGAGTAGCTGGCTGCTTCCCGTGCTTTCTCACACCCCTAAAAGACTCCAAGGGGATGCGTTTCTTCCCCGCGAGCCGGGGCTTAGTTTAAGCGACTATTTCTGCGCGCTTGGTACTTCAGAGCCATGGGCCTGCACCCGGGTTGGCATCGCTGAGGACGGCCGCAGCAAGGAGGGCACCCTCCCTCGCGCGGCGCTCGCCAGAGCCCCCACGCCGAGAGCAGGAGCGCGCCTCGGCAGCTCTCTCCCCCACGGCAAGAGAGAGGGAAAACCAGCAAGAAAGCGGGCAGCACAGCACGTCGCCGTGCTGCCCGTGCCCTGCCCGCGCCCCCCGTGCACACCTACCCCCGGAGGCACAGGGAGGGCCATGGAGGCAGCAGCAGCGCCGTGGCGGTTTGACAGGGGCCGCCCGGAGGTGGGAGCAACCTTCCAGCCTGGGAAATGATTAAGCGAGCGCGGAGCGCACCATGACCCCTCGCGCGCAGCGGGAGCGCGGCGGGCACCGGGCGGGCGCCGAGGGGAAGGGGTGCGGGGAGCAGCGGCCGCGGCCCCCGGCGGAGCAGTTACCTTGAGGGAGCCAGCGGGGCTGTCAGCGCACGAGACCGAGGGCAACGGGGAGGCTGGACAGAAAGGTGCTGGCTATTTAAAGTGTGCAAAGAAAACTCGTGCCGTGGTGTAATCCTAGACTTCGCCCAACCCACATTCCTTCCCCCACCCCCCAGGGCTGGACAAAACCCTACACATGACTGATTTCATGGCCACGGCGAAGGGGCTCATTCCCCCCCCGCCTGCAAGAAGGTCTCGCTTGGCCTCCGCCAGCCTCTGCCGAGGCCACGCGTGCCCATCCTGTGGAGAGCCCTGTCCCGGCCTCCCGCTCCCCTTCCCGCAGCACCCGGAGCAGGTCTCTGCTGCTCAGATACACCCTTCTAAACTCCGCTCCTCGCCACGGGTCCGAGACGCAGGCGCGATGCCACCACCTCTACCCCCTCACATGTCCCTCCTAATGGCTGGAAATTTTTGCTGCGCTTCTGCCGTCCTGGGAAATGGCCACTGCGCTAGCGATACCAAGCGACTGGGCAATAAAAAACTCCAGTACAAGCAATGCAACGCACAAGGGAGAAAACAGCCCCCAAGTTCTGCACAGCCAGAGCAGGGCTGTAGAATCAGCTATCGCCCCTCGAGAAGATCCTGGTCTTCTCGCAGCTGGTTATCTGAAAGCGTTAGCTCAGAGGCCATAAAAAAGGCAAACAGAGCTGCGTACTGTTCATAGCAGACTTGTGCTAGAGCTGAGATGGTCCATGGATATAATTGAGTCAAAGGCTTTAAAATATTTTTATTATACCAACTGAGGAGTATCTGGGGTAAGAGAGAACAAAACCAAGCTTGTGGCTTCAGAGCCCTTTTACCAGGCTTGAAATCAGCAGCAGCAGCAAAACCCAGGCTGCATACAGGTAGTTCCCAGAGTTATGAGGAAAAGGACAGGAACAAAACTGCAAACATTGCTGTGCCACCACGCTGACCTGTGGTGTCCCTACATCCACACAGCGCTGGGCTCTCTAGAAAGTAAATTTACAAAAGAAGCAGAAGAGGCACAAGGTCAGGCAGAGGTAAGAGGTGGATTCCAACCAAGGAGTGATCAAATACACTATGACTCCTCATCTTGGGAAGGGACAACTAGAATAAAAACAGAGAGATAACAGAGGTCTAGAAAGCAAGGAAACGACAAAGATGATGAATATACCATGCGCGATATCTCATAATGCAACTACTAATGGCATCCAATGAAACATTCAAAGGAAATACGTTTTTTTTCCCCTCCCGCTGCACATAATTAATTAAGCATGGTACCCATTGCCACAGAGCATTGGTCAGAAAGAAACTAGATGCATTTCCAAAGGATGGCTCCACAACAGCTATTAAACAGGATGGTCCAAATAAAATACCCAGGCCCAGTCCTTAAACTGGAGATTGTCAGAAATGAGGAAACTCTCCCAGCAGCAGAGTGGCGCTGGAGGATGAGCATCAGAGAATATCCCTGCAGGGTTACAGTGTGACTGTGACTAGCATCGCTGTTGAATAGTTAGAGCATGGATACAGGGATTAAAAAAAGCAAGAGAGAAGCCAAGTAACACTGGCCTTGTGCAATGGACATAAGAAGAAAAGAAATCAAGTATGGGACCATTTCTGGAAATTCTCAAAACTACTGTATACATCGCTGTTGCTACACAAATATCCCTGGATAATAGCTGCTCTGTGCCAATGACAACATTATTATCAGCAGTTTAAGTAGAAGATGACTAGCAAATTGGCAGGTGCTAGTAGAATATGATAGGGAAGTGTGTAATCAATAACAAACTATTTGACTTCTGCCCAGTCAGATAAGACTGCACAGAAAGCAACAACAAGTTAAAACTGAAAACAAAAGTTCAGTGTAAACATAACAAGCATCAAGGAGAAATATTGCATCTATCAGTGTGAAAGAAAATCCTGAGCGAAGCATATTTAAAGGAAAACAACACTTTTCATGTCTTCTGGGGAGAAACAGGAAAAAGCCCATATGGTTCTGGGAGATGTTACTTGAGAGATCTGAGAGCCTAAAAATACTTTGTTTTATTGAAGAGAAAAGTAAACTCTCTTTACTTCTCTCTTAGAGAAGAAAAACAATAAATATTACAAAGGATCAGTTAAGACTAATCAGGCAAAAGATGAGTTCAATACACATTTTTGAAATTGCAGAAGGCAAGAAAGGGACTTTAACCAGCTCATCAGAGACAATGAAAATCTATGGGGAAAAATGAAGAGGATGAAATTAAATGTCTAAGATTATGAACTTGCAATCGTATCTAAGACAGATGGGGCAAATCAGAAGCAAAATTCAAGGAATTCAATTGGCAAGAAACAAGTAAATAGATACAGAAGAAAGTGAATCTAAAAACAAAGAGCAAATTAAGTAATGTGCATCCTGTAGTAACGCAAGATTAATTTCATCCTCAGACCTACCAAGATGATGCTATTGAAATATATATAACGCATACATATACAAGCACACGCACATTCATACATTTAATTTATATGGATAAGGAGAAGGAGAACAGCAAAGTAGGAATTTTGTACCATGTCCCCGATGGTCACACATCTGCAACCCTGCCAGGCACCTGCAGAACATTTTCTCTCGGCATCCCAAGGGCTGGAGAATGCCGGCTGCTGTGCTGTGCCTGTCCTAAATGCATCTCTGCGGTGCCACCCCCTGCAATGGCACTAGCAGGTTTACATCACCAGTAGTCTCACCTATCCAAGGTAGGAAGGGGGTGCCTGCCCACTTAACCGTCCCCCAGCGTTACGGCCACAAGACTCAAGGCCGCGCCAGCTCGCGTGGTCGCGCTCCTCCGCGCGGCGCCAGCCTGGCGAGCACTTACCTGCCGGCACCTCTTTCTGCCTCCGAGGCTCCCTGAACTGCGCCGGCACCCAAGGCGATTCCTCCCCAAGGAGATTCTGTGGCTGCCGCCTCTCCGCAAGCCAGCGCGGGGGCAGAGCACTGCCCGTGCACTGGGCAAACATGGGGCAGATGTGCCTTCGCTTGTCCCCCTGCTCTCCGCTCCACACACCATTTTGGAGAAAAGGCTACCAACTCCTCTCCTCAAACCAAGTTTCCATTTTGCTCATCTTTCTGTCTACAACACTTACCAAGACTCCTCTCTTCATTTTTTTCCCATTCTTCCACTAGTGGTGGAGGTCATGCTGCAGGAGAAGCTTTGCCTGCCAGAATACGCAAGCCGGGGACAAGCCTTGCTGGGACATAAGTAGGTACATCGACTTTTTATGGGTCAGATGCACGCAGGAGCTGGCCCCAGCCACATCCTGCACGACCGACACATACAAGCGCTGGCCCTGGACTTGCTCGTTCTGGTAGGAAGCCACACAAAGTACTCCCGGGTCTGCTCTTGCGTCACACCTCCATCAAGCCGAGCAGCAAAACGGCTCACGAGGGTTTGTTCCCTGCAAAGCTCCTCCACCTCCAGCCACCTGGAGAGGCGGATCAAACCAGAAGGAGGAAAGGTGCAGAGCCACTTAAAGAACAGTTAGACCAAAAAAAAAAAAAAAGAAAAGGAGAAGGAAGGCAGCGACTGGGAGCGGTGCGCACTCCTTTACCACGGCGTAAGGAGCGGGGGCTTCCCGGTGGAGTTGCGCCCCTAGTCCCCGGCAGCGCTCGTGGCTGGGGCACGGCCCCCGCGGCGAGGGAGCCGCCAGCTGCGTCGGCCACGCGGGTGCCCCGCGCCCGCCTCCCCCCCGCCACGCGTGCAGCGCTCGGCGGCCGCGCAACCTCGCGAGGCACCTCCCCGCTTCCAAGAAGCCCATTTGCCACAGTGTTATCTGCCAAGCAAAGGCCGGAGCAAATACAGTGCGTTTCCTCTGTCTGATAACCACCGTGCTACTGGCCTTTTCAGCTTGAATTGTCATTAGGCTTAAGCGAGCGTGGCTGTAGAAAGGAGAATTGTTGCAAATAGGCACAGAAAGTGGTAAATAGAGGCTGATGGTAGCTGGCACATTAGGGGAACGTGGAGGGCACATGGAGGAGAAAGAAGTCACAACAAGCACAAAGGAGCAATCCCTGCTCCGAGCAGTAAGCACACAGAAATGTACCTGTATTTTGAAACAGCTATGGCAGAAACCTGAAGCGTGGCAGGGACCTGTGAAGCACAGAGGAAGAGTTTCCTCTGACAGAAAATGCTATTACAAGCACTTTAACAGCTTCATTCACCTGCACGGTTCGGCTTCCCAAGCGAACACCTGTGGCTCAGCAGAACCCCATGCCGAGAACAACCATTTGCACGCTGGAGCGCTGCCGGGCCGAGGGGGCCTCACGTGTGTGCCCAGGTTGCTCTGCGCGAGATACCTGGGCCTGTGGACAGCGCGCTCTGCGTACGGAAGATAAAGAGACGAGGCTCCTGCGGTAGCCAGGGCTCCCTGCGCGGACCGAGCGCCGCAGCGCCAGCTCACAGCGAGCACAGAGGCAGGGAGCGCCCCCGCAGGCACGGGCAGCTCCTCGGCACACGGAGGCGAGTGGTGGGGCTTGTGTTTTATTTGGCGCGCAGTCCGACAGCTTGCGGCTGCGAGCCTCGCTGATGGCAAATCAAAAGTGTTACGAGCGGCATGGTAGTTGAGGCCAAAAGGATTGTTCAGCCTGGAGAAGAGAAGGCTGAGAGGAGACCTGAGCAGTGTCTATAAGGACCTCATGGGGGGCAGTGAGGAGGATGGGGCAGCCTCTTCTCAGTGGTGGCCACTGATAGGACTAGAGGAAACGGCCACAAACTGAAGCACCAAAAGTTCCACAGGAACTTTAGGAAAAATTTCCTAACAGTGAGGGTGGCAGAGCCCTGGCACAGGCTGCCCAGGGAGGCTGTGGAGTCTCCTTCTCTGGAGACCTTCCAAACCCGCTTGGACACAGTCCTGAGCCACCTGCTGTAGGTGACCCTGCGTGTGCAGGGGGGTTGGACTAGATGATCTCTAGAGGTCCCTTCCAACCTTAAGCATTCTGTGATTCTATGATTGTGGACCCAGGATCTCTTTGGCTGCACTATAAATTCCTAGTTTCTTTATAGAGGGGCAGCAACAAAGCTGGAAATTCCCATAATCACAATCTCGGACACGTCCAGTCCTAGTGGTTTCCCCCATGGGAAAAAGATGGAATCAACAGCGCAGTTTAGGAGTCCGCTTGCATGTCTGGAACCAACAAACCCAAGATTAAGTCAGGAATGTGTGGGCATTTGCACTGCACGTGCGAGCGCAAGCGCAGGAGGAGCACGTAGGCAGGCATAGCTGCAGCGTTTGCATCTTAACTCTGCTTGGACTTCTGCTTAGCAGCTTGTCTCTATTCTAAATGCTCTTGCTCATGGCATGTGTGTTTTTCTGTTCAGATTTCAAAAACATCCCGATTTTATTTATCAACAAAAATTGAAACTGCTTTAAAAATTCTGCAGGATTATGCTGTTATAAGCATACGTATATATATATCCATGTTTTGAGATATAACAATCACACTAATATCGCATAATTTAAACAATGACCAACTGGCAAAGTAGTGGTAGATTTACTGAAAACTCTAGAGTCTGGAGTCTTCCATTCTTACAGCATCTCCTGCTCTCCTCCCACCTCCGGCAGCTCCCTGCTCCTCAGGGCTCTTTTCCAGTTCCAGTGTGCCTGGGAAGCCTGAGCAAGCACTTGCTGGGTAACTGCGGGAACAGTGCTGCTCTCAGCACGTTTTTGGAAGAGGAAAGGGTTCACAACCCTTCGGAAGACCAGTTATCTACCTCATGATGAGAAAATAGATAGTTTGCATCAAGAAAATCAAAATCAATCAGCTGAGGAGTGAATTAGAGGGCATTTTTTTGCATCAAGAAAAATATACTATAGAAAATCATCATTTCAGACTGGCAAAGATAGCTCAGGTAGCCCAGAAAGGAGATGTAAGACCATAAGATTGATCCTGTCCAGTGCAAATGAGGGGGTAGAGAAAGAACCGTACAGTGGCCTGAAGATGATAATTTTTCCTTATGCTTAGTGAAGCTTGTTCCTCTTAGATGAAGATTATAAAGCTAAAAGAGACTCTCTACAGCCAGCATGAAGCCAAAGCTAGTTACAGGGTTGAGACTGGGATTTTAGATGTCACTGGATCCTGTCTGTCTGGAAGAGGAGGAGAAAGGAAAAGCTTTTCTCAGAGATGGAAGAGGCTTGCACATGGCTCTACTACCTTCCCCCACAAGAAGGAGAAGAAAAAAACTGTTTTTAAACAGAGTGTTAGGCAACATTCTAAGAGCATCTGTTCATATTAATTTACATGCTTGAAAAGAAAAAAAGGACACTTAAATTCAATAGACTTAATGGGATAGCAATGACTCAGAATATAAAGCTTCCACTCTGGGAGGAAATCCAGTAGCTAGATATCTATTTATTGACAAAATGGGACAAAGTTTAAAAGAGCTTTCTCTGAAATAAATGATGCTCTAATTAGAGATGACAAAGTGAAAGACTGTGGCATTTCAAAAAGGTCACTAAGAAGTAATATATGGGTTCAAGTTTCCCACCCTCCAAAAATCAGGAATTCATGAAACTGTTGAAAAGCCCATCTTGCCAGGAGGCGTATCTCCCCGAGGCATTCCAAGCAGCCCTCATCTCGGCATCAGGAACGCCGCAGCTGAGCTCCCAGGCCAGCGGCGCGCGCGGGAGCACCACGCTGAGATCACGGAGACGAGGTCCCGTGCGACGGCTCCACAGGGAGCTCCGCTGCGGAGAGCGGGGCTCCCCAGCGGCGCTTCATCCCCCGCGTCCCGATGCTGCAGCCCACTCCCCTTCAAGGCAAGGCAAAAGGAGATCAAGGGGGCTGCGCTGCCCGTCTTCCTACCCTTCTCCTCCCTGGACTGCCTAGACCTCCACTTTTTATTATACAGAGAAACGCAGAGCGCAGAGGACCAGTACAGACAGATGAAAGATCTCCTCTCGCATACTGAACTACGTCAGTGTGGTCAATGAGGCTTTGAAACATAACGCAAGCAAAAGAGCCTTCGACATCTCCAAAGACGGATGGATTGTGCCTCAAGCAAGCCTCATGCTGAGTATGATCCCCTAACTACAAGTCATTCCTGTTCTGGTGGCCAGTTGCATCATAGCTGCTAATCTCTCTCAGGTTTAAATGTTTCCACCACCACCCTCCTTTATTTAGGTAAAGAGTCATTTATGAGTTTTGACAATTTAAAGTAGTCGTTTTCTTTATCATTTTTCGTGGAGAGTGCCAGACCTAAGTATAACTGAGCTTCAAATGAGGTCCCGCTGGCGCCTGGCACAAAGCCCAGCCCTGCTCCTCAAGAGGAGGAAGGGCCACGGAGGCGCACGGTGGTGCCCAGGCACTTGAGCTCTTAGGAAGCCACGCGCTGCAGAGTGGGCAGCTCTGCGGCAGGGCTTGCGATCAGCCTTTTCCAGCAGGAGCAAAAAGGGTGCCACTGCTCACACAGCTCATAGCGCCACTTCCCAATACCAAATTCCAAGGCACGTTACCCTTTTGCCACTGTGAATGCATATCCAAATGCCCCTCTGCGCTAAAACATACAGAGGTCAGTTGGAAAAAATGACACTCACGCACACCACGTTGTTTCCAGGAGAGGGTAACTACTTCCTGTCAGCCGCACAGGCTCAGAGCCTCACTGCGCTTTTTGAGCACAGGCTTAATTCCTGGCACAGCAAGCCCAGGTACTGTTTGTCAGTCCTCTGGTGAGTGCTGGAAACGTTTCATTAAGTCAGTCACCAACCACAGCCCAGACGTGCAGTTTGCGTGGTGATGAGAGAAAAAGATGCAGGCATCCCTGGTGAGGTGTCCAGACGGGGGGAACAGCTAAAATCATGCAGCCAGCCGAACTTTCAGTCTTGGCATTCACCATCACTGGGATCCAGGGGAAAGGATTGGTCTTTGATATTCTTGTTTGCTCTACAACTTTCCCATTGCAAAGTTCAAACCACACACCACTATTAGCACACTCACTCCTGCTACGACAGAAACTGCAGATTTATGCCAGAGCAAATGAAGAAATATACATTTTTTTGCTGTCCAAATCTGATCCTAGACAGGGACATAGCACACAGCACACTGAGGAACTACAGAAGCTAAAGGGGCTTCAGAAGGAAGGAACTTCCTAGGGAGAGAGAAAATAAGTTTTGCCCATGGAACCACAGCAAGGAACCTAAGTGATGTACCACATGGCTTGTTGCCCAAGACATGACAGGTAAGAGCCCAGAGCCACTCTCAAAGGTCTTCAGAAGATGCACATACCCTTACTTGCGTTTCCAACCTCAGCCCACTGCTGCCTGGAAGATTTGTCTACGGAGCCTCTCCGTCTCCAGCAAACTACTAGGAGAAGCTGGAGACCAGCCAGGGCTGACACTACAGCAAAAATACACTATCTTGGAGGATGCTTCCGGCTCTTGGCTGAGGAACGGCAGCTCTGCATTTCCCCACAGTAGAGCAAGGAAATACTGAGCTGAAAGGTAGCAACAGCTTTAGAGCAGCAGTCTGTGGTGTTCAAGTTGCAGGCAGGCAGCCCTAGCGGAGTCTAAAGTTGGAAGGGAAAATAGTCAAGTAGCAGCAAAATAAGGGACCACCGTATTCCTTTCGGCTTCATTTCCCTTAGAGCAGGGATTTCCTGCTCAAGTGTAGCAGGAAACAAAGAGATGTAAAGGAAAGGCCTGAGAGAAGAAAGATTAAAAAGGATACAAAGCAATTCTATTTCTCTGAGATAAAGGAAGTTTGGAGAGAAGCAACGACTTAGGAAAGGTCTGCAGACAAAAGCAGGGCAAGGGTGTTTTTAGATCTTTCTGCAGAAATCGCAGGTGTCCCATACGCAGTTTGTCACCACCGGTCTCTGTGCACTCTTTAAACAGACATTACACTAAGCAGTGCCCACTTTCCACTTCAACCAGGAACGTGCCCAGCTAGCTTCCTACAGCTGCCTTCTACTCAGCAGTCACACCTCTTTCTAAACGGTGAACAACCTTGCTCTGCTGTGAAGACTTCCATTCTTTATTACTTGTTCAATTTTGAATATTCTATAATTTGAATATTCTCTAATAATAAACTTAAATCCTGGGGTACAAGGTCTAAACAGACCCTCTCAAGCAAATTTCCGCTATGGAAGTTAGTGCTCAAATCTTGGATACCCTGCACATACCTGCACACATTCAGGAGGAGCAGAGAGTCCTTTCAGGGCATAGTGCTGCGTGTCTACTATCTAATTCATAAGCCGCAGTTCTAAAGCGCAGTTTTCAAAAATATTCAATACACACTTTATCTGCTGGCACATCACCAATCCACTAAAAGCAGCTGCTGGGATGTCTAATAAGATTGTGATCAACTCAGGACCTGTGCATTCAGAGATAACTGCTCCTCTGGGACTAACACCCAAGCAGTTAGCCCAGACACTTGACCTTAAAGGATTTTTTTTTTTTTTTTTTTTTTTTTTGGGACACACTTAATGCTAGAAAATGGTTCCTGAAAAGCTTTCAATTTAGACACAATCTAGGATTAAAACTACTCATTGCAGCAGGGCTTTTGTTTCAAAGGCATTCAGAGCATGTCTCCTTAGAAACATCTCCGCTTTCTAATAAATCCTTACTTCTTTCACTGCTTTTAGCACGCAACTTAACATTCATTTGTACCACAACATCTCATTACATAAGGCTCAATGCTCTAAATCTCACGCTGTGTAGTTTTCAGCTGTCCTACTCATTTATCACCCTTTCTAAACCAGCATGGCTAGAATTTCGATAAGGGCTGAATTTATTGCCACTCACGACGCCTCTTGGTGCTCCAAGCTGAGCTCCCCTCCAGCTCGGGCAGGCTGACCAGATACATTCTTTGGGACTGCAGCTGCAGAGGATTTCATAGAGCTTCCTGCTTCTCATTTTCAGCTAGAGGAAGCTTCACATCTCGCTTTTAGCAGATCAAAACTCTCAACTTCTTACAGAGGCATCAACAGTGATCTGGGGGAAAGATGGTTTTTGGAAAAATCTTCTATTTTAAATGCCTCGTTGTTGATGTGCATGACTGTTGATGTACTGCAGTTCTTTTAAGCACTTGGAATCACTATGGTTAGAGATGTGCAAAATGTACCTAGAATGACAGCAAGGCATCTCCTCTAAGCAGCTGATGAATCTTCAAACAGTTCTTGTTGTACTTCTTTACAGGCTTGTGTTATGCTCACTCTAATAACCAGCACTTGTTAGAGCACCATTTTCACTTGCCCTATGGATGAGAGAGGATAGCCATCCTGGGGCAAGGGCCTAGTAAACAGCCTTCTGTGGCATAAACAAGGCTGTACAATTTCTCAGTTCTCTCAAAACAAGGATCAGATGACCCTGTTCATCCCCAAATATGAGTATTGTGGATTTCTTTCTGTGCAAGCAAACATGTACTAAAGGACTATCCGTCATTAAAGCTGAATTCAACTAGACCAACTTGGAACTGTACCTAGATATATGGGTCTGACCCAACTGCTTCCTGGCTCACACTAAGTTAGAGACAAGCAGCAAAGAAGCTTGGCTTTTTCCTTTACAGTTTTACAGGCATCTTGCAGCAATTTTGTTTTTTAAACTCTTATATGCCCTAATATAATGAAGCCTAGGAAAATGTCTGTACAGAAGATCATTTTCCTGATGGATTGTGCTGGAGCCCTCTGCCCATATTCATCCTCAGCACAAGTGGAAGAGAACAGGGAAGATGCAGGGAAATATGGAGCAGCAGTCCTCACCTTGAACCCTGAGTAAATTACTGAACAAATCCTCCTCCTAGCAACAGCCAGGCACATGAAGGATAGTGGCCAGCACCATCAAGCACTACCCTGCCAGAAGAACCTGGTGCCTTCTGCGCAGAGATGAACCTTGCAGGCAAAGAGAGAGCAGCAGCCGTTTACCTTGACTTTGGCAAGGTACTTGATGCAGCCTCCTGTGACCAAAATGGGCAGTTATGGAAAGCACAGACAAAACGGGTGAAAAAAAAAACAGGTGAACTGCTGCGCTCAAGCTTCAAATCAATCACTTGAAATACCCAGTCACAAGCAGAGTACCTTGGGTTGACTGAAGCCAATACTGCTTTGCATCTTACCCAGCTGGAATATGCAACCCAGCAACTGTGCAAAGTTGCTGCAAGGGAAATAAAATGAGACAAACACGTATGTGAGACAAAACATTTGCAGGGAACATGGTGCAGAATAGGAACAACTGCCCAGAGAGGCTGTGGAGTCTCCACCCTTGGAGATGCTCAAAAATTCACTGGACAACACAGCCCCAAAACCTTGATCTACTTTTGAAGTCAGCTTTTCTTTGATCCGGAACCTAGATGACACCTCCAGAGGTCCTTCCTCACACACCTCTATTATTCTATGATTCTAAAAATATCTATGCAGGCTTCACAGTGTGGCTGATGAAGCACAAGTCTACTTCTGTTAGCTTACGCGATGTGACTGTATCCTCAAGCTCTCACGATCAAACAGGCTAGACTGCATAGGCATTCAGGTATGTCTGCTCTGCCAAAGATCATAAATCCTACAGGTAACAGTACTAAAGTTCAAGAGTGGAGTTTATCTCCATGCTATTTCATGGATCGGTTCTTAAAAATCACTAGAAGCCACATGGTTTGTATAGAATATATAACCCAAGCTTTAGCCATTTTTTTGCTTCTCAAAACAGCCCGGGTCATTTCACTGACCTTTTATGTCAGAAACACAAAGATGAATAACATAGTTGTTAGTATCCTTTGTAACACATACCATTAGGACACATCCTTCTAGATACATAAGTGAAAAGATTTTTGTATATACTGAAATGTTGCGTCCAAAATATATGAGAATCTTTTCCACAGCTCTGGTAGGCATGTATAAAAATTAATCCTTAGCTTAACTTCAGTTTGCTTGTTTTCATTTGTTTTATGAAAATTTCAAAAACTTAAGATCTAGAGACAATACTGCAGCTATAACCTTAGCTTTTTAAACCACTAACTATATCTCTACAGATTTTTCCAAAAGTTAACATTTATTCATGTGTTTATACTACCAGTCATCTTTTGAGAGAAATTATGCTTTTAAAAGGAAATGTTTAAACAATAAGAGGCAAAGCTAACAATGGTTTGGGTTTTCAGATTATGAACACCTTACCTGGATGCAGCTGGGACATTCGTAACTAGAAAAGATGGGGGAATCCACTTCTCAGAGTGTAATAAGAGCCTTTCAATGTGAAAACATGAAACAAACTACTAAAGCTGTGTCAAAATTCTATTATTTGCACATTTCTTTCTGTCGTTTACTGTTTTCTATGCCTGCTACAAGCAAAATGATTGAACACTGCATCCTCTAGCTGTTTGTTTCCATCTCATTGTGACTACTGCTACTGGTAACATTCTCCACATCTCCTAATCAGAGAAACAGGAACATTCATGCAGATTTACTAAAAGATCTCTTTCCAGTTGATGGTGCAATTACATATAACAATGACTTTATCAAGACAAAGTATGCAAGAATGGTTAAGAGAATATGCTCAATGGTTAACAGAGTATGCTAACCATATTTTTTCTATTATGTCATGGATTCTAGGAGTCAGGAAAGAATACAGAACACTGGGATTCTTTAAAAAATCTTAAACTAGTCTACTTCTGGAACTATTAAACATCTGTGACAGTCTATCCACTCCATACAGGGAAACATTTCTGCAGTACCATCAATTCGAAAGAAAACAACATCTGTTTAAACCAGTTTACCAAAACTAAGAGTACATTGAGAATAAAAAAAAAAAAAAAAAAAGTAACTGCAGGCAAAAAGAAGGTATGTCTAACTATAGGATAGACTCCTTCATAAATAAGTCAACAAATAATACTCTTAAGTTTGCTAGGGTGCCCATTCAGCTACATGTCTAACCACAGTTTGCTTTTAATAACATAAGAGTTTAATATGAGTCTTTTAATATCAAGGAGCAGAAATTAAGGGTCTGTGCCCAATTTGTACTAAAAAATTTCCAAGACCCTGCATCTTCTGCCCTCCGTCATAGCTCTTTTCCATATCTTCCTCTTCCCAGGTAGCAGGCACAAACAAAATATCCTGATAAAACTACCTACCTGAGCTGATTTTCTTTTTTTTTGGATGGATAATTCTGCCAGATAAATAAAAAAAAAAAAACCCAAAACTAGAGAACAAGAGAAGGGACACAGAACAGTCAAGACAGAACACTTTTGCTTTTGTCAATATTTTTTTAAATCCCAGTCCAGCTCCTAGCAAGTCTGGACACTACTTAACAACACTCCTAGAACTGCAGAAGGATGGAAACACAACGGGGAGCGAGTGGAGAGGGGGACGAGGCAGCCCAGCGGCTGGCTTCAGACGTCCACATACAGAAAGCCAGCATGGACTGGAGTCGTTAAGGCCCAGATGCCCCACTAACAGGAATAAACCCAAACACGAAGGTTGCACATGAAATGTATTTACCTATTTAAACACAGGCAGCTGGTCAGGCTAGAATGGGGAAGGTAACTGCTAATTCCTTGTACTACAAGGAAGGAATGGAGTAAAAAAACCCAAGCCCACGGGCAGGTTTTTGCTTTGTGAACCTCTGTCTGTGCTGCTGGTTAACAGTGGTAAGTATAAAAAAATCAAAGAAAAATAATCTATTTATAGAACAAGTCAGTAGTCTGAGACATTTAGAAAAAAGTAAAAACAAGTCCTCCTTTAAAAATGGATTTACTAAAACAACTGTCACCCAGGATGACCCCAAGCCCTCTGGTCCTCTGACAAAGCCAGGGGCATTTTCAACCCAGACCTGTTGCTGCTTGTACACTGGTACACATCCAGCAAAGCCAGCAGGGAGGGCATCTGCGCTGCCAACAGTATCTGCAGAATGCTTGCTGGTATCGCTTGAGGCCATGCCTGTAGCCTGGTGATACTGGAAATAGTTGAGTGAAACTTTTCACAGAAGCACATGTCAGTGTAACCTCTGAGGTAAGTGGGCTGTCTTCTTTCCTTCCCATCCCTGGGTACAGATCAGAGAAGCTGGTGCCCCGGGTGCTCTACCTCCTTGCCAGCTCCATCCTGCCTGAGACAACTTTAACGTGCAGGAGTGCAGAACTCTACGCAAAGCCCAGAAGAGGAGAGGGCGTCCCTTGGAGAAAGGGAAGCGCTCTGCTTTTCCCAAGCTCTGGTCTAGCTAGACATCTTCATCAGTATTTTCTTGCCTTCCTCTGGACAGGAAGATCAGTTGTCCTCCACTAAGAAAGAATTTTTGCCTAGTGGAGTAGGGTTTTTTTTGTTTTTTTTTTTTTTTTTGGTAACCAGAACCTTTGCTGATTTCTGAGAACACGAGCTCCTCTGCCCTTTAACTACAAAAGAGAAATTATAAGAAATTCATCCACTTGCTCCCATCCTTATCACGTAGTGTTAGCTGCCTTGATATGGAGGCAACTTAATTCTCCCAAGACACTGCCCTGCTTGCTGGGTTGGCATGGAGGGGGCAAAAGATAACTTCCAAAGTCACCTCCTTCAAGTAAGTGTGTAGGGCTAAACGCTCCAATCTACACCCACCTATTCCATGCCAACTCCACTGCCAACATGTACTTGAACACCCTGAAGTGTCTAATTTAACAGCCTCAGGTTTGCTCAGTCTCTGAGAGCAACAGCCACACTCACAGATGGAAATAAGTCAGAACACTGGCTGTAGCTCCCAGTGAGGCGGTGTCTGCATAGATGAGTCGGTACCACTGTGCCTTGACTTTCCCATTGTACAAAGGAAGCCAGCTGTACGGAAGGGACCAACTCTGCTGCAGGTCTGTACATCCTTGGAAGTGAAGCTTAGTGGCTACATTAGCTTCAAACCCTCTTTTTCTGTGGGGTTTCAGTGGTCCATTTCCCAACGAGTTCCAGACATCAAGTAGCTGCTAACTTGTCTCCTTAAGGTCTTCCATTGGTAGTTTGTAGCTCAGTAAGAAAGGGGGAGGTGGTGCATGGGCAGGGCTACTTGACCCCTGCATAGGTTTCTTTGCACAGTTTATACAGATGTAATCCTCATTCTCAGCCATTTCTGGAGATACACCAACACAAACCTGATGAAACCACTCATCGCAGCCACCATCACACTGTACCCAGTCTACCTGCAAAAGATCAGTGACACAAAGGACGTTAAGGCAGACAGACATGGCTTCTACAAAGAAAATATCTTCTATTAAACCCACCCGACATACCTAGAACACAAAAGCTTTTAGGTACAAATTATGTCCCACTGCATCTCACAGAATGGTTAAGGTTGGAAAGGAGCTCTAGAGATCATCTAGTCCAACCTCCCTGCTCCAGCAGGAACACCTAGAGCACAGGGCACAGGGTGGCATCCAGGCGGGTTTGGAAGATCTCCAGAGAAGGAGACTGCACAGCCTCTCTGGGCAGCCTGTGCCAGGGCTCTGTCACCCTCACAATAAAGAAGTTCTTCCTCATATGCAGATTAAACTTCCTGTGTTTCAGCTTGTACCCATTACCCCTTGCCCTATCACTGGCCACCACGGAGAAGAGTTTGGCCCCATCCTCCCTACATTTACCCCTAAGGTACTTGTACATGTTGATCAGATCCCCTCTCAATCTTCTCTTCTAAATCTCCGTTTTAACCAGCTGCTTAAAATGGAAATATTACTCTTCCAAGAAAGCTTGCTCTTCTCACATCTTTAGATCATCACAGTTATTACAAACACTACTATAATAAGGAAGATGACATTCAACTTTTCTCAAATAAAAGACAAGTATGGCAGCTCACATTTAAAACAGAGTAAGAATCTGCTCAAAGGCAGCTGCCTCAGCGTAGCTGATAGTCTGCAAATTCACACCGTAACTTTTATACTCCCTTAGTTTGCACACAAGTGGTGGCTTTTGCAACATACAGGCCTGATTACTGCCTTTGACTACAAAACGGCTACATAGCCTCATTAGCTTTGCTACCTTTTGACTAGCTAGATATTGATGCATAGATACCACTATATCCATCACTAGAGAGCTAGCCATTGATTGCCAAAAATACACATGAACTATTACTTCAAAGTCTCAGAATATATAATCAAAAATAGTTTAGAGTCAAATTTGCCCTAAAAGAAGCACAGAAAGTCGTAAGTAAATTTAAAAATGAAAATGTAAAAAAAAAAATGAACCAGTAAATTTATAAATTTATGTAATTTTCTGAGTAAAAATACATGTTAAAATCACTAATTATTTATCTCCCACAACAGAAGTAAGGAACCGCAGTCACAGATCCCTCAGCATGCAGCATCAAGTACGGAAGATCTGTTTCATTTAGGAGCACTGAACATGCCACTTCTGCTAAAAAAATACACTGGAGTCAGGACCAATTCATGTTGAAGCACGAAATCCATTGAATCAGACAACTCATATTCCATTTAACCAGGAGAAAAAAAAAAAAAAAAAAAAAAAAAAAAAGAAGGAAAACCACAGCCTGAAATTTCCAACCAAGACAGAGTAGAATCTGGAAAAAGATATTAGAATCTAAAGAGGCTAAGAATATGCACGTTTTATACTCCACATCTATTATTTACTACATTTGCACACCTACACAACTACTACTCATTCTTCTCTCATCTCAAATTACACCACTTTTTTATTGCTTGTGTTGTTTAACCTACTTAGCAAACTGCATTAAAGTTTTTGATTTCTCATGACCTGCTTGTGACAGAATTAAGCAAAAACTCACCTTGTCCTTGCAGGGCCTTTGGCAGTTCTGCGCAGCACACACAGCGTTTTCGTCATCAGACTCCTCAGCTCCTGACCAGTCATACTTGGAAGGAATATCTAGTACCTTCTTCTCTCTTTTTTTCTCGGTGCTCTCCTTCACGAGTTCCACCTTTGCCACAACTGCCTTTTCTCGCTTCTTTTTCCGCTCCTCTTCTTTAGCCAATTTTTTGGCCAGCTTGTTCAGTTCCTTTGTCTTATCCATGGTCAGTTTGAGCTTCTTCTTCCTGGGTTTTTCCAGTTTCTTCAGCTCTTTAGATTTTTGCTTCATATCGCCAAAGAACTGCTCTGCTCTTTCCAGCTTTCGTTTCCGTTTCCTCTCAGAAGAGTCTCTCCCTCTCATTTTCAGTGGCTTTTCATCCATGCTGTCATCCTTCATAGAAAGGGTGAAAAGAAGGCTATATTTTTTTCCCCAAATACAAATTTTCATATTTCCTAAGCCTGAGGTTTTGAGGGATGTACATACCTCAACCATTCTCCAGCATGGTATGAAGAAACTCAGCCAACAATACACTTATGAATTCTAAACTAAAAGTCCTTTCTAAAAAGTCCTGACTTTATCATCACTATATTCAAAACAAAAAATCGTAACTGATATCCACTATGTAAAGTTTGCTGAACCAAAAATGCCTAGAGGAAAAAGTAAGGAGGCATGATAAGCTGTTATTACAAATCCCTTCTCTCATTCCTTTTCATTGGAAGTTAAGATTAATCATCTGTTAGATGTCCCTGTTTCTTACTCATCCTAGATCAGACTTGCTTGTAATTATTATTCAGAAAAAGCAAATTCTGGACATTAAAAAAGCAACCAGTGAATTCTTAAAAATGAACTCAGTCAAAAGAACAAAATAATATATTCATTACTTGAATAGCTCCCAAAGTGAGAAACCTTCCAAGTATCCTAGTGTCATTAACAGCTCTTAAATAGTAGATTCAAACCAGAAGTGGGCTTTAAACCTGGGAAACTCCATCACTGCAGATAATATTCACAACAACAAGTCATATTTGTATCTGAAGGGTACATACGTACTGGTCCTTTGTACAAGACTTTCAATTTCAGTCAGTCCAGCTACATTAATCTTTTATTATATATTAACCTTAATAATATTAATAAGACTGCAGTCTAGTAAGGAAAAATTAGTTTTATTTATTATACTTTAAAAAGCCACTCTGCCTAAAAACAAGTACACTGAGGGTTATTTTACAAAGTTTATGTATTTTGCACGTAAACGGAAGTGTACTCAATTCAAAATGAGCATTTCTGGCCAAGTACTCATAAGGGTTGACCAAGAAATTATTTTTTTTTCCCCCTCCAAAGCTGTACTTAACTATTAATATAACAGTGTGGCATGCTATTTTTAAAGCACTATTTGCTGGCATTCAAGCTATTTTTCAATCATTTCCAATCCCAAAACATTATATTAAGAGTGTTAAGCTTATGAAGTGCCATGTGAGGTACTTGATCCAAAACATGCTAATGCTGTAATTTTCTGGGAGTATGGTCCACCTTCTACTACCACTCTCACATTTTGGTGACACCCCTGACATATTCATATATATAGTTGGTGCTCTGGCAATGAGATTACTGATCAAAATGCTTGTCTAACTGCACTGTTTAGCATGCAATCTCCATCAGAAGTTACTGCATACTACCAGAAAGTTAAGAAGGAATCATCTTTGATATAGCTGCAGTGCAGTTCATTAGCTCTATAGCCATGCAAAGACAAAAGTAACCCCCCATCTTCAGCTGACAGATGAAGGATGAGTCCCAGTGCAGCTCTTCACTGTAACAGTTTACTTACTCTTCCAGCACACATCTTATTCATACACATCGCTTAGCTACTGCATGAACGAGGCTCAAGTGATTTGGATTGAACTTCAGAAGCAGCACATAAGCTCATTCTTACTCACTTTCAGCTCAGTGAGGAAACCAGCACTTCTTCACAGTATATTAAAAAAGAAATTGTTATGTCTATGCTGCACTGAGAAAGGACAGGAATCTTACAACATCTATTNAAGACAAAAAATGTTCTTTCTGCAGCAACAGCAGAAGTTTGGCTAAAAATTTTTTGTAATTCCTTTTCAGAACAGAATCGATTTTTTGGATGTGTTACTCTCAGTAATCTGCTATTCCTTGGCTGAAACCCCGAAATGAGCTAAACATTCTACTACCTAAGAGTATATCATAACTCCCAACATATTAATGTGTTAAAATTTGTGGGGTTTTTTCGGTATCAGAATATTTCAAGTCCATACCTCCATGACATGAAGGAACCTGTCCTCAGAAGGTGGGTGAGTAGCCTGTAAAATGCGCCAGATGTGCTGAGTTTCATCTAGTGACACCTCTAGTAGATCTCCTACCATCATCAGATCTTCCAGCTGAGCCTTTGCTCCAGGTGACAGCTCCAATACAGGGGGCTCTAAACTGCGAGGTACCAGCGGGCTCTTCCGAGGCTGCTTCCTTGGGGTGCTAGAACCTTTCAAACAGGAGACAATTCATATAAGCACTGAAGAGAACAAAACCAAAGAAAAATGACATACGTTTTCTAACAAGAATCTAAGGAGGAAGATAATGCCAAAGAGTAAACATGAACAATTGTGTGTGTGTGTGTATATATATATATATATATATATACACACACACACACACACACACACACCAGCCACCAAAAATTGCAAAGTGACTTTACTCCATCTTCTCAAGCAAACTGATCACTACCATCCCCCCTTACAGAGAACACACTCCCGTGCAACTAGAAGTAACAAAACACTGCCCTTTACTGACTGCTCATACGTCTGTTCAACCCTGTTTCAAGATGGAGAAGAGCAAGTACCTTGAGAGCAGCTTTTAGAAGCAGAAGAATATGCATGTTCAGCACAAAATGAGGGAGCAGTCCACATGTGTGTCACCACTTCTTCTGATTTTATGGGAATTTCCTCATCACAAAACAAGTTTGGCTCTAAGCTGCTAGAAGACTTCACACTGGCATTGTCCTGTAAAAGAAAAATTAACATCTGGATCCAGAAAATACCAATTTCAATTTTAAATCTACTAAAAATGACAAATTACTGTTTCTAAAATCCTCCTCTGAACCATCATCCCATAGATACCAAGACTATCTGCATAAGCTGGAAGTTATATCCCCACATAAATAATGCAAGAATGTAGCAACTATGGAGAGAGATTAATAGATTTATAGCCAGTGTATGAGAAACACTTGACAAGTTTCCTCACTGATAAGTCCCTTGAGTATGGTCTTCATAAATCCACATGACAACTGAGGTTCTCCTTGAAAAATCTGACTGCAAAATGATGAAAACCTGACATCTTTAGTACAGCAGAGGTATGGACAGTCTGGATACCACAGAGCAAAACGATTAAAGATCTTAAAGAGGAAGAAAAATCAGTTTTTGTTCAAGCCCAGCAACACAGTATGAGACAGATGACTACATAATGGTAAAACAAACAGATGTTGCCCTGAGATCAGGATTTTTACATCAGTCTTCTGAATAATTTTGAGGTTTAAATTTAAGACTGAAAGGACTTTTCCTTTTGGCGGAAATACTTAAGACTGTTGTGAACATTTTTGTGAACATAATAATGAAGGCACTGGCTTGTGTTCAATTCACTGCATATGCTGGCTTGACTTTTTAAATAGACTACACAAAGACGGAGATATGATGCATGCCTTGATGTGGGTGGATCCACAAGAGGAAGAGAGATCAGGAACCCCTTACCAGTGGCAGAAGCTTTGTTTTGACCTTGCATTATATTACACAGAGAATCTGGGAGGGCACAAGAATTGATTCCCTGATTCATACTATACTAACTCACATTTTCCCTCCTCCTTCCTCACCCCAGAGAAGGGCTAATCAGTAAGGATAATTTCCCCATCAAGTTATCTGTTTTGACAGCACTTTCCAAAAGTTATATACCATGTCAAATTTTGATGAAATCGGCCAACAGGTTAAATATACTTAGCATGAAATGTAAGACTCGGATCTTTCAGAAAACTGGGAGTAAAGCAGTGACTGACAACATTCAGCTGAAGCTACATGCTAGTTTCATGGGTCCAAAATGGCCAAGTTGTTAAAAAAAAAATAAAAAATAAGAAATAAAATAAAAGAGCACTCCAATAATGCTGCTGATGCTGCTACCCTTTATACTGACATATAAAGGCGATTTAAGAATGGTAATCTCCTTCAGGTTTACAGTTACATGTTAAAACAGAACTGCTAGTGCAGAATAAGTAGGAAATTCAGATTTAAATTGAGCAGAAAAATCATCTAGTAAACACATTCAGGAGAACGTCTTTCCCCCTACATAGTAAAGACATATATTTTACAGTATCCTGTTCTGGATACTGTATAACCAGATTAAAGAAAGCTTGGGGCAAATTAGAGAATTTATTGGAAAAAAAGTACCAACATTTGGTGGCTACAAGCAACAATGGTACAAACAAATGGGTAAAAAAAGACAAAAAAAAAAAGAAGCAAATTAAATGCCAGGAAAAATTACAGCAAACTTGACCTGCATATCAGTCCAAATTTCTGGAGCAAGACTTAAAAAAAGTCTAGGTATTGTACTCATAATGAAGTATTTCACTGGAAAGAATCATGTGTTGATTAAAAGCAGCATAACATAATCAAACAAGCCTCTTCGCAACTGTTTTTGGTATTGATGTTTGAGATGTCCAAGACAATGTTTTTAACCTACAGTCTGTGGATCCAGGGATTACTTCTACAGGCCCCAGAAAAAATTAGGAGCAATATCACCATAAATAATATTGACACATGTTTCTTTGTTTAAATAGAACACTCCTGTGAAAAAATGTTTACAAATCAAGGGAAATGGAGAAGAAAAAAAAAAAAAAAAGCCATCAATATAATTAAACTCTGAGCAACTTTGCCATTTTCATTTAAGTTTGATGCTTCCATTTTAGACCTGACAGATTTGGTTGCCTGAAAATTTATCTTTTTTTCTCCAGTTATGTTAGTTGAGCTAACAAAAAGATGTTTCTGGACCCTATTAGCTTTGCTTGACCAGATTTTTATCTTCGAAGTTTTTACAGCTACCTGTGGTGATGGACATCCACATCAAAAGATTAAGTAGCAGATCCTGAAATCCTGACAACAGGATGCACTAAACAGAGCACAAGCCACACTCCTGCAAAACCCTCAGATCCTGACAAGCATATACCATCTTTCTTGGCATAGGCTTCCCTTTATCTCAGTCTCAGAAAATGCCACATCCTTCAGAAACGTCTCATTACAACCCCTGATGCTGAGAAGAGTTTGGAAATATATGATTTTTCCTTGTTAACACTAATTTAATTAAAAACTGTAACATCTAATTACAATGTACTTCTGGTGGCATTTCATTTGGGACTGTAAAGCATGTGATTTCATAAAGCTGCTTTAAAATAAAATACTAAAAATGGGAGACTGAGGCAGACCATAGCTGAAAGATTTGCAGTCCCTTTAGAAAACAGAAAATCTGCCATGAGACAATTTATATTATCATATTGCCTTTTAGGATAGCTTCTGTAACATCTTCATTTATCCAGTATTTGTTTAGCTCATGAGAGAGATATGACACTATTACTTTAAAAAAAAACTACACAGAGGAAAAACATGGCTTTGCTTTTCTCTCTGAAGGGACATTTTTAGAAGTTTTATAATTAAATATATCACACCAAACAAACAAACAAATAAAAAACCACTTCGTTATCTCTATAATTGCCTCTTCTCATGACAAATCTTCTCTAGATAAAATATAACAAAAATCTTCCAACAGTAGTTAATTTCTGAACTTAATCCACACATCAATATGATCCAGAGATTTAGTCCTGAATATTTCTACACATCTGAAACTGAACAGTTGTACCTCCCCTGTGTGAGGGCTGAGAGGACAGAAAGGGAGGAAGGCTTCCTGATTCCTAACCTTTCTTACACAGAGTGATTCTTTGTTGTAGTAAAATCTGATGAATGTTTCCCCATACAGGCTATTATTTATATTTATGATACGTAACATGTTTAACGATGGCACACAGGTAATGTAGTCTGTATCACTGTGGAGGCTGGACAATAGACTGTGGCTACAAAAACTTTGATAGAGGTGTAACTTTTTACTTAGCACAAAAAAAGCAACTGCTAAAAATCAGTTACAGAATTTGGGGATTCTAAATAAAAATGTTACAAAACTTTACAATATTCCAGATCTAAGATTTTCACATAAAATCAAAAATATTCTTTCACAACAGGAACCAAGACAGAACGTATGTAGATAAGCCTTAAGATACAAAAAAATACTGTGGATTGAAGTGATTTAATAAGAAAACAGGTGTTGTGGATTAACTCCATGCAAATAAGCCATATTGTTTTGCTTACCTTTATTTCATAGCCATATGTCTCCCTGATGTCTTCATCAGAATCTGTCTCTTCATCATCATAATCCAAGGTCTGTCGTGGCGATGAGGACACACTCCCTATCACTCTGTTAAAGGCTGATTGCTGGAAACTAGTCAAGTGTCCCTGAGAGAAAAATTAAGTACATGAATGAAACAATAAAAGCTCCAGACAAATCTACACAAAAGTTTAGGTAAGAGTAATTGGAAAGAAAACAATGCTCTTTTGGCCAACAGTGCTCTTTTGGCCAATTGCCTAGTCAGCCACAGAGAAGGCCAACTACAGCAAGATTCTAAGAAAGATAAGGAAATATGCAATTTTTCCCCTCTGCCCCCTTCTGTTTTTGAGTAGTAAGGCTAAAAAGACATAGACACTGTTGTTCAATGCTATCAAATAAGATCCTGTTATTGTATGCATTTCTTCTTCAACACAGCATCATCTGATTACTGATCTCCATCTCAAGATGAAGAGGTCACCTGTAAAAGTACTAGTGATTGCCTTTCGTCTTTGCTGAAATTTATTAACAAGGCACTGAATGCCTACAGAATGATCATGAGAAGTTACAGACAACTCTACTCCTGCCAGAGGGAAATGGAATTTGGACACCAAAGTAGTCAGTGCTTTGTAATCTTCAGGATATTAGCTCACTGCTATATTTGAATCAATGTATCTTAGCATTTGCTGTTATTTGACAGTGAGGACAAAGTCACAGGCCTCTGCCTGGAGAAGTATGGAAAAGCATGAAGCAAAACATGGATGAAGGAGAATGAGAAGCACTGACCTAGGTAACTTGGATATGTCTTATTTGCAACCTCTAATTGCACTTCCTTTCCCTTCAAGCTTCTCGCAGAAAGATAAGGCATTTCCACACACACTGAAGGGCTACTATGGCAAAGAGCAAGATAGTAACGTGCCTACCTGAAGGTCTGGGTTAGCTGCTGCTTTCTGCAGCTCTGCACTGATTATTTTCTCCGTTTTCTCCCGTGCTGCCTGCTCCACCATTCGCTGGCTGAGCACAGAAAGCTTAGCCAAAGCAGAAGATAACTCATCAGTTGCCAGTGCCTGCCGTGCTCGGTCCTGCCAACTCATGGCACGTTCTGTCAAGCACTGCAATGCCTCCCCCTCCGGCAGCCGCACGGGCAGCTTCTGCAGGGACACCAGGAGGGACAGTATCGTCTCCAGCCGGGGCCTTCGGGAACGCATGCAGAGCGGGCAGAGAAACTTCACTTCTTTGGCCTGCCAACTAGAGCCCTTCTTTTGAGAACTTGTTTTGGGGAGGGGCACACAGCCACTATGAAACCAGTCCTTGCACAGCTCACACTGCAGCATGAATCCGCTAGCTGTTTTGCGGCAGATACAGAATTTGACTTCTTCAATACGATCCACCATGGTCATCTTGGCCAGGTTAGCTGCCCTGAGGGCATGCATGGCTTCGATCTCCTTCTGTTCTCGCTCCTTGAATATAGCCACCTACCCAGCAAAAGACAAAAGCAGTTCATGACCTTCACAGCTAACAGGTCACATTTTAGCAGGAATGTAGGAAAAGAAAAAAAGAAGAAGAAAACACACATATACCACAGGATCTAACTAGTAAAACTAGACCCGAATTTAGAAATCGTGCAATCTAGTTAAAACTTCAGTTAAAATTTCAGTTGAAATACTTTCTCAATGCCCTGCTAACTCCTTCTGAAATAGATACTATGTAAATGGCAACTTTCTCAAGTGTTATCTAAGTTTGTAATTAAAGCTATTAAAAGGTCACTGGAAGAAGAGACTTTTATTCCAGGAAGAAGAGTCAGAATCACCTTCCAACATCCATCTGCCAAGATTATACAACAGATGATAGCTTTAAAACATACTTTGCAGCAGGAGCTTCATACATTGTTCTTGAAACAACAGACATTTCCTCAGTGACTCAATGACACTCACTATAATAAAGCATATTAAAGTGACACATATAAAATGGATCACTGAGTCTGTATACATTTTCTTTGTTGCCGCTGAAGGGGCACCCAAACAACAGCAAATTCTTCCAAAAAGCTATGTGAACATCCCTCCAACAGAGAAGTCTTCCCTCACCACGTAACTTCCCTCGCTCTGCCCCTCACTGACTTTCTGTGACCAAACCCTTCAAGATTACCCCTGCTCATTTTTTATGAAGAAATACGGAATGCCATGATCTGAGCAAAAAGACTTTACACACTATGACAAGCACTGTCTATAGCCAGATAATTTAGGAAAAAAAAAAAAAGTGTGTTAAGTTATGCCAATAAATTAACAATTTCAAATCTTAAGCAGCAATGAATGGAACAATTGTCAAGCCAACTTGAAATGTAATTTAATTCAGGTTGGCATACTGCAACCACCTAGCTAAATATGCTTTTGATTACAAAGACAGAACAACACCATATTCCAGATATTTTAATGTTTTTTCTAGGCATATTAATAATATTAAATGAATGGTTGCATGTATTAATATGAAAGCATTCAAGTCTTTTACTTAGTCAGATACATATTAAATACCAGCACTTTTTGCTCTGAACTGTGCTTCCCTCTACTTTCACTGCACTTAAAGCAGAACTCCGTTCCTGTGTCAAGCACATCGTTGAGAGTTATTTGCTTCAGTGAGATTCACTTGTCAGTTTTCCACAAAAATTTATAGACAAATTCATTAAACCCACATATCCCACAGGAGATACTACCTTTCGCTGCTCCTTACCACAGCTGCAGTGTCTCTGGCCTCCTCCAGCCCATCCTCCAGTTCACTCAGGGATTCCAAGTCAAGATCTTTCTCCTTTTCCTTCTCCATCAACTCCTTTGCTCTCTTCCGTCTGTTCTTACTGCTCCCGTAAACACCAATATCAGTCCGAGGGCTCAGAACCTGGAACCACAAAGAAAATTCACAGAGACAAGGATGCCAGTCAATGGAAAAAGAAAGAAGTTCTAACCTAGGCTATGATTTCAGACACATATGTAAGAACACGTAATGCCTGCATTACAGCAGTCACACAAGAGCAAAGAAAAAATTCTCAGCAATCTAGTATCTTCCATACTTATCAATCAGTGATAGAAGAAAAGGAATAAACAGAAAGGGATAAAAGCATTTCATACATTAGAATTAAGACAAAAATCAGCACAAAAGTTATTTGGCAGGTCATTTTGAAGACCACTGCATTTTCATAATTATGCTACAAAATGCATCTAGATTATGTTACTATACATACAGCTGATGAGAAACTGTACACTGTAAGATATCAATACATTTTCTTTCACTTTAGGTGTTTTTAATCAATTGCAGGTCTGAAAGACCTGCAATGATTTGATATTTACATCTGCAATTTGATCACTTAATCAAAATATCCCCCCAAAAGTCCTATAAACCTTATAGTATCAAACCATGACAGGGTGCACATGCATCCAAGGACAAGGATTATATCTTAAATAATCTTCACTAGTTCAAAGGTATGCTGAAATACAAAATCTAGCAAATGAAATTCAATATAAAGCGAAAACTGATACACTTAGGAAAATAAAGTCAAATGCAAAACCAGAGCATAGTGAAACAACTAGTTAGAAAAATATAATTGAAAAATGTGGACATAGATAGCATGGGAAATTGAACAAAAACTGCTATGATGTAATTACAAAAGCAGCAAATTTCATTAGAAATATTAAAAAGCGTTATCCTCTTTGAGATACAAAAGTTTATGATTGCATTTTACGCAGCATTACAGAAGCCATAGATTCTATCTGGTCTTGGACATCACACCAGAGGTGAATACAAATTGCAGAGACTAGCACCTGGGACTGTTCCTAGCAGTTGGGACTGTTCAAACATCAGATAGCACTGGTGTAACACAGATTTTGTCTGATTCATCTTTGCCTTAAATTTTTATTATATATCAATATTTATTTAAACCGAAACAGCAGTTCCCTCTAGTCTGCAGGGGACCATGAAGAACAGTCTCTGACGCCTGATATAGAGCTGTCTGCTGCTCACCTGTAACAGGCTGTAGCTTGAATTTTTCTTCAGGAAAGTCCTTCCAGTGCGCTCCCTCCAGGCACGCGCTGCTGCCACCTGTGACTCCAGCTGCGGCAGGGCATCAAGACGCACGGGTATTGGGCGGCCTTTGGCAGACAAGCTCTCCAGTTGCTCCAGATAGGCATAGTTGCTACCATTCTGAGGTAAAAGATAATTTGCTAAGCCATAGCTTCCACCATTGTAATTAATGACTTGTTCAATTAATGCGATTCCAAAGGCATGAAAAGAAGGACAGGGATTCAATCTTATTGGTCCTTTGAAAACTAGTCCTCCAACTCATACAGTTTCTGTTGTCATAGCCATAGACTTGGGCAGTTGGCTTGGGGAATAAGACATTTCATCTCCAAATGGCTGCTTTAAATCTATCTGGTTAACAGCAAGCTGATGTGAAATCAGCTAGGAATCTCACTTCACTTCTCAAAGCACATGTGATATAAGAGTAACAGTCGCAGTTCAGAAGTCAAGACCTACAAATATCACAAAACCCATGTCCCTTTCAGGCCTCATTTGAATCATTCAGGTAGGGCAACGGAAGAGGTACTACGTAACTGCATAAATCTATTTCAAACAGAAATTTGTATCCACCAGTGCTGTTACATTTTATATCTTAAAAAACTATTTAATACATGTTGGAGATAAGAAAAAAAAAAGTGTTGGCAGGAGGGACCCCACACATAATTCCATAGCAAGCTGCACAACTAATGATCTGTGAGCATTACATCTCCCATGACAACTAAGGATGTTCCACATACTGTCGCTGAAAAATAGCTTTAATATTAAATAAGGGCCTTCTATGGTTTGTATCATAATAAAATTGTCAACCTCTACATCCCTCAGGAAATGCACTAAAATAAGGGAAACAGAAATTGGATAGTCTATGGGGAAACAGCAGCACAGGAAAAGGAAAGGGAATTCAAACACAGGAACTAAAGTAAGCAGACTTAACAGTTATAGCAAGTTTTCCTTTCTGGTCACCTTTGTGGTCAGAGTGGCTAGGAAGAGAGGGCAAGTCTAATTAAAAGGAAGCAAGCAGTAAATTCCAGTCCCTGCTGTAACCCCTACCTGAATGGCCTCCACTTTGGCTGTCCAGTCTCTAGCCCGCTGCAGGGCTTCTTTCAGTGCCAGCACATTGGGCAGGTAAGCTGGGATGTTCCTTGCTTCATTCACGATGCCCTCCAGAGCCATCATGCTTTGGCGTGGTCTAGAGTAAGAAAAACCTGATTCCAGCCTTCTCTCAAAATGTCAGTCAACTACAGCCATGAGCCTGACAGGCTGGTGGTGCAACTTTAGCACTGGCCTGCAGTGTAGGATACCATGGCTCTATTTGGGGAGGATGCTACCAGCCATCAGACAAGGGCAAAGACGAGAAAGTTGATGGGCTGTATGCTACCAAAGGGCACAGCGTCAGAACTCCTTAATATAAAAGGAGGTGGCATTTGTAGCATACTCAGTGTTTGGAGTTTGTGCTTTTGGTTTTAAAGAATAGCAAAGTCAGTGGCAACACTCGCACCCTCCTGGCACTGTCCAACGCAAGAGGCTACTAATTCTTCAGCAACTCATTAACAACCTCAAATGAACTCTTGGGCAATCAAACAGCACCAAACTGCTGGGAGGTAAAGAAACACCCTGAAGTTTCCAAGTTCCTGCTTCTCATCACACTCCTCAAAAAAGGCCGAGATTCCCAAGAGGGTGACACGTAGGGTTTGCCGAGGAACACTCACCGTGCCTGCAGGCAGACCTTGGCCTTCTCCTCCCACCTCTCGGACACTGTAAGCAGCTCCTGCAGCTCAGCCATGGCCTTCTCTACAGCGTGATGTGGTGCCAAGCCAACACCCGAGTCAATCAGCTTCTTCATCATATCTAAGGTGACCCTCTGAGGATCCAAGAGGGTGGATCTCACCTCATCCAACCAACGTGCCTGCTGCAGTTCTTGCTTCAGCCTTGGCAGTTCAGGAAGCTCTACATAGAGGCCAGAGCCCATGTCTATCAACTCCTGCAGCTTGGAAGAGTCTGGGATATCATCCATCATAGCTTCTTGAGCGCGCTCATGAAATTCTTCAACATCATCAAGCAGATTCTGAAGTAATATACAGTAAAAAAACATTAGGAGAAAAGCACATAGAATCAAACAGGAAAGGTGACTGGAGGATGCACTAGCAGTGATTTTTTAAGCGGTTGGCCAATACTTGACTCAGAGCTTCTACAACACCAGCTGGATTGTCATAGGCCATGAAGTCTGACAGATGTAAGTAACAGACTAAACTGATTCGCTCTAATATCTCAGGCACTGCATCTTAGTCGCATCAAAGTCCACAACTAAAATTGTGCAGCTTCAGTTCATCATAGATCCCCAGAAAACAAAATGGCAACACTCAGGCAACACTACTTTTTTTTTTTAAAAAGGGTTGAGAAGGTTGTACAAAAAGACCATCCTTTCAGACTAGGGTCAAAGACACTAATGATGATAATATACAACAGAATTCAACTTTTTGAGGAGAAAAAACAGGTCAGAGTTGTATACAGACATGAGTACCAAAAGATCATTAAAAGAACGATGGTCAAGTTTAAAATGACTAATCCCCCAAGGCATGCTCACCACTTAACAGTTTTAGTTCATACAGGAAAGAAGCATAAATGAAAAACTATTTCACAAAGGAAGATAATTTTTACAGAAATCCAACTGTACTACTGCAATTCTCCTTGTCCTTATGTGCCTTTTGGCACCACAGTTGGGGGGGAGGAAAACAATAATACAAACAGAAGGGAAAGAATCCCTGCAGGAGATTCATTCAAGGACATTCAACCAGCACACTCAATTAATTCATGCCTGAGTCTCTTACAAAAAGACGTATTATTGACAGGAAGTCGGCAGCACAATGAGAAGCAAAGCCTGGATTTCCTATGCTGTTTTTCATAACTGTCTGAAGAAGGCGGCATTTACCAAGAAAGACAAGGAGAACCATATTCTAAGGATTTTGATTTAGGAAACATATGCTGAATACTTCATACTGACAACAATGAATTATTACAGTTTAATAACCACAATGCCTTTTGTGTTAGAAAATAGTCATCATCCAACATAACATAGTTACTTTGCAATTCATTACAACGGATAATTACATTCAAATGGCATCCTGAAAGTTAGTGAGTGCTTAGGCATAAATGATCGTTATGTGACTTCATTCAATAAGCTAAGAGGCTATAATTTTAAACAGTAAAATTGTGTATTTATCTATTTTACAGGTTAGTGATGATGTTGAAGCTTCAAAAACATGAACATGCATAGAATATTTCAACAAACTAATTTCCTAAGGCTGAAGAAAATAAGAGAGATTAGTTGGGAGGAAAAGTTTAGATAGAAATATGAATTAAAACTGTGAAGAGATTTTATTGTGTGGCCTAAAAGCCTTACTAAGCTCCCTAGCAAATGAACACAGTAGTGAAAAAAAATAACTAAACAAGAATCAACAAACCATTAGAAAATTAGCAAAGATAATTAAAGACATTAAGAGATAATACATAGATGACAGAGCTGAGGACATTAGAAGCAGGTGTTAAATGCATTAGAAAAAGAAATCTTAGCAATTTTACAGGTCTATTAATAAAAGATGATAAAATTTCACGAGGCAGAAAATATTCAGTAAATATTTCTATTTTTTATCTGGAAAGAAATGCTGTAAAATCTTCATATCATATGAGGATGATAATATATTTTCCGCTCCATTAGCAACTTGGGAACATGTTAAAGAACATCTTCGAAGGATAAAGACTAGGGCAAGAGCTTGGGTGATCTAAACCTTGGACTGCTGGAGAGTTTTCTGAAGATAAGTGTTTTCAAGAACAACATGTCAAGACCAATACTCCATGGAGACATGAAGTATTAAGTCTCTGCTCAACATCTACAATAAACTACCATGGAAATGTCAATACAGAATCCATGGATTAAGGAGGACCCAACTAACATTTGTAAATATTATTTTATGGAAAAACAGTTTCTTACCACAGCAATGCTATTATTTTTAAACCATGTGTTTGGTTATATAAGTGTAATTGCACATACAGTAGTATGTTTAGAATTACAGGAACTGGGGCTGAACAACATTCTTACTAAAACTACTAGAGAACACGAGAGTTAACAAAATGGTTAAGAGATGCAACTCTAAGCTTTTCTCAAGATGAAAAAGCATTATTTATTCAGGATGTTTCTTGAAGGTTTTTATTTAGAAGCTGGATAGTACACTAAAACATTATTTAACATTTCATCAATGACAAAACAAATAAGATCACTGCTGAAAACATTTTTAAAATACAGACTGCCAGAGTGATAAATGAAAAGAGCAGTCAGAGGAATCAGTATGATCTGGATCACTTATTAGTATAGATTTATTCAAAGACAGGTGCAAAGTTACATACGAAGAAAAAAGCAGCACAGACCACGCATACAGATTAAGGGTATGCTGAGAAGTATTTAGATATTCAAGCGAAGAATCACTGATGTGGTAACACCTTCCCTCTTCCCTAAAAAACACATTACAAACTTCCAAAAGTGACACTAGAGAAGTACAAAAAGAGCAGGATTTAACAGGAAATTTGTTTCCATAGGTAGTTTTAATGATGCCATAAAAGAAATAACTGGTTTGCTAAGATAAATCCAGGTGGCCTAGACAATAGCAGGCAGATCTGTTACCTGGTTTAGATACAGCAAGATCAGCACATTTGATCATGCCCACTGTAATAGGCACCTTTGCATTACTCTATGTGCTTTTTAAGTGCTCTGTTTAGTCGCCTAAATGCTGAATGCATTTGCAACACCCCACAGAGAATGCTTTAGAGTATCTCAAAAGGCATTAGGCATGCAAGCTTCCACAACCAAGCTGAGCCCTACCTATCAAGCTGCTATGGCGATACCAGCATAAAAGGGCAAACAGCATCTTTGCCCATACAGAATCATCCTTGCAAACGAGCAGGAAAACGCACAGGAATGCATGCTACCTTTTATGAACACACACAAACAGGTGATCTGCAAAATTCCAATGACAACAACAGGACTACCCAGTAAAGCAAGCTAGATCTATCCAAGATACTTTATTTCCTTCCTTTGGGCCACAAGCATCATTGCAAAGCAGCTACTTGCTTATTATTGAACGCTTGAAAGAAACAACTCAATTCAATTCATCTCTGTCAGTTCAGGGCTGTTGTTAAAGAAAAATATCTGTCAGCTATTGCCACCAGGTCCTCTTATCTGTTAAAAAGAAACTCCACACACAGTATGTCCAAGGAGCAGATGGAAACCTACCTTTACTTGTCGGGCCTGGCTGATAACACAGGGCAAGCTGAATAACTGTTGGACAAATGCTTTCAGCTCCTCCATAGTTAGCTTGGTCCGTGTTCTTCCACTATCTTGGCTCTGTCTGCT
Source organism: Nothocercus julius (assembly GCA_013398735.1). Lineage (NCBI taxonomy): Eukaryota > Metazoa > Chordata > Aves > Tinamiformes > Tinamidae > Nothocercus > Nothocercus julius. The sequence continues at coordinate 1,389,346 of VZSV01000090.1, forward strand.
GTATGTATAAAAGGTCAGAGTTAGACAAGATTATGAGAGAGAGAAGATTTCTACCCTGGATTTACTCCCAGTGATAGAAAACAAGCAAGATGACCTGTAAATTAAAACACCACCACCATCACAAAACAAATAAACAAACAACAGCCCCTCCACACTCCTCATTACTTCAAAACTCAGAAAAAAAAAAGGAGTATCACTAAGCATCCTTAAGAGAATTGGGTTGGTTGTGAACAGGTAGATGAACATGCCAAGGCGGCAGTATGGATGGCGCTCCTTTTCTGCAGCAGAAACATTAAATTTGCACTAGAGTAAAAATCCAAATCTGTTTTTGGTAAAATATTGGGCATAGCCCTAAATCTTTGCCAAGGTGCACACATGGCTGATTAAACTATCAGTGTCCCCCTCTGAAAGCCAATGGGTCAGGCAAAATAACACAGGTTGAAATGGCTATCAAAAAGAAATACTATGAACATACAAGAATAACATGCAATTACACAAAGCACAAATGAAAGGCTCAAAGGCTTGAAAGAAAGTAATTCAAGATGTCTGAAGTGTGGAAAGAAAGGATCTCAGTGTTACATAGAAGAGAGCATAGAGAAAAAATAATCTTTAAAACAAAAGTACAGGACACACTCTTGAACAGAGAAGCCTATGTCAAAAATACGGAAATGGAAAGAGTCTCAGAAGAAGCTGGCACTTCCCATTACCAGAGATGAGCATCTTCCGAACTTGAGCCATAGGCAAGAAACAGATCCAGCTGTAAGGATGCTGGATCAAATGATGGTGATAAAAATTCATGGGAATCTTGAGAGCCATCCCATGAAGCCAAGGGTATGGCATTGACAAGGAGACCCTCTGTGATGCCCAATTTCAGCAAAACTTTTATCATCAATAAGACTTTTGAGCAAGAGGCATAGAACAATTCTAACCACAATATGGCGATAACTACGTGCATCAAAAATATAGGGACAAAGTAACACTGACACAATCTATCTCTAGGGTTTCATAGTAACCACACATTCCCAAGGAGGTTATTTCAGCAAATATCCTCTTTCTGTTCAGTTTGAGGATGAAAGCTGTTTCCAAGACCCATGTGGAGATTTGTTACTGCTTGCTCAAGGCAGCTTGAGCAACTGATTGCCATGACAGGCACGAACAAGAAATCTTGCATGTGTAATAGCAACAAGCTCTCAAAAGAAATCATATTTTTTAGAGTTGTATCTCTTGAATCCAAAGCACTGAAGAAACCGACCTTGCAAAAGGAAGAGATTGCTACCCCTTCTGCAAAGACATTCCCATTAAAAAACATTTGAAACAAGCGTAACAAGCCTGATAAAAGCAGTAAAAGACCTACAAATAACACGCTGCACAAATTAAACACTTGATATAAATATCACTAGCAGGCACAACCATTTCACAAGCAGGACAGATTTTTGAATGCTGAAGGGCTGGTTCCCTGCTGGTCAATCTACAACTTCATTACTGAGAGAACACTAAAGAAAAACAAAATTAAACCTCTCAACACTCTTAATTCTAATTGTAAAAGTAAAATTTAAATTAACTGTAAAATACAATTATCCAGCATCTAAAACTCACAAGGAGGGGTGGAGAAAAAAACAACACCGAAAACTGACTGGTCACAAAGAGAAGGAGCAGTTACTGAGCGCAATGCACCATGCCTCCACACTCCTGTCGGACTGGGGAGCACAGCTCCACCACAGGCACTGCTGGCGGAGCACCCGGCCACCCTGCATGGGACAGTGTCCGGCACCATCATTCCTGTGTTCCAGCACCCAGGCAGACACGGGCTGCCACCAAGGCTAGACCTTGTGCTAAAGGACACAATGGCTCATGCCTACAAAACCACATCACTTTCAACAATGGGAAGACACATGATTGGGATGTGGGACACATCTTCACAGTTTCATGTTACCCATTTTTCAGATTTTTCTGTAATCAGGTACATGAGGGACAGACTTACTTTAGCTGCTCTAGACTGTGAATTTACAGGGCGTTAATCCCTACTGAGTTGCTCTGCTTGCAGACTCCTTTTTAATTTCTGTTTTATTTATATACCTTATCCTCCATGTAAATGTTATCCTTCTCAGTGTATTAGACATGGATATAAATGTTAAAGAAGCTGAAGGTGACCTCTAAATTTAAGTTTCCTAGCGCTGTTCAAAAAGGATTCAAAATCTTAAGAAAGCTCTCACACCTCAGTCTTTAACATATTGCCCTTCAGCATACAACTGTCCTCAGACAACACTAGTCCTTTTCTTTGCCCCCCAAGAATTCCTTCAAGCTTTACGCCATTCAAAGTTGCCATTTCCTCTCTCTTCCTTGTGCTTCTTGGGGAAATCCTGGAAATGCATCAAATAATCATTTAGAATATAAACACTCATGTCAAGACTTACTTTCATAACACTTTTTCTTGTAGTCTTTCCCTACAACTCTCCCACACAGTCAGAGAAATCCATGGTCAGCAACCAAACATAAACCCTAAGTTTTTTATATTTCAGTAAAGAAGTCAGCTAGAAACAGTACATTTAACACAACCCAAATCTGTATTTTGGCCCTTTGTGTCACTACATCTACCCTCCTATTTCTGGGTGAATCACAGCACTAAGGGCAAACACGGAAAAAATTAGCATGTAGCAACATCTCAGGGTTCTTACATCTCCAGATCCAAGCAAGTAACAAGACACTGAAACTACTGAGAAAAATCCTGTCCTACCTGTGTTTTTGCTTTTTGCTCAGAAGCAGCTGTGCCACTGAAGCACAAGTCTCTGCTTCTTTCACAGCATCTCTGAGCCTGCGGAAAAGATCGTTCTCCGGATATTTCCTGTCTTCAGCATCCTCCAACATTACTCTCAACTCAATCACATCTGTAACAACAGTACATAAATAATTTGTAAGCTGAAATAAGACACTTTAAAATGTTTCTAAAACCTTCAATCAAGGTCTGACAGCCTACTTCAATTTGAAATGCACAATAATGTGTTATATTATACTCTTTCAAATTAGCTCTTTTTTCCACTGAGAACAAACAACACTGTCAGCCTCATCAAATGATCACACAGACTAAAAGTAGGATGTCCTACAACTCCTGCAATGAACAACAGAACTCTGACCTTTCTTGTGGTTGAGGTTGGCAGACAGAGCCTCTGTAACTCTACTGACCCAAGTGTCATAGGACTGTGCTCTCACTTTCACTCCATAGAGCAAAGAAGGAAGGTCTTCTAGTGGGTACCGGTACCTGAAGATATGGAATATCACACATAGATATTGTACGCTCATACAAAATCCTGTTTATTGCTTATATTGAGATTCTCCAGCTAAAGCAAGGCTAGAGAGACCAAACTTATATAATACCCTCTGCCTTGGGAATAAGAAACTAAAAAAAGAGGATAAAAATATTCTTTCTAGTCCAAAAAATGACAAAATTGCAGTTAGTGTTGTATTTAATCAGGGTTCTCCAGGAAAAGATCACATCTGGATAAAAAGAGAAAAAAAAATCATGTACCTTAGACACTTGTTCTGCATTGGACAGGGACATAAATCAGACGGATGGTACAGGCACACCAGACGCTCAGGATTACAAGAACATGTAAGAGCCGACAAGAAGCACGTGGTCCTGCAGGCTGTACACTGACGCTCATCATCTGGAACCAGTTCAAACACCTCTTCTTCTGACATCAACACACCCTAATAAAAATAAATAAATACATTAAACACTTGATAAAGATTCAGGAAATGAGGGGAAGCACTTCCATTTTCCTTTTGCAAGAGAAAAAGGTTTCTTTTTCTACTCACCATCTGTACAACAGACTCCCTTAAATGTGTTTCTTCCTCTATCATTAGGGTCATCTCCTTGCAGACCATGGCAGCAAGCCCTACATCCAAGCTCTCTGGATCTGCAGCCATCTTGAAGATCAGCTCTTCATGGGAGAAGACGCAATGACGCCCCAGCCTTCGGTAGTGACTCACACACTGACGTCCAATGGGAAGCTAGAGGAAAAAAAAGAAAAAGAAGAAAAAAATCCACATTCACGATGTCTATCATTTTGGGAAGACATTCCAAGAGGAACTCTTAACCCCCACTTTCCCTCTCTTTGCAAAATCTGGAGAAAAAGAGTCTCAGAAATAAAGTAATATCTTATGGAGGAGAGTCACTTAGAACAGGCTTCAAACCATGCCACAGCAAAAATAAAAGTTTCAAGGAGGACTTTCATGTTGAGTGGGAGTCATCCTTCATAAACTCACAAGCCTAACCTTCAGGTATAACTTTAAGAGCTGTCCTAAGCTCTTCTTACTGTCGACAGAGGGAAACTGGCACTGTAAAGATGATGTCTACTAGGCTGAAATAGATTGCCTCTGGATACTACTATGCTTGGACTTAAGACACTTAACTGCATGATGTCTAAAATTCAGTAGAACTAACATCACTATTTGGTTCTTTTTAGAGATGAAAAGGAAAAAAAAAAAAAACAAAAAAAAACCACACTAGAGGATTTGGCCACATAGATTTCTAGGTTATATTTTATATAAGCAAAGGAAATCTCACATGGCTAATGCGAGTTTTGCAGATTCCCCACAGGCTATAAACAGATTACATAATGGGTAGAGGAGAAAACAAGAACACTGTGACACTACGACAAGCCTGCAGACAACTACTCTGATTAATGACTAAAATTTTCTGATTAAGGATTGAGGACTAAAAGTCCTATTTTAATACATCAACAGAAGTTAAATGAATAAAGCAACAGTGAGATCTTAGCTTCCTAGTGTTAGTCCTTAACAGCAGCAGCACATACTTCTCTAGAGAACTTACTGATAAAGCCATGTTAAATAATGCTTTGTTGTGGCATGACTATTAAAACAAGCACAGATTTCACTACAAGTTGCAGTGAGCTCACACAAAAGGATAATAAAAGTTATATGCAATTCAACACTGTATATTAACCTATACCAATCAAGAAATATGCATCAGAGAAATGCTATCTAAAGGAAGTACGAAATACCACCTTTACATTAGATGAAAGCTTAAAAGAAAGACCGTACTCAAAAGTTTTGTTTGGAAGCTGTTCAGGACTATGTGCTCATCAAAATAATTTTTTGTAAAGTAAACTCAAATCAGTCTAACTGTTGTACCTGGAACTACAAACATAAAAAAATATGATGCAACATAAAAGACTATCCCTCAAATAAACAAGTTACTATTGTTCCCCTTGTAAAGGTCACCTAGCAGAGACATGACAAACAAACAAAAGAACAGACCCAGTCAGCAGTGCAGAAGTTCACAGCTTCAGCAAAGTTGTAGCCCTGGTTAAATCCAGAGTGATAGGCACGAGGAAAAGTCACAACAAACTCGCCAGCACATTGATTGGTCCTGTACACCTAATACAAATGAGTATAAGAGGAAAAGAAACTTGCAGCAGAAGTTATCACACATTATTATAACACTTTTGAAAATCACTTTCTTGACCTATAGAACACCATACGTAACAGTCACACCAGAAGTGGTAATGCGTGGTTCTGTCTTCTTAAAATGAATCCTCAATTTATAGCCTGATTCAAAAAAGCCAGCAGTTGAAATTATAAGGCACAGAGATTTCTCTTTATAACTCCCAAAGGGGATGTTTCTGTATTATCAGCTAACAGATTGTCACTAATCCATCACACCACAGTGTGCAAAAGCCTATGGAAACTGAAGTGTTTGCTCTGTTGGAATATTTACCAGAGCAGCAGTTCACCCTAACACAACTGCAAATGGTTACAACTGCTCCTTAAAGGGCCATGGTTAACATTTAGTCAAAAACAGAGTTTGCAGAAAACTCAAGTTTTATACAAAACATAAGTATCTTATCAAGTGACATAAAAGTCTTCAGTTACTCCAAAGCACTGTTACACAATCAGAACAAAACCTAGATTGTAAGTTATTTATGTAAAAAATGCCTCTGCAGTGCTCACTGGTACACCATGTTCCATCAGAACATTGGGGTTCATGATGGTGACGAGCTGATGTAAGAGATCAGGCTGGGATTCAAAGAGCTCAGGAGCCAGTTCCTTCATCACATCCTCCAGCTGCTCTGCCGCATGAGAGGGCACGCCGTACCACGTCTTCGGCTCTCCCCTACGAAAACACAGTCAGGGTAATTAACACATCATTTTTAGGGAAAGCAAGGATGCCATCCAACTGCAAAGTACAACTCAAATATCACATCACAGACCACTTAAGCCAGGCATATTTTGTATATACCTCACAAAATCTTTTTAACTGAAAACACAGTCTTTTCCAGGATGTATCATTCTAATCTGCTAAATATTTACTCTACAACACAATTTTCAAAAAATCTGTCAGGAGCTTTATGATGATAAGCCGAAAATGAGAGGAAATTTTCATTTACCATGCTCCAAAGGGATAAAACAGGCAGTATTTTCCTTTAGGAAGTAGTAAGAAAGTTTACTGAAGTTTATCATAGTCAATATCTAAGAGAAAAGAGACCACAGTACTCCTCCACTCACTTAATTGGGCTTGGCTAGGTCCAAGTCCAAGTGGTAGAAAAAAACAAAACACCAGTGCGATGAAGTATAAACAGCCCTAATATACGTAACTGCTGAAAACCCACGGTCCACTGGACTCTTAAAATAGAAAATGCCTAATGACATGAATTAGTTAATCGTGAGAGAAGAAAGTAACAAAGAAGCAAGAACAAACAGAAAACTATTTCAGAACAAATTACTCTCATCCCTCTAGTCCTGCCTCACTAAAGCAAACTGTAACAAACTAGAATCTATAGTGCTGAGATTATTTGTTTTAATTTTATTGCTTGCAAATCTGAAACAGTTTACATAACACTGACTATATTAATATACTTGTCAGCAATTAACCAGAAAACTAGACAAGGAATAGGGCAGCATCGTTTTGCTTCTTGCAAGCTTCAGTGACACCTGCTGGTAGGACACAGCTAGTAAACCCAGTAATAAATAAATAAACAAATAGATCAGAAGAATAACTCCTCTGTATCTGGCTGGGCTGCAGGAATTCACCAGCTGATACAACTCTCACACACTGTTTCAGTTAATAGCATGCTGAGGACTATAACTGAACTCTAAACTAAACAAATCCCCCTCCTGAGCCTACGGAGGGGATCTTACCAGCAAGCATGCTTTTCTGGAAATGTGCCAACACAGTCTAAAGGCCATCAAGTGATCCTTACCATATGCACAACAAATTTCTACTCTGAAGGGGAGCTTCCCCTTGTTCCTCTTCTACTCCTGCTCTCCCACACTGACTGAACCCGCTGACTTGGGAAGACTGCAATGCAAGTTATTCATCTGCCATGACTCTTTTTTTGAAACACAACACAATAGACACTAGAATATTTCTAGGAATGCTCTAAAAGTCAAAATTACTTCCAATTTTTTACTTCATTTTAATCAATAGGGCTATTTCTCTGTACACACAGATCTGCTGCTCAACTTTTAGCCCCAATGCCTAGATAGGCTCTAGGCAACAGCCTCCATTTCCAGGACAAGGGCATTATCAACTCTGAATCACAAAGCACAGGTTAGGAGCCAACAAACTGTTGCTTAGCTGAAAACTTTCCCAGAAAAGCTGTAAGCCCGTAAAGCAAGATTTTACACTGACATTGGATTTTTGGCAACACAAAAATATTGAATAGGTTAATGAAAAAGTTAAAACCAAAGAGCCTAAACAGTATTCATACACTCTTTCAAATAGTTGCAGTTAAGAATATGGACTACTCATCATTTTTAGCTTTTTGCTTAGAACAAGTCATCAGCATGACTGGGTATTTTCAAGTAGAACTGCAGATTTACTAACAAACAAGACTGTAGAAGGTAGGTAGACAAAAGGCAAAGGGGACATACCAATGCAAGTAGTTAATGGAATAGCTCCAGTGGTCTTCAATGTGCCAACAAAATGATGAGAAGCACATCCCTACATACAGCCAAGGTACCTTCATGCCAGAGATATCTGCGTTGATATGAGCAAGGACCGACTGCTCCAGAATGGGCATGTTATTCAAGTTCCAACCAGAAAGTGCATAATCCTGGCAAACAAAAAGGGAAATTTTTGAATAAATCAGAAGACAATCAGAACATCAAATCTAGAAAAGTACAAAGGAAGGGATCAGACAGCTGACTACCATATCAGACAGTGGGATCTGTATTCTGCAACAATGAGGCTTAAAAACTAGGAAATATTTCCTTAAATACCTTAGTTAGCATTTAATCAAGCTAACATTTAAATTATTAGAACTTCAATATAACCCTTGGTTATACTGGGTGAAGGCTTAGATGTTTAGTTTTTGATTTTTCCCCCTCCTACTTTGTAGCTTTCAGGCTTTTTTGAGGGAATAAAACACCAGTAACACTAGCCAAGGAAGAACAAAACACAGTAGTTTTCAATGAAACTGGACAGCTTAAGTTTCACTGTATCCTGTACATATTCTGCTGTTATTTCAGCTTTTTAAAGGCCCACTTTACTGCAGGGCAGTTTATCTTGAACTTCTTATATATAGTGTTAGATTTTTTTCTCAGGAGGAGAAATTCCTACTCTCTCATAGGCAATTTCACATTTATGTTCAAATACATTCTGCACAAAAAAAAAAAAAAAAAAAAAAAAAATTCAAACAAACTGCCTAAAAAGCCCACTGCTATGCTTCATTTTAGGCATATCCCATAGCTGCTGAAGGAGAGTGGTCCCAACCTCTCCTCAGAGGCACGTTCCTCCTGTTTCCTTTCCCATGACACTGAAGACAAAACAGGGAATCAGATTACCTCAGTGATCTGTCTAGATTTCTTTTTTAATTATGACTTTTATAGAGATAGATCAGTAAGAGTTTCCAATTCACTAAGCAACCAAACAATCAATGCAAAGCCAACACAAACATGCGAGTGGGAAAGTGCAGGCATGGGTGGAAGACGATAGTACGAACTACCTCTCCCAGTGAGGAGCACAAATTGATCTTGTTTTTTCATAGAATCATAAAATCATAGGATCCTTAACATCGGAAGGGGTCTTTAGAGATCATCTACTGCAACTCCCCTGCACTCGCAGGGTCACCTAGAGCATGTGGCACAGGATTGTGTCCAAGCACGTTTTGAGTATCTCCAAAGATGGAGATTCCACAACCTCTCTTGGCAACCTGAAACCTTTGTAACCAAGAAAGCACACTCTTACTCTCCTTCTTAGGCTGAATTCAAACATATTAACAATCAGAAGATGTAGACATTACAGTGAGCCTGGACAATAAAATTGCTACAGGAGGTATGAGGGAAAATAGGTAAGATGAAGATGACCTGATAAAAATATAATTTTCCATAATAGCAGCATACTTGCATCTCTTTATTCATCCACTATACACTTTCAAAGAAACAAGCTAAATCTAAATATCTAGAAGTTTTGTCTATTTTAAACCTAATTTTGAACCTTTTGAACTAAGGCACTCAGAATAAGAAAGAAAAATCTTATCAGTCTCCTTACACTTGGACATACTATAACATCTTGCATATTTTTACCAAAAGATATCAAATTGCCTAGAAAGATTAAGTGATACAAAACAGCTGCTGACTACATAATGGAATTAATGGTTAGCTAACAGAACCATATATCAAAAAACATCTAAAATGTCTGTTCAAAAGGAATGCTAAGCACATTCAAAAGCTTTAAGCAATTTTTATATTAAAAAAATTTCACACCAATTCCAGGCCTATATGCCTAATGTGAAATTTTATGCAGAGCAAAGAGCAGGGTCAGTTTGCATATCCTCTTCCTCACCTCCTCCTCTGGCATCAGCTTTCGTCGGCCATCCTTCACTGGAAAGCCACTTCCGAAGTCCTTGGATGAGATATCAGCCCCGTATTCCACTATGACATCTTCTTCTATGCTGCTCACCAACCGCCAGAATTCTTTTTCCACCAGTTCAGTGGGAACCATCTGAAAGAGAAAAAGACATTACAGTATGTGCAGTTAAGCTCCACTCTAAAAACTATCATTTAAGTAATACACCGTCACTAAATCCTCGTGGATTTTGAGGTATCAAGGCCATTGCCTCTCACCCTCCATTCAGTTGGCTTGTATTCCTTAGCAATGGCTGCAATATAATAGAAACAGGATGCCACATTATAAGGAGTGGGATTGGCATAAAAATAAAGTGGTATTTATTGGAAGTACAGCTTTTAAAACCCTGATAGCAAAGAACAGAGCAGGAGACAACCAGCAGAAGCTGGGCAGTAAACAGAACAAGCAACTCGGATATTCCAAACAATTTCAGAGGCTAATAACTGAAAGTTCTGAATAACAGCAACGAAATTCAGATAAGGAATTATGTTGAAGAGAATGCAGTCTTCACATAGCTCACTGCAGCTTCTAGTTACACTGCAACTTGGTGTGCTCACAGGGCAGAAGCCGTGATTAGAACGGCTATGAGTTACCAAAGAAACTCATGCGGAAGAGGACCGCCGTGCTGCCTAAAGGAGAGTGGAATCATCCAGGTGGGCCAGAGTGGACAAACCAGTGTTGCTGAGGTGCAGAACCAAAAAAGCTGCCATCAAATGGACTCAATCTATTGACTTTAGAAGAAAAGATTGCAGGGAGGAGGGGTTTTAAACTCTGAACAAACTAAACTAAGATTTAAAAAAAAAAACAAAACACAGCACACACAAAAAGGGCTGCAGAAACAATCCCCCGCCAAACAAGAATTATATACGCAGTTCAATTAATCAAGAAGAGCTTAAATGGAGTAGAGCCCACAGGCAGTAAACAATCAAGCAGTAAAGCTATGTATTTATCACAGGAAGAGGGTGAAACAAAGTTGAAAGGAGACCAGATGCCAGAAAACTAAATCATTTGTTTACACATTTCAAGCTTATGGTGCCTCTTTAAACAAAGCTAAGATGCCTCAGCAGAAACTCAGCATCAGTTGATACCACTTCTCTTTTTTCCCTACAAGGAATCATAACAAATGTTGAAACCCACGTGGACAGGCATGTTGAAATAATCAGACTTGAAGTTATCAGCCATTTCACCAAAGCTCTGGAGAGTATATTCCCTGACAGCTTGTTCAAATCCGAAGGCCTCACGGGGTTTGTTGCATTCCTGGAAGAAGGAACATACAAATATTGTTTTCTCAGCATCAGAGAGTGGCAAACAATCACACTTTCAGCAGAAGAAAAAAAAAAAAAAAAAAAAAAAAAAAAAAGAGTGTCCATCTGAGTCCTTATCAAACACAGTAAGCCATCAGTTTTGATTCCTTTTCTCAGGTGAGAAAGTCCTACAAGAACGGAAACAGAACAGAGTAAGGGAACTTAATTAACCACCTGGTAAACCCCAACGCTACGGGTTTCTGCTCACCTGTCCAAAACTAAATTTGATAAACAAAGGAGGAACAAGGAAGAATCTTAGACTGCCTTAAGGGATTTCTGAGACACAGTGGAATCAAGTGCCTGCAAAAAAACTACGCAGGAGCAAATCCCAGGTGTTTTAACAAATCAACAAGTCATCAACTGATTTGGCACTACCAAGGCATAAAGCAAGAGCAGGAACTCTATTAAGGCAACATAAAACTTACCCATGAAGCTGACATATCAGATAATAACAGGCATCATCCATTCAACACAGAAAATCTTTAAAGGGGCCTCCATCATTTTATCCACAAATATCACAGAGTGCAAAAACCAACCATATCACGTTTCTGCTCTGTTCTCCCCACCTATTTGTTTCTAAAGTGTCTGTTTCAGCCCCTTCCTATCCGACCATTTTTATATACACATGATATATTTGAACATAAACTTTACAAAATGATGATCAGCTTTTTAATGATAGTGAATCATGACTTGAATTTAAAAAATTCATTTTTTTCTCCCCCCACCAAGAGAACTATTATTAGACTATGCCCAACATTTATCAAAGCAGACTTTACACGTGGCAAGCAACAAAGAACCTATAAGCTCCATAAGCAATCTATAAAATGTTATTTTCCTTCCTGTTGAAAGCTTTTTTCCTTATCCAACTATCCTCTGAAATTTCAATTGATGACATATCACTCCTGACTCTAAATAGTCAGGAATCTATTAACAAATTTTCAAAATTATATATAGCCTTTTTGCTATGTCATCACTAACTGCTGTTCGGTTATGTTCTATAACCACCCCAAGATTCCTTTTTTTTCTGCACTGCTCTCTAACCACTTATTCCCCATTGTATATACTTGCACACAGCATTTATTTCCACGCATATCAATTATCTATATTAGCTTTTATCTGAAATATTCCTCAAATTTAGTATGATCACTTTAACCCTACACCTGTTCCTTCAAGATCCTGATAACTGCCAAATTTCACTATATCATCTCCACTCTGTTTCAGTCTTTAAAATTCATGAAGAATATCTTGAATTGAAATTGAACCTTAGACTTGGTGTTTATTACCACCAGATTTTCATTTTGATGCTTTTTTTTTTTTTTAAACCATTCATTTCTTTCTTTAACCAATTTATTTTGAAATCAGAGTAATGACACCTCACCTTTGGCCAGTACTTCTCAAGGATAACCACTAATAGTTCAAAAATTGTTTTGGCTATCTGTAAATACTCTTAAGTTTATCAAATGCTTTTGACCTGAAAGCATTTAAATAATCCTTATCCTGCTATTCTAGACTGCTTTGGCATTCAGCATCTGTTTTAAAGTAAAAAACAAGACAAAACGGTACTGTTCAGTATTTCTAACTTACGCTGATGCTCCCACTGTGTGAAATACCTATGGTTTTCCCCTTTTTACTTCTACTGATAGAATTTTTCAAGTATTTTTTGTATCATTTGCCAGTAACAGTTTAACTTGCATCCTGACCTCGAGTTTGTCCTTACAGGTGAGATTTACCCTTGGCAACAATGTATCCACATTTTCACAACTACTACTACTATTATTGACATTTCTCAGGGGTTTCCCCATCTCACGTTTTTACACCACCACCACTTTCGGACTGGTGTAGTCTGCCAACATTCCTTCAATGTTCTTTCATAAGGGAAGGTTTAATGAGCAGCTAAATCAACTCTGGGAGTTGCAATCCAAAGGGTTAGTCCCATTCTCCCTTTGCCTGTGACTCTGAACTTCCACCCCTCACAACAGCATTCGCGTGAGTTCATCCGACAACCTAATCTCTCTTGGCAGAGGGTTAGAGATCAGTGAGTTAAACCACCTCTTTATGTGTCTGTGCAACCGTTCATACCACCACAAAGGAAACAACAGAAAATCCCACAGCCAGGGGGTTGGGTGTATGTCTGTGTAACTGTCCCTTTTGGGAAAACACAGAGCAGAAAGTTTAAGCTAGCTATTCACAAAATTACAGGGTTAGAAACCATAAGGTTTTTTTTCCTCAGAATACCTGCCAGTTTCCTGAGCTTGCAAAAATCTACTTTTATAAGACATAAATCAAGAAGAAAAAAAAAAAAAAAAAGAAAAAAACATCAAATGATGTCCAAAGCCTTTAGGCTGCTGATCTTTCTTCTTGACATATAAGTTCCTGTTTCTCAAGCAATTAAATTCAAATTAGCTTCTGCTTTCAAAGCCTCAGCTTCTTTCAGTCTAACTCAAATCCAAAATAGCTACTTTTTAAATTAGTTCCTTCACTTCCTGCAACAAGCTGTTCTAAATATATCCCAAATAACAGATAGGGCAATGTCATAATTATTTACCAATAAACAAAGCTCTTTTTTAGGCCCAAGTAACATATTTTGATTATTTAATGGTTTAGAAAATACCTTATCTTTATGCTGAATCACCTATCCCAATCCTTACGATACCTTTTTGTTTCCCTCTAGACTTTCAATAGGCCTATTGCTCACCCTGATTTCCATCACCATTTCACCGAATGGAGTTTCAGTTCTTAGTATGCAAAGGCTAACAGTCCGTGTTCCACATACCAACATAAAAAAAAAAGTTATATCTAGGCTCGGGAAGTCACATTTCCATCTCTTCCGTTATCTTTTCTTACAGTTCATGAGCCAGAAGCAGATGAAAATTCACAACTTACCTTTAAAGTATTCCACCCACAAGCCAGCTTCTACTTAAATAGAATGGCAATGGGAACTGAACCGGTCTTGGTCCTGAGCTTTTCAGGATCACAAAAACACATTCAAAGCTTGAATAATTCTTGAAACTGTACCTCAGCAACACACTTTGGACACCTCCAGTCACCTTTGGGTACATCCGGTAAAGGTGGAATCAAACAAAATGTGTGATAGCTGTCATCACACCCATCACACAGAAGCAATTTGTCCTCATTGTTTCCTCTACCACAGAATAAACAAACATACAGATCAACCTGTGGAGAAAAAAAAAAATAAAATTAAATAAAACAAATTGCAAAAAGCCTCCTCACCCAGTACATGCCTTCTTTAAAGTAAGTCAGAAGAGGTGTAACACCAAAGTCTGATACAGGGACGTCATGCCATCTCCTTTGCTCATTGAGAGGCACTGGCAATTTTCAATTTCAGTCTCTTAAAGCATTCATGCATTTAAGCGCTAAATATAAATAAATATAAGTTGGAAAATAACTATCCAACTCACATGGACAGTTATTTCCTATCCAACACAAAGTACCAGTTCACTTATGTCAATCTAAGGCAAAAGGATTACTTAGGATATCTAGAACTACAGGTTCACTCTCCTTCAGGACACAGTAATGAACAACAACTCAAATAAAAGCCCTACAGACAACATGGCTGCAGGGCATCTCGAAAAACTATTTCAGAAACAGACATTCTATTATCAGGAACAATATTCTCCCATTTGCAGTGGGCAAGAAAACATAACAGAAAACCACACCTGCAGAATTCAGACAAAAATATCAAGGGGAAGGAGAACAAACCACATATGAAAGTTCTAACTCCTTTCTCCTGTTCTCCAAAAATAACACGTAAGAACTCCAAAGAGCAAGATAAAACTATTAATTCCAACACTTTAATAAATAATTTTTAAAATGTTTTTCTTCAGAGGTTTTCCTGGACAGACAACACTGGGACCTATCCTCAGGGACTAAGAGAAACACCATCATCAGGTTTTGTTTTCTTTGCCATTGCCTCATGGGTTTTCCAAAGACACTCAGGGGATTAAGTATTTTCAGATGAAGTTATTTAACTAACACTTAGTATAGTACTGAACATCTGCAGTGTAATCTGAATGATGAAATTGTGTATTACTTTATCACAGCTAAAAATTATCCTATACATAAGCATTTAACAACATAAATACCATGAACAACACTAGTTCCTAATATTCCCATTACTCTCCTCGGTCATTGGGTGACTCATGCTGTTTTATTTCCTTCAAACAGCTCAAAATCCATTGTAAGTAGTACGATTGTTTTGGATAGTGAGGTGTTTTCTCCCCTTGCCCACCCCTCTTATTTTTTTTAGCCAAACTGCCACAAGAAGTAGCACACAAAGTTATCATCTGATTACGTTCACATAGCTGGGTCACGTACTTGAAGTCAAACCTGTCTTAAAGTTATGCCAGCCTAGTCAAGTACGCAACTTCCTCGCTCTGCAGGAGTACACTTCTCAAACAGAAGATTGCTCAATAATTTTCTCAAGAAACAATTTTCAAAATAATGTAATTCTATTAAGAAACCCCTTGTTTTCCACTTTTTTTTTTCTTTAAGTGCAACCTTCATGAAAGATCATGTCTATCTTACGCATTAAACTAGTTACTTTTGTCACAGGTATTTAAATAGAAGAACAACAGATGGGCAGATGTGCTTCCATGTCCTCTTCCCCAAATTAAAATCGTTATCTTAGGGATAACGGGGAATTAGTTAGGCACAAAGGGAATTTAATACCCTTACTGAAAATACCTTCTTTCCTCAAAATTCTTATGAGCAGAAACAATCTTCTTCACATCAATTCAAGTGAAGATTTCTCAGATATAAAGACTGCATAGAAATACTGGCTCAGAACAAGCAGATTTGTGATTATAGAGCAACTACAAATAAGCCTTCCAGATACACAATTAAAACAGAAAAACTATGATGATACATATATTATTTTTCAGGACATGGGAGGATAATGTAGATCTTTTTATTTCACAGCTAACATTTTACACGAAAAACAAATAGATAAGAGAAAGGTTTCAATACTGCAGGTTTCAAAGTAAACTTTTTTCAGAGAGAAGTTAGAAGGCTAATACATCATATGCACTTTAAAGACTACTGTCCTTGAAGGTCTCTCATCCAATGATTAAGCAAATGAGGACATACCAAAGTCAGTAGGACAAATGAGGACAGTACCAGGTCACAGAATTTCATATGATTACAGTTACAACAACACAACTGCAAAACAGTGGTTGTGTTGCTGCAGTATCTTCCTTTCTCTTACGAATAGGCGTAAACAGAAAACAATTACTATTTCCTACAAAGAAACACAGACTAGACAAAATACTTAAAACAGAATCATACTTTAAAAAAGCACAGTGATCACAGCACCTACACAGCCTAGGAATATCATATAATCTGAGGTGGTAACACAATTGAAAAAGAAGTCAAACTTAAGAAGTCCCAGGTAAGAAATTCTAACTTAGCCACAACAGCACAGAGATTTGCTTTTAAATATCCAACTCCTCCCATGTTTTTTCCCCAGGAGGCATTTCTGTATAGAAAAATATGATTATTTGAGACTTTTCATTGTATTGACCTTCTATGGTTAAAAATTAAACCACAAAATCTTTTAAGTGTTCTCAGACTAACAGAAACAGTATATCCTAATTACCAGCCTAAAATCTTATTTCTTAAGACATCAAAAGCATTCTTTGTCATTCACAACTGTGTACATATGCTAAACTATGACAGTTTAAAGACAAAGTCACACGAACTATGAAAGCAATTAAGAACAAACATATACTGCTTTTCCAAGCTCAAATATCAGAGTGATACGCTGCTAATTTTTATTTTTCCCCTTAATGGTTCCTCGGAATTTTATCTTAACTCTTCATTAGGAAATGAAATGGCAAAACAGTAGTTTGAGATATGGACAGATGGAGCTGCTGAAAAACAAAAAGCTATTCTATTAGTGCACCTCAAAATACCTTTACAAAACAGAAGCAGAATTAAAAGTAGAGATGAAATGAACAAAAAGTGAGGTACTCATAGCATGTAAAAAATGTGTGCCAACGCAAGGTCTTGAACTCATGGTCAGTAAGTACCTTCATGTTACAATGCCCTTTTCTGCCTGAATGATCAAAACCAAAATCTTAACCTAACATATATATCACTGTTCAAAGTATCTTTCATTTTTTTCCATACAAACAAGATAACCTGCTGCACCGTACATCCATTCATCTTTTCCCAAGAACAAAGAAAAGCCTTCATAAATAATCTCAGGCAATAAACGAACTTTGTATTATCAGAGACCACTGCCAAGAAATCAAACTTACAAAGTTGACAGAAAGTGTTCCTTTCCGTTGCCTCATCTGCATTCCAAATGCTTCTGATCTGGTTCCCTTGCGTCTTCGCGACACTTCATCTTGAGGTAAAATAAAGTTAAATGTTACTAATACCACAAAGATAGATCCAGTTTGCAAAACCAACACAGATGTCCACCCTGGCACCCTGCTTTACATATCAGAAATATCTTACAGTTCAGAAAAGCCAAAATGCCAATCTAAAATAAACACAGTTTAGAAAAACATATTTTGTTGATCCTCAGAGGTGATCCAATTGCCTTGGGAAACTGTAAATTACATTCATAATTTGAGCACTTAGCTAGTATGAACAAGGTCAAAATTTTCACATCTTGTTTTCATTTCCAGTCTCTCAGTACATGCTAAAGCTGCTTAATCATTATGATTACTATATAATACAGAGCCGAAACTATGCCAAGTTATATGAAGCATCCTGTAAATCTTTCTTATGAATTAAACCCTAAAACATTTAGCTTTCTTTTTCCAGTTACAATGATCTGCTTGCTGCTCACTGTTGTCTCTAAAGACATGCAGAAAGATTTCACAGTCTGTTCCAAGCTATCTTGCGCCTTTACAAACTGATAAACTCAAGATTGAGTTACCCTCTTTATCCTTCGCTCCCAATGCCAGGCCCATCATCTTAGGTCCAGCTCCAAAGATCTGCAGCTTCTTTAGTTCAGTATTTCTACTCACTTCTCCTGCTTCAGCCTAAAAATAAGACCACATCAGCATATTTTACAGTCACATAACACCCAATATGAGTTCATCAGAAGAAAGGAAATACAAGGCATGATTTTCTTTTTCCTAAAGCCAGTGAAGAAAAAGGCAAGGGGGAAGAGAGGAAAGGCAACATGGGGACCATTTTCTCAACTTTCCAAATCATTACCCATCTAGTATTACAAGAGATCACAGAGAGGATCACCTATAGGGCAAACAGTAGGTCTGAAATTCAATAGTAAGAATGCCGCAGTAGTGTTTTCCAAAAAATCACCATGATACAGGAAAAGCACTTCAATGTTAACACCTACCTTGTTCCACAGAAGCTTTTATTTGCTACCTTAGGTGGATACACACACATAACCCTAATGAGCTCCAATACGTTTCCCTTAAGTTTGTTTGGTGTTGATGTGTGATGAAATGTTAAGACTACATCTCTCAGACCACAGCTACTCACAGTGCCCTTACAGTCTCCGAGTTAGAGATGAAAGGACCTATTAAGCGACACAACTCCATGCCCCTTGCCTGTGTTTGGCTGTTCTCTGAAGTACCTCATTCAACTCATTCCTGTTTCCCATTCCTGATCAGGATAATTTTCCCACATCATTGCCACTACCTCAACAGCAAAAAGAATCCCTGTATCCTGTTCTATCTGCACTGCACTCACCCTGGTGTTTTTCTTATGCTTGCCTCCCTATGCCTTGAAAATCCTTTCTGAGCTTGTATAGGAGACCACTAAATTCTCTTCATTCACAAGCCCCAAATTCAGTGATCTTAAAAGATCTTTAAAATGTCAGCCTATCAAATTAGAAAGTAAGAGTTTAATTCTAAAGCTAGTAGTTTACAGACCATACTTCACCAGTTATTCCCTGCAGAATTATGGTCTGATATATCACGTATGAAGTAAGCTCCCTTGTGGCAGGCATTCAACCACAGCTTTTCTCAAAGCTCCCAGTGATCACATTTTACTGCTCTCTATCAAAAGAAAAGCAATAAACAATTTCTTCTTGAAAGAAAAAAAAAAAAAGAAAAAAAGAACTTCAAAGATAATTCTCCTGCATTCAGGCAAAATCAGTTGCTTTCCTTCCAAGAGATCTTTAAAAAAATCTAATTTGCTAGTCATTATGACTTGCAGAAATGTTTTAGTGATGTTTAGAGTAATTACTCCCACTGATTCCTGTATAACAGCATTCATTATACTGCCTTGCACCTTTCCAAATTATTCCCAGTTTCTATTCTAATTTTGCTGCTCTATATGTTGCTACAAAATTCTTTTCAATTTAAATGTGTATTATCTACCTGGTCTTTTTAGAAACAGGTCTGAAATTGCATTCTAACTGGCTCGCACAGATTTTTCTTATGAATTTTTCACTTTTTGGTGGATAAAACTTGAGGTAAAAATTACTATTTTTTGTTGATCAGGAAAGCCTACAAATGAAGGCTTTAACTTCCAAATAATATAAAATGAAAAATAAACATCACATTAATATCCTTGAGTAAAATTGAGAACTTTTTTTTTTTAAACACAGTCCCTCAGTTCTCATTTTCCCACAGTACATCCATCACTTCATATAACACCACAGCACATTTTTCCATCACTTCAGTAACACTGATTTCAGAAGCATTCAGTAGCATTAATTCTCCTTCCTGATACTGTGACTTGAGACAATTTTCTCAATGATACCTGAAACATCATTTAACTATTAACAGCATTCTCTCTTCAGTGTTATAATTATGTTTAGAAATACATTGCCAAAATACAGCTTCATGAATCTACTGCCCAGATTTATTCTGATTCCATTAAACTTAAGCAGATGCAATCTGCTTCAAATCTAGGCAGGGAAAGGTATGTAGTTTTAAAAGACCAAGTTACATATTGAAACAGAAATGTATTTAAAAAAAAGAAAAAGAAAAAAGAAAAGAAACACATTCTCACAAAACTTCATCAACAGTACCTGTTGACTGAAAGTTTAAGTCACAAATACCAAAGTCATTCAAAGACTAGGCTTTCTGCAGTGTCCTCCAAGACAGCATAAGAACCAAACTCAAGGCTGCAAATCTATGGAAAACTTGCATTCCTTGTTGCCTGCACATTGCTAACGGCACCGAATTCAGCCATGCTCTTCCATTCTATTTTTGCATGCAACAAAAAGCAAAATCAACTTGCTTAAACTAAAATTCTATGTTCAACTCCTCTTCTTCCTGAAGGATACAGACAGACATCTCTGTTCCTTTTACCTCCCCAAATGAAAGCAAAACCCAAAGGTTTTCCTGTATAAGACAGAATTCAGTAACATGATCCTGTTACATTTGATTCAAAAACTTGAGAATATAAGACGTCCTGATGTCCTCCCATCAACTTCACAAAAATTACTTCCCAAGTCCCGCAGCTATATGTAAGTCCGGAATAACTGCAAACAGGAATTTTTTTTTTCATCTCCCAGAGTGCTTTTGCTTGGCACAGAAGTGCCAAGCAAGTCAAACCATAAAAGGGAAATTTCATTAATTTTGCTATTCTGAAACTATCAGAATTTGTAAAAGAAATCTCAAAGCAGTTTTATTATTTAAAATTATTTTAATTATTTTAGAAACTTCTTTGGACTTAAAGTTAATATCCATTTTACAGTAATCATCTTTGAAAATACAATATATTTTCTTTCAGTACTGCATCTCTTTTTTGGAAGTAATCATGATTTACATAACCTCATCAGACAAAATTCTTGACAGTTAAAATTCGCCCTAACAGATTATCTGTGAAAATATTTCTTTCTAATAAAGAATTCTCTCACTCCTAAATTTAACCTATCCTTAACGGCTATTCTCAAATCCTAAACTTCATTTTTTCTTGCCCTCTCCTTTACAAAGCCTCAGTGAATATTTCAGTCGCCCCTTTTCAACAGTACCCTCCCTTCTCCCTTCCCCCGCCTCTGATATTTTCTTTCCCTTTTCTCTGAAGAAAGCTAAGGCATTAAATTCAATTTTAAGCAGAATCTCTCATCACCAAAATTAACCTCTTCCTATTTCTTCCACTATTATTCAGAGACAAAACAGCCAGCTGGTGTTTAATCTTAGTAGCCAAAGATTTCCAATCTTCTGTAACAAAGGAGAATTCTCACTGCCTATTTTCTTTCACATTTTACTTAGTCTAAAAATTCAAAATTTTATTTTCTAAAATAGGCCATCCTTCCACTTTAAACATTTTTTTTAAAATCAGCAACTTTTTTTTTTCCTGCTTTCTTTTTCATCTCCCAATTCTTAGGTAAGCTACCTCTAAAGAGAAGATGCAGAGCATAGAGTAATTAATCATGCTCTTTACCCAGGCATCAGACTACTCCGCACACCACATATAACCACTCAAATGTCTCAGCTTACCAGAATTCTAGCAAAATTTTGCATTACTTCCAAATCACCTGTGTTCCAAACACTAGGTGTTTTCTGGTATAGTACCAGGCCTACACCTTAAACAATAAACAGAGTCCCATCTACAAGAAGGAGTTGCACTGATATCTGGAACTTTTTCTTTGCATTCCCCAGATACACATATATAAATATATATATATATGTATCCTGGGGCTCTGGAAGATAATCTCTCTAATTCAGTTAAATCAGTTCTGCAGCTGTGTTCAAAATCACCCAGCTTCCAATGCAGCCAAAAAAAAAAAAAAAATCTGACCAAGTGCAGTGAGTTTCCCTTGTACTGAAGAATTAATTTTGGCTATTTTAATAATTGTAATGCATGAAGTACGCTACAGACCTTATAAAAGGCATTTTAATACATACATATTTCTTGCAGATTGTCCAAGATCATCTCTCTCACTACTGAAATTCAGGCCCTTTAAATGGAACAGAGCAGCTTTACAGTGCCAGGATCAAAACAGAATCACTTTAGAAGCAAAACAAAAAGTATCATTTTTCTATTGAAACCAGCAGGAAAGAAAGATCCCGTAGGATCTTAATGCAGTGACATATGAAAAAAAAGGCCATACTACATTATCCCACAGCACTGGTTCCTATCCAAAGCAGCATTCTACCTAAAGAATGACTAGAGCAGTTCCTGCAGTACTCTTCCCTCATTCTGGATAGCTCACTAATGATGCATGCTTGTAGAAATCTGGGATGATCACAGCCTTGAACTGCTTCCGTGATACATTTTTATACGGTTACCATAAATAAAGTGAAGTTGCTTCAGTAAGAAAGGAAAAAAAGATTAAAAACTCAATTTACATGAGTCATGACATGACACGAATCTCTGAATCAGAGAAAAAGATGACAGCCTGTAACAGCAGAGGATACTCATAAAAGGTAAAAATAAGGAAATCTCAGTGACAAGAAACACGTTCTTGAAAAAAAAACGAAGTACTTTAAACAGCATTTAAGAAAATTTCAAGACATCTAGAACAGCATGAAGCAAGGAGTAAGAGTTGGTTACACATAAACCCAGCTTTTACCCATATGCCACACAGACCCAATCTATAAACTTTTAGGATGTCATCCCCAATAGAAAACTTATTTGTCAAAAATCAGAAGATCTGCTTAAAATAGCACAAAAGGAGGACTGGAGATGTCAAGACAAGCCTTCCAGACTACTTCTAATGATACAGTATTCAAAGCAGCAGTAAAGCAGTTTGAAACAAGATTTAGTGGGAGTTACTCCTAGGATTTAATAAAGTCTAGTAAATACCAGATGTTTCGAAGATACCACTAATCCAGATGAAAAGAAACTGCATTTCAGTAGAAAAACTGTGGAATTCCTTCACAGTTTTAGCCATCACTGACCATCTGTGCTCGTATCTGTGCCTTTTCTTCACAAAAAAAAGCCTGTCCAGCATGAGATAACCTGGTCGTAAGTGCAATTTCCACAGTTAATAAAGACCTATCCATACACGTTTATGCTTATGTAACTAAAGAACATTTTATAATGGCTTTTATTTGTTCAGTTTTTACAAGTATATTCACTGCCAAGGTACATAGCCCATTCCAAATAAATACAAAATGCTTTTAAAAGTTTTTAGTTAAACAGTGCAGGACATAAGCAAACCAGGCCTCAAAGTGACATTTTTCTCCGGATTTTATTTAAGTGAAGACTTAAATAGTACATTTGGGTGAGCTCCAACAGCCAGACAAAGGCTGCTACACTTTGAACACTACTGTACTTGTACAAGGTGTAATCTGTCTGCAATAATCAAATAATCTGTATATGTCTGTAATAATCAAATAATATGAGTACCTGGGACTTGACGCGTCTGGTTCGCTTTAGCACCACATTCATTCTTGTACCCTGCTTTGGGGAAGCCTGAGCATCAGAGCTGAGGTCCTCAGTCTCCACTTTTTCCTTAAGGTCCAGATTTGGCTTTTGGATGCCCTAGAGGATCAGAGCACAGGACACCACGTTGATTGATCAGGGTATGAAACTCTGTGGCTTGTGAATCAGGGCAGTGCATGAAGTCACACAGCACGACACACATCCCTTGGAATCCACACACACTTGAAACAAGATGAAGAATCTCAATCATAGGCTAACCAAGTGAGACAAAGACATCTTTTCAATCACATATACCATCCTTAGGTAGCCCTATTTTGCATCCCAATAAGGTTAAGTCCTACAGAAAAACATCCACTAGCAGATTAAACAAGGTCAAATTACAGCCTTTAGTGCTAGTCTGCCACAGGAATGAATGAGGGAGCTCCTACATTTGTTTATGCAGCTGGAGCTTCTCAATGTGTAGAACCCTATGGCACAGTTTCTTATACAGTGACAAAAAAACATTGTTCTCTGTGCACTCTGGTTCCTATCTTGACATCCTGAAAGAGAAGTGGCTCACCATAAGGCTGACCCCAGACTGGAAAAGCTCATACGGGTATAAAATACGTTCATAGTGAGACTTAAGTAATGATCCTGTGCCTTTTCCTGGCAGGTAGCCAAGCCGACTCGCCACCTTTGACCATTTCTTCTCTTTAGTGACCACCTCAAAGCCTCCTTTGCTGGCAACAATCTGAAACACACAAAAAGTTAAGGACTTTGAGGTTTTCTAACCATCTTGCATAAACCAAGAACTGATTAAACCAACCAGATGTTTAGAAGGTTCTATTAAAAGTCAACAAAGTCCTGAATTTAGCTTTTGCTTCTTGAAAGAGTGGTACTTCAAAAGCAGTGTATTTAACTTAGTTATTTCATATTTTTAAAGAGACAAATTTCCTAGTAAATGAATATAAGGTGTGTTCTGTCCCAAACAAGAGTCTGACAGTTAAGATTTCTGACATGTTGAAAAAAAGAATACAAACACAACCTCAGAGAAACTAAAAAAAAATAAAAAATAAAAAATAAAAAATAAAAAATAAAAAATAAAAAATACAGGCTCTCTCACCTGAATTCAGTTTCTCATCCCTGAGAGAGTTGTTTCAGGTGAGAAACTGAATTTACCTTCCAATAAATTCAGTTCAGCTGCTGTTACATTTGACTTGTTTGGGGTCTAGTAATTAAACATACAGAACTGTTGTTGATTATCTATGACTAATATTTACATAAAATCAAAAATGAACTCATTGCCACAAAGCAATGATGATGATAGCATATGAGTTGTCTCCCTCGAAATACAGACCACATTGCCACTGCCCACATTTCCACTTTACAGTTTCACTACCAAGCAGTTGAAATTAAAACAAATGTAATTTCATTTATATTATTAGTAGTTTTTCATTATATTTCTTCATATATAAGGGCCAAATTTTATACTTAATGTTCCACAGGCTATTGGAATCTCTGTAGAAACAGATTTTGTTACTGGTGTGAAATCTATGATTTATATTCCAGGCTGAGGTGAATTTAGAAGTCTGTGCTAGTGACCAATAAATTAGTTCATTCTGTTTTCTCTATAAAAAGTCTATACTTGGACTTTTCTCTTTTTTCTCCACTCTCTCAATTAATCTTTGTATTTTCTATGCAGTCCCTGTCCCTTGGCTTCTTGAGCTTGCATGAAATGCAACCTCAGGTCAGAGTTGTTCCTGGCTAAGTCCTGAAATTGGTTACTCACTTTGCTCAGAGCATAGAGATCCAGTATTTTTCTCTCCACCACAGGAATTTTTAAATTGGATCCTTGGAGTTCCCAAAATTTTGCTAATTGATCCAAGAAGTCCAGCTTCACTCTGGTCATTGCCTGTAATCAACAGCAGAAGACAAATGTGCATTTCCAAAATCAAGCATGAAAATATTACCATACAGTCCTGAGAAGGCACTTAACGAGTTCCTATAACTGTTCATATTTACAAAATGCGATCTGAAATGTGATGCTTTTCTTAGTTTTGTTAAAAATAAATACATAAAAAGACAGGACTTTCTAAACAGAATATTATATATATTTCTCTCTCCACAGTCAAGATCCTATAAGCTAAATCCTACCTAGCAATTTCTCTTTTTGAAGACAAAAACACTTAAGAAGCAGCAGCACCTCAGGGAGAAACACAAGAGAAACTACTAAAATAGACATACAATGTTTAAAAAACTAAATAAATAGGAATTAACAGTTTTCCAGCATGCCTTAACACTGCACAAGGGTCTGTTCCCTTGAGTTATTTCTGAAGTGTCGAAATCACAGACAAATACATTACATTTTCATACAGGAACAGAGCAAGACTTTGAGAAATACTGTAGGGAAAGGAAAAAAACAGGACAGACTAGAACTTGCATTGTTTTCAAGAAAGCTTCTATGCTTTTCTGAAACTTAAAACTAAGTAACTGTAAATAAAGCTATAAAAACAAATAAACAAACAACAACAAAAAACTAATACTTAATTTTAAGGCTTAAAAGGCATTATCAAGATATTTAAACGTAAGATAACCAGAAGCATAAGAACAGTAGTACGTATTCTTGGAGAAAATATACATATATATATACACACACACAAAGTGCCTGTAGAGGTTTAAAGGCTAGACACTGGCTGCTCTTACTGCACAACACGGTACTTGGCATCCATTTTAGACATTTGCAGCTGAATGTGAAAAACTCTTGTGGTTATTTTGGGTAATAAAATAAAATACAGACTTTTCTCAAAGACATGGAGAGTTATTTTACCCAAACTCTGCCAGTGCCAAGTACAAACACTGATGTGGTCTATAGGTTTCTAAAGACTCTCCACCCACAAACCTGCCAGGTCACAAATCACTGCAAGGAGAGGGCTTGCACTGCTTACACTGCAAATACAACATTTTATCGACAGTGGAAAAGCTCACCTCCAGTTCATTCAAGCGCTGGATTCGTGGGGTGAAACGAAAACTTTGTACTTCACATGCAAATGGTGGCTGCCAGTCCTAAACAGGGATAGAAAGACTTTTTAATATTTCAAGAAACCTCTGAAAAATATGCAAAGAAAAAACCCTACTAACTTCCGAGCAAACAAGTTTCCATCTGTTAATGAGCTTCTTGATACAATCTGCAATATGGTTTTCTAGTGTTATGATATTATTATGAGTTTAACATAGTGCTCTTTCCATAACAGTCACAAGAAACAGACCCTCATAAAATCAAATATATAAAAGAAGTCCTGTAGGTTTCTGGTTATGTCTTTAATAAATAAAAATCTGTGTATCCTGCATATTGCAAAATCTCACTATCAACAGTTAAAAATACTAAATAAAATACATTATTATGTGTCTAACTTTAATCACGTCTATCTACAATCATATTTCAATAAAGGCAGGAAGACTAGTCAGGGATCTAACACCAACATAAACACAGTCAAGTAATGACTTTCTTAATATGATCAGCAGTCATTCAACCATAAATACCTCTCAGTTCCATCTCTCAAACAGAGTTATGTCATTAAAAAAAAAAAAAAAAAAAAAAAAAAAAACCCATTCAGCTGTTTAGCACTTTTAAAAACCCCTTAAATTGTTGGAAAAAGCCTATCTTTCCGGCAAAAAAAAAAAAAAAAAAAAAATGCAATGAAGTAAGGACACAACATTCTAGTTGGACAAGAGACTAAACATTTATTATTTGTATTGCTACAGCATGTGAAAGCCTCAAGCAAGACTGTAAAATATTTACAGCTTCTAATCATGGAAAAGAATAACGAACCGGTAAGGCCAGTATAAAGTGTCTGATATAGTCCTTATTGCAGGTTGCAAATCAACCTGCCCCTGCATCTGCAAAACACTGCACCACAAACAGCTAAATAATCATGCAGAAACACCACTGTGTTTGACTGCTAAGAAAGTTCTAGTTGTTTTCAACGAACAGGATCTGGATCAATTTCTCACAGCGTCTCAATCAAAACCATTCTGCTTATTTTAGAAAGGACAGCCCCTCGGAGGTCAAGTTTTCATGCTGTCATTAAGCCCACTAAACAGATTCCAGAAACAAGACAGATCAGGAGGAAGAGAAGGGTCATAAAATCCAATCAGCGACTCCTGGGCGCAGGATGTTCTCAATTACGTTCTCTTTCTTGAGGTTCTTCTTTCTCCCTCAGCATTTGTAATTTTCTTTTGTTATGGATGTACTTAAGGTTTATTTAGGTGTTGATGGGTTCTTATAACATTTTTCTAAGTCCCCTGTGATCTTGTCAAATGGTTTACCATGTCACAGGCCAAGCCATCATAAACAACTATGCATCCATCAGGTCATCTGAAATACTGAGCTAAGCTGCTCAGCATAAACATAATTCCTGGGTCCTACCAGGTTGGCAGCCATTCTATTAATAGCCACAGGATTATGTTTATAGATAAAGATCCATTAAACAACAAAATTCTCCAGGCTCACCTCCTGCTAGATAGTAAACACTTTATTTCTCCTGCAACACTCTTACACAGTTGAGATTGGCAGTTGCAAGTGTGCAGGTTTTTGAGAAGAAAGGGGAAGGTGTTTGTTTGCTTTATTTTTGTTGTTGTTGTTGTTTTAAGCGAGGAGGGCGTGAAGCCCTGGACACGACCATGCACGACTCGCTCCTCATATGCCCCAAAGCAACCCCTAAGATCAAAGACCCCCGGGCCCCGCGGCCTAACGGGGCGACACGCATGAAGGCCCGGGCAAGCGGCAGGACAGAGCCCTGTAAGGGCCCCAGCACCGCTCCTAGCGCGGCCGCGGGCACCGGGCGAGGGGGCCTCCTCGGGCGCCCCCGCAGCCGCCTCCGCACCGGGAAGCCCCAGAAGCCCCGAGGCGGCGCAGGGGGCCCCGTCGCGGCGCAGCCCCGGGCGGTACCTTGGGGGGCCGGATCTTGCAGATGCCGGTTTTCTCGGCCAGGGCGCGGATGCGGCCGATGAAGCCGAGGGGGTCGCTGAACTCCTCCCAGCTGGGCTCGAACACGGGGCACTCGGGCGGCGGAACGAACTCGGCCGCGTAGCGCGACCCGCCGCCGCCCC
>VZSV01000090.1:1418025-1438460 GCA_013398735.1 Nothocercus julius
CGGGCGCTCGCTCCAGCTCCCCGCCGGAAGTTACGCGAACGCCACCAAGCCCTTCCCCGGAAGTCTAGTGGCAGTGGTCTTCCGCTCGGCGAAATAGTTCCGCCGCCGCCGCCACGGAGCAGGCGGCCCGGCCCGGCCCCGCCGAGACACCTCGCCGAGGGTCTCCGCCGCTCCGCCTGCGCCGCGCTGCGGCCCTCATGCCGTTGCGGGGGAAGGAAAGGGGGCGAACAGAGACGGCTCCCGTGGCCTTCCGGCGCGGAGGAATGTGCGGCGAAAGCCGAGTCATTTACTTCCGGTTCCGAAGGACTATTTCCCCCCCCATTGTCTGAGCCGCACGTCACAGGTCGCTCCGCCAGCCCCGCCCCTTCCACGCCGGGCCCCGCCCATATCGGCCTTTGGCCCCGCCCATGGCGGCCGTTGGGCTCCGCCCCAGGGCGCCATGATGTTGGGGCCGGCGCCCACGGGGGAGGGGAATAATAAGTAATAATAAATATGGGCCTTGTCGGGTTTGGGCTTCTCCTTTAGGGGCTTGCGCTTCGTTGCCAAGCTTCGATGTTCGTTTGATTTGTTTTGTTTTGCTTTTTTGCAGTTGTCCGATTTTCACACCACAGAAAGGAAGTGTCGGGTGCTTCATACCAAGGGCCTTGCAGCCCCGAGAGCCAAGCTGCCCTGCTCTACCATGCTCTGGCCAGGCCTGAATTTAATCCTATCTGTTTTTAATAATGCCCGCTATCTGTTATTGAGTGTTCCAGGCTCTTTTATTACGGTTTCAGCAGTTTAGTGGGCAATAAATCACATTGGCTGAAGGTTTCCCCTCAAGTTGTGTTTTAAGTGTAGCTGTTGGGCACTCTCATCTCCATAAAGAAATGTTACGTTTCAAAGTCAAGTACTCACAAGTTAGAATTTGCTTGCATGGTACCAATTTAACCTATCTATTACCGCAATCTTTACCAAAATAAATGAAAGTTAACTTTTTAAACACACTCCGGTCCTCATTTAGTGTTCACTAATTATTGAAGCACTTCACACTTAAATTTATTCTCTTTGCTATGTAGTCCCAGAGTCCCAGCCTTGCTTTGATAGATCATTTAAGTTTCAGCTTAAATAATAGTGACTTCTTTCCCTTTTTACAATAAGGCCTATAGTATCTGCTTCACAAAGTTTAAAACACCTATTGGCACCATTTCCCTGCTAGATAAAAGAGGTGTTGCATAAAAGAGAAGCAAATGCTTTCAGGACAGACATTTAATTTTAGGAAAAGGTACAGGCAACAGCAAACTCATCCCACCAAGTATCAAGCAAGTTTACTGATAGTTGCTGAGTTGTTGCACTGTTATATTTTTGCCGGGCTTCTTGATGAGGATGCACAAGTTTTTTATGAATGGAAAAGCATTTGGAGTGTTTCCTTAACCAGGTATGTAGAAGTTACTCTATATTTCTACTTTTTGCTGCCAAATTTTTGTAGTATGTCTCTTCTGAAGAGCTATACGAGACACGCCAAAGTCTATGTATTTGGAGAAATCCCTGTCATTCCGTGATACAGATTGATCACTGTCAACAGCTGAATAACCAACATGCCCGGCTAGCAAGATAAGCAGTGATTTAATCAGGAAAATACTATGGAGAAAAAAATCTACACTGTGAAGGACCTAATCCATGCAAAACTTTAGTTTTGAGAACCAGTCTCTTGTTGATTTCCTTGGAGACTGTTCAAGGTTGTTTTGCTTTTAGATGTTTGGGCTAGTGGACAGTTCTTTTCATGACAGGCTGAAGAGCTAAAAATCCCCAATAACTTGGAAGGAGGCATTGCTTTTCATTGCAGGATCTCCTTTTTGCTTAAGAATTTTATGCTTCTTTTACTTACCAGCTCCAGATTGGGCATCATTAGCCGCTGAAGCATAGGCCGATGCACGCCCTATGCTAATCTTTGCTTTTCTTCTTGGCCATCTGCAGCTATTTATCACTTCCCTGCTGAGGCAAATCTTCAGCCCTTTATACAATAATCTCAGGCTGCTTCATAAGAACTGAAGAAAAACAAAACAAAAAAAAAAACAGTGTAATGCAGGATAATGACAGCTATTCTTCTGGACTTTCCCCCTCCCCAAAACACCCACCCTTCTCTTTCCCATGTTTATTGAGAAAACTGACTTGAGAAAGAACTTTAGCGATTTGTAACTAAACCTAGGGTTTTTGCTTGTTCTCATAACACAAAAAAAATACAAGGTCCAATGTTTCAAGGAAAAGGGTATTTTGGGGGAAAAAAAGCATAAAAAACATGCAAACCTAAAAATTTCCCAGGAACATTCAGCCACAGTTCGACCGAGGCGTTCCTCGTGGCTGCCGGTTAACCCGGTTCATCGCTGCCAAACCGGGCACGAGGGAAGGGCAGCTGCAGCACCAGCCCACGGCCGCCATGAGCGTTTTGGAGGGTCCCGGGCCAGACCGCGACAGCCGCGCATGCGCAGCCCCCACCGCCGTCGCAAACTACGATTCCCAGGCACGCCGGCGCGGACGCGTGCCGCCCGTGTCGCCAGCGTTGATTGGTAGAAGCGGCGGGTCGGCATGGAAGGCTGCCTGTGATTGGGCGGAACCGGGGCTGGCGGTAGCTTGCCCCCGCAGTTTAAGTTGCGGGCGGTCGGCTAGACGGTTTAGGCGGTCGTTGCGGCGGTTATTTCTGGGGCGTTGCGTCTGCCCGGCCGCCATGAGCGCCACAGGCTGCTCCCCAGGGGCCTCTCCGCCCTCCAGAAGGTACCGTGGGGACTGTGTCCCCCTCCACTCTTACACTGCCCTTAGCGGGTTGGGTCCTGACGCCGAGCCCTGCGTAGCTGAGCTTCTACTTGCTGTCTGCTGAGCAGGTTCCTCGTGGCCCTGTCTTATAGGGTTTGTTCTTTAATCTGTCCATCCTTCTAATTTCTGTTCTTTTTTGCCTCAGTCATGAAATAGTTGCCTTGTACTTGCATAACGTTCATGTGTTGCTGCTGTTTGTTTTTGCGAGGGTATTGTTTGAGGTAGCTTGGGGCCTGGCTGATGGTGAAGCTGCTACATGAAACAGTGTTATCATTAATCTGTATCTGTATGTATAATACTTTCCTGCTGTGGAGTGCGTAAAGTTTTCAGGCTGTTGGGCCTTGCATCCAAGCAACTCTGATTGGCAAGCAGTGTATAAAAATAAGCTCTGCTGCGATGCCACTTGCCAGCTTGCTCTGTGATGAGCCTTCTGGTGCTGGGAGTCGGGTTGTGACATGTGTGTTTGTTTAGTAAAGATCTCCCTAGCTACCTTTAGAAGGCTTCTCTACTTTGGCTACTGGTGGTATTATAAAAAGGTGTTTGTCTAGTCAACATAAATGACTCAACACTTTTTCCAAAGCAAATCTTGGCTTTTGTATGCAGTGGCACATGCAAACTTGGTTTCTTTCTGTAAATAAAAAAAATACTTGAAATGCTACTAGTGTTGTCTGTAATGAATGTCAGTTAGGTAATTGCACATACACGTTTTCAACTTGACTTATATTCTTCCATATAATACCGTAGCATCAAATTCCCAAACGTTTCCAAAGTTTCTGTTTGTCCCTCACTATCGATGATGCTGTGCACTTAGTTTAGCCACCACGTACAGTGGAAAGAGAAACATGTAAATACCTGGACATACACTATAAAGAGCTATGATGGCTGGTCCATTAGGTAATGTGATGTTATCAACAGTTATTCTTCATAAAACTCAATTTTGCCCATCAGTAGATGACGAGGCAAAAGGCACAAACTGAAACACAGGAAGTTCTGTCTGAACGCGAGGGAAAAAAGATTCATTATTGTGAGGATAATTGTCCTGGAATAGGTTTCCTTGAGAGGCTAGGGAGTCTCCATCCCTGGAGATGTTCAAAAGCTGTTTAGAAACAGTCCTGTGCAGCATATCCGGTGTGATCCTGCTTGAGTAGCTCTGAGGACACTTCCAACTGTGATTAAAATATATTCCTCTTTTCTGGGTTTAATTTGGTATAAGACAGGCAATGTCTGTTAGAGGGTGTTTTTTTGTTTGTTTGTTTGATTGTTTTTTTGTTTTTGTTTTAAATTTTTTGCTTCTTCCAGTTGCCAGACCATAGACTCTTATCCTTCCTCAGCCCTCTTTTTTGCTTCTTCCTTTCAAGGTCATCCTCCTCAAATAAGACTTTTTTTTTTTTTTTTCATAATAATTTTCTTTCCTGCTTTTCCAGCAGTAGGCCCCTTCTCCACAGCGTAATAAGTTTGCAAACTATCTATTTGAAAACTTTTATATCTCATAAATGTTATGACTTCTTTGGAGCCCAGAAATACTAGCTTGTATTTAAAAGTTGCAGTAAATAGATATCTGTGTTGTCATATCCCTAACTATTGTAACAGTTACTATATTTTATTGTCTGGAGTTTATATGTTATTAGAAAATGTTTCTGTCCAGGCTAGTAATTTCTCACATCTCTTCCAGACGTACTGGATCTCCGCCTCCAGGTCAGGAGGACTTTACTCCTCTTCCCTCGATCAATGAGCGCCTTTCTTTCCTTCGCCCCTCCCGGGAGCTCTTGGAATACTATCGCAGGAAGATTGCTGAATTTGATGAAGAACATGAAGATTTGGTTAAAAGACTGGAGAGATACAAAGAAACATATGATGAGCAGGTGAGGAGAGGAATATTTATGTGGTGTTAGACTACATACATTTGCTTAAGCTTTATTGTCTGGTAAAGAAATAAATCTCTTCTGTTAAAAAATCACTACAGATGATACTGAGGTTTTTAGTAGCATGATAAAATTAAGCTAAGAAGTAGTAGCTAAGTTTTAGGTTTTAGTTGTGAATTCTAGTTGTCTATGTCATAAAGCAAAAGGAAAACCTGCCCAACAAATGAAAGGTACAATTCAAAAACCTAAAAATCTTTGTGTTTTAAGAGGAAAAATCACAAGGGACTGGGCACATAGACGCCAGTTTGTGTGTGCCAGCATGTGCCTGCCCGTGTGCCAGGACTGGGCATGAGCTGTGGTGCACCCGTGTGGGTGTGCATGTGCCTGTGTGTGCATGCAGTTGTTTGGGAATGTGGGTGCACACAGATGCATGGCTGCCTGTGCGTGTTCCTATGGGTGCATGTGTGTGCAGATGCCTGCCTGTGCATACACATGTCTCTGCATGTGTGTGCTTGAGTACTTGCCTTCTCTGAAGGTATCCAAATGCTTTCCCTGGAACCTTTCTAATAGTTTTCTAATACTGCCCTCATCTGCTCTTTTTTTGTTTTGTGTGGTGTTTTTTTTTTTTTTTTTTTTTTTTTTTAATAGAAGTATAAAATAATACCCTTGAACTGCAATTTTTATAAACTGATTACAGACTTTTCCTTGGAGCATGCAGTCTGTTTGCTGCTGTTGCCTGAATCTTGGTGTCATTTCAGTTGCTCCTTTCTCTTTGCATAGCACAAACTGCAGTGGGAAGTACGTCAGCGAGAAGAAGATATAGTGGAGTTGCAAAAGGCTTTGAGCGACATGCAAGTCTACCTCTTCCAGGAGAGGGAGCAAGTCCTCCGCCTTTACTCGGAGAACGACCGCCTGAAAATCAGGTGTGCTGTCTGGATGGGGGCTGTGGAACTGCCTCTAGCAGAGTTGCGCATGCTCTGTTCTAGTTCTCCAGGGATCTGGAGTCTCCAGAGAAGCAGTTATGCTGCACTTCACACAGTTGGCTCCTATAAAATCATATCTGTCTTTGAACTGAAATACAATCTGTTGGGCTGCCAAATGTGTTTCTGGTTACTATTCCTCCTATTCCAGTAGCAGAAAACAGCAGAAGCTGAATATAGATCCAGGCTTCAATTTCAAGTTGCCAGCTTTGATGTGGAGGTTTTGACTTAATGAGAGCTTCCACCTACATTGTGAAATTTCCTCCCTTGGCTATAGAAACTCTAAAACAGAAAACACACATTAAAGCAAATGATCTCCCCTGACCTCACAATGTCATGTTGGCAGCCACTCCTTTTTTCATGCCTTTTAGCTACTGGAGTGTGTCTTACTGTGGAAGCTGCCCCTGGAAAGGGGCTTCCCAGCCTGCTTTGCAGCACTGGTGGGTGCTAATCTCAGGCTCTGTGCTAGGTTTTAAAGAGTTTGTGTCGGTGTTTGTTGGTGTGCTTTGATGTTTCTCAAGAGGCTGACTAAAATCAGACACAGTTCTCATCTCGCCTTCTTTAAAAACAGTGAACGCTTGTTTTTGGAATAAAATATCTACCAGGATTTTTAGTTCATAGTTTTGTTGAAATACTTTACTAATATGTGCTATTACTGTATCAGTAATTTTTTTTTTTTTTTTTTTTTTTTTTAGCAGTGTGTTCACAGACTGACAGTTGGGAAAAAAAATCAGGGTTTTCCCAAATGACAGTTGGGGAAAAAAAAAACAGGAATTTTAATGAGTAAATGAGTAAGAGAGCAGTGTTCTGATGCCTTTCTCTGAATTCCAGGGAATTAGAAGATAGAAAAAAAATTCAACATCTTTTGGCTCTAGCGGGACCAGACAAGGGAGAAGTTACATACTTTCACAAGGAACCTCCACATAAGGTAAGATCACAGAGAAGGTTTTTAGCACTGTTCTTGATGTTCTGTGTCAGGAATATTCATATTCTGGAGACTGACCACAGACCAGATCAGGCCCACAATTAAAATAAAAAAGTGAGCACAAAGCAGGCGGTATCTGTAGCACTATTAGTATAGGTGCTGACAAAAGCAGTAACAACTGGAGATCAGTGCTGTTAGCATCCAGTCCCTCATGCCTCCAGTGCAGACCAATGAATCTACCTTTAAATGTAAGGCAGGAGTTTAAGGCTATGTCACAAGTGCCCATTGAAAAGCTGAAGAAAAGGGAGCTGTAGGAAATCAGAGAAGACTCTTTGAAGATCAGCCAGGTGCCACTGTAAACCTGTAGCTAGGCCCACAGTAAAGAGTAAAGCAATGCTGAGATTGTTACTGAGATTTTTCTGAGAAGGAGACTACAGAAGAGTCATTCCCTCTACACAGTTGTGTGTTATCTCAGCAATGGTGTCAAACTGTTCAAGTGGTAGTATATGAAGAGCAATGTAGTTGACCTGTATGTCAAGGGAAGCAATGACTTGATTTCAGCATATCAGAGTATGATGAAATGTAACCTTTTCATGGAATAAGGCACAGAACAAAAATGTCAAAATCCAGCTCTTGCAAAGGAGAAGTTTTTCATTACTAATATTCTTTTGTGAATGTCTTCCTTGCATTATTCTTCTGGAATTTCCACTTTTTCTCTTAAAATACTGACTATTACAGCTTTGGAGAAGTATAAATATTCAGCTGAGATCCTATCTGTTTCTATAGGTCACTGTTCTGCAAAGACCAGCTAAATCCAGGGATCCTCATGAACGAAATGGTATCTCTAGAACAGGTACCAAACCAAACTGATTTAACATCAGCACAGCTATCAATACTTGCTTCTCTGGGTATTTGTGTCCTGTATCCCAACCAATTTTTCCTGTGAAAACCTTCAGTTTCCTTATTAAGTTACTTAGAAGCAACCATATATGCATACAGTGCACTTTGCTTCTTTGAAAGCCTCTGACAATAACATGGGCTGGTTCTGCCTCTGTTTGACTAATAAGGAGGGGACCTTGGTATGCAGGTATCAAACTGCACAGCCATCCTAACCTATATCCTTTCAAGAGAGGATATTCTAATTGGACTGTAGACAGTTAGAGTTTCCATACTTACTGGTGTTGTGACAGCTCTGATACCTGTGCAAGAACTCCCTTTTCCAAGATGATTCGAGTTGGCTGGTGGGCTCCTCAAACTCACAGAGAGGTTGATGAATAAGCAGAGGACAGCTGCACAAGCATCACTTTCTTAAACTGTTTTAGAAGTTTGCTTTCCATGTATGCCAAGAAAAATAGGAAAGTGTCTTGGTGTTGCCGCATGGTGACACAAGGTAATCATCACCTTAAGCTTTGAAACTGGATGAAAAAAGTTATTCTTCAGGTCCTACTGACTGTAGCAGTTGCAGGCTTTTTCATTTTCTTATATGCCAGCAGTGCAGTATTTCCTGCTGAAAAAATGTACTGCAGATCAGAGAAGGTTCAACCATTTCTAATACAGATTTTTGCAATAGGCACTAAGAGGAGCACTTCAAAATCAGCAGCAAGTATGGAGAAACTGGAAAGTCCTGAGAGATATCAGACAGACAATCAAACACTTTTACTCCAGGTAAAAACATTTGCTAATTAAAGGGCATAATTCCTGACTGTTCAGCAATTATGATAGATAAATATGCCATCTGTTTAAAATCAGCTTGTCTGCATTTTGCTTATCAACCCCCCTGTCTTGTTGTGGATTTCCACTTTTTCTGTTTGTTTAGTTGTTTCTTTGCAGTGAACTTAGATTTAAGAACCTCAGCCTGATTCTGGAAGCTTTCTGTAAGCAGATGTTCCCATAAAATCAACTACAATGTTGTGTCTTTAAATGTAAGCTTTGTTGATAACTGTCTCATTGATGTGGCTCTCAACTTACATGAGACCCATGGAAAAGCTGAAGAATTAGGTATTTTGTGGAAGTCTGAGTCAAAGCATCTGAGATGGAATTGTGCTGCCCCTGCTATGATACACTAGTGTAGTGAACTGTTCTTTGATAGGTCTCGGTGAAGGTCTATGTTATACAGAATTCATCATATCCTGTGTACAATTTAAATCTTTCAAATCTTGCATCTATTGATCTTGTTTATAGATAACCTTGTCTTGTCTATAGCATCCTTTTTTCTTTTGAAAAAAGTCATTCGAAGTATTTAATATAAAAATTGGAAACTAAAACTCTCCTGAAGCTTCACAGGGCAAAGAGTCTAACTTGAATCCTGGAATTTAAAAGGGACTTAAAATGACAGGATTGGGACTTATGCAGGAAGTTATTCTGCAGCTTCTTTGCTTACCTATGCAGGTGGAGGCCCTGCAGGCTCAGATGGAAGAACAGACACGGTTATCTAAGGAACAGCTTGAGGCACTCCTAGAGGACAGGCGGATTCATATGGAAGAAGCCAAGGTCCAGCATCAGCGGGACCAGGACAAGATCAAAAATATAACAGATAAGTGAGTACAAGAGAATGACTTTGATTTAATCATAGGATGGGGGAAAGGGGAAACAATCTAAAAATCAGTCTTCTGGTTTTCATTGTTTGCTGCAGTAGGCAGAAAAGCAAATTATGCAGCCAGCTGCTTGGTATTTGGAGGGAGATGGATGGAGTAATCTTCATATTAAAAATCCTGTTGCACCTTGGAAGAATATCACTCCTGACATCAGATGAGGAAAAACTAAAGATAGTAGGAAGCACCTATCTTTTTTTCCTCTACATCCAACTTGCAATGCAAGCTGAGGAAATTAAAGGAACATCTAGGAAAAGTGAACTGACTTAACAGGGATATCTTTACAGGCTTCATAAGACCCAAAATCTCTTGTATGAGAGTACCCGAGACTTCCTCCAGCTGAAGTTTGATACCCGAGCTAATGAGAAAGCATGGATGGCCGAGAAGGACAGTCTGTTGAGGAAACTTGGCAAAGGCCCGCATCCGCCCATCAGCAAAAAGACTGAGAGAGATAGGAAGCAAAGAGATGCTAAGAAGATTCTTCAGGAAGATCATGAACATCGGAAACTCCATAGTGGAGAAATCAAGGTAAATCTTTCCTAGGGAGAGGCTCCCTAAAACTCCTTGAATAGAAAGTTGCAAGTACAGAACATGATAGTTGTTTCAAAGCTGGACTAGCCTACTGCAGGTTACGCTGTTGCTGGTGCTAAGGTTAAAGGCAACAATCCTTATTGCTTGCAAACCTCAGAGGGTGTTGGGCATTTTGTTAATGCCTAGAGCAAACAAACTCCTGAGTTTTGCAAGTCAAGTGACCTGACTGACAATTGTTAACCTGCTTGTTGTGCATGCCACCTTTTTATGAAAGCTGTTGAACGTAAAAACATTAGCTGTCTGTCTTTACTGTTTTAAGGAGAAGAAATTCCATTTGATTGCTATGTCGCTATAACTTTTCTGTATTGGCTGAGTTTTTTTCATCCTTTAGTAATACACTTTCAGGGAAAAATTTGGAGACCTGAAGCAGGTAAAAGGCGATATGAAATCACTTTCATCAACTACTGAAATGCAGTTGCCTCTGAAAGTACTGGGCAAGCAGCTGTGAAAAGCAGAATTACAACATTGACCTTGAGGATGGGGAAAGATTCCTGTAACAGCTGATGAGGTGTCACACAGAGACGATCTAACTAGATGGTTTTAGTAACTGACGTGTTTTTAGATGTAGTAGGTGGGCTCCCTATCTAGTAGTTTCATTAGCTCTGATACCTTTTTTTATTATTTATTTATTATTCATCTATTCTTTATTTATCACACTGTAATTGTTCTGTTTCATATTTGTTCTTTAAAGTAAGGGAAATTCTTGAGTTACTGGTTGTTGAGTTAATTCTTTATCTTCCTTCTGTGTTCTAGTCACTGCAGGAGAAACTAAGGCAGGAGCAGTGCCTATCGAACATGTATAGAGAGCAGTGTGTCACCCTAGAAGGTGAGCTGGCTAGGATTCGCGAGGAGGGAGATGTTGGCAGAGAGCTCTTTAAGGTAATTATCCTGTAGTCCTCTACTGTTAGCTATTTTTGCATCCCTGGATTGATTATTTGAACCCCTTTTCCATGCTTTGTGTTATAAGTGTGCATCTTCCTCTATTTCCATAAACCACACTGTTTTTTCCTGTCCATAGGAGCACTCAGAAAAGATGGGAAAGCGCCTGCAGCTGATGACTCAGCGATATGAAGCCTTGGAAAAACGCCGAAATATGGAAGTGGAAGGCTTCAAGAATGACATTAAGCAGCTTCGGCAGAAGCTGAAAGATGTGGAGAAGCAGCTTTTCAAGGTAATGGCCAACTGCTGAGGCACTGATGCAGGCTTGCTGTATAGAGGTGTATTCTCAGCATTTAAATTGAATATTTCCCTAGAGTCTGAGTTGTTAGGGGAGTAGCATTTCTTTTATACATATTCCTTTGGATACTTGATAAAATGTGACTCTTTTATGTATATTTATGAAGCACAAAAGATTTGCCATTGTTAATCATGGACCAAATTGGTCCAGGAACAGTTCTGATCATAGAGTATCTGTGTTCTTTTAGCAGTGCCACTGAAACTTCCTGTGTTCTGTGCTTCTGACAGTTATCACTGTAGACTAAAGCATTTTTCTCACTAAAGGTTTGAATTTTGGGGACTAAACATGGTGTAATGGTGTGTGTGTGTGTGTGTGTGTGTCGTGGGGGAACTGCCTACAATATTTCTACCATAGACATGTATGATATGAAGGAACTTCAAGCTTTAAAGTGAGTTGTTAGTATTAAACAAGTGTTTTCAATTTCTATTGAATTAGAGCTCTGTGCAAAAATAAATGTGTATGGGTGAACTGTGAATCATTGTATCTGGATGATA
Source organism: Nothocercus julius (assembly GCA_013398735.1). NCBI lineage: Eukaryota > Metazoa > Chordata > Aves > Tinamiformes > Tinamidae > Nothocercus > Nothocercus julius. Next base: position 1,429,493 of record VZSV01000090.1, read on the forward strand.
TAAAGTTATTCAGATTACTGCAGTTTTCCCCGTCTCTAATGTAATGTGCAAAGGTGCTATTTAATACTGCAAAATTTTGTTATGCTTTAATTTCTTTCCACATTTAACCACAAGAGGGCAGAGGAATAATTGTTAGGAATCTCCATCATGCTCTTTTAAATCCATCTCATTTGAAGTCAAAATGATTATGCATGACTAAATTCCCTGATGTGCATATTAAAATCTCTGACAAAGAACTACATAACAGTGAGGTAGTCAAGTTTGAGAGGAGAGAGAAAGGGCTTTAGGAGTAGCTTCCAAGACTTTTCCCTATCGGATATGGGGAAATCCTGTTCTACCGTGACAAGAAATACTACCCTACCCTGCTAGCTCAATACCAGGAATGCTGGTTATCTAGCAGCCTCCTCCCCAGCACAGTATTACTGCTGACTCTGTGGTGTGGCCTGCAACAAGGAGTTGCACTTGAACAGCTTTTGAATTGCATGCAGTTGAAGAGGCAACAAGCTGGTCACAGGACAACAGGGCAAGCTCTTGATGGTCAAAAAAAAAAAAAATATGCCAAGATCAGCTTAATACATAAGTTGTTAAATATTGTAACTTCCTTAAAGAGACTCAAAGGAGGTAATTCAGGAAGTAAAAATGAGCCAATAGTTTATAGGTGAGCTTGGACTCATTCTTACATAAACTTCTTCTCCAGTGCTATAATACCATGATGTATCAAAGCTTTTTGGTGCTTTATGTTTTGCTTCTGGAAAACCTTTCTGTTAGTGATATACCTAGTGACATTAGCTTAAGCATCTTCTCAGCTAGTTACCAAGTAATTTCTTTGGAATTTTCTCTTGTATCCCTATTGTAATACCCTCCAAATTACTCTGTACTGTTCTTATAAATCTGTTTTTACCCTCTGCAGGTGACTCTAAATATTGGACCAGATCAAGATCTTGCAATTCTGCATGAGGTCCGCCAAGGAAACAGACGAACCCATAAAATCCAAGGAGAACTGAAAATGTTAAAAGCCAAAATTTATGGCTTGGAGAATGAACTAAGGATCTGCTGATGCTGAGATATTATGGAGCATCTTGTTGACCGAGAAGAGGACCACTGCTAGGCTGGAATAGTCATCCTTAAGGGCAGCTCTTGCATGTGTGCTTCCTGTCATCTAGTGACAGCAAGCTTGAAGAAATCTGCAGTGAATGTCCTGATACCCTATACCAGCCATTTCTAACATGTCTGGCCTATACTGCTGTTTCACCTGAGAGGTGATAGTGATAACTGGTCATATGCTTTTTTGGTCTTATTGGGGCTTTGCTTAGAACTTCTACTCTTCTTTCTATCTGTGTCAGAGGGCACTGCATGCTGGTCTTCAGCTTTATTTGGGGCACAGGTCAAACTATACATGGAATTAATAATCATGAAAAGATCTTTTTTTCCAGATTTGAATTGCTTGTCTGATGCTTCCATATGTGAGACAATCAGCTTTTAAAGTTATTTAAATAATTAAAATGCCTAGGCATCTCAGGATGTAAGAGGAAATTTTTGTTAGAAAAAGGCAATCAGTACTACATTTGTGTCATCCAATCTTCCCAGCATACCTGTTCTAAAGTGGCTTCCCTTTCCTTTATTTTAACATAATTGGGACAAACTCAATTGGTGTTTTCTTGATATTAAGTAGGGGTAAAAGTCATCAGCCTCTCCCATTTCACTGAGGTTATCTTAATGTACAGGAGCTCATAATAAAAGGCAGCTACTGTGCTCCTTTAGTCCTAATATCTACCTTTGTAGTGCTAACAATGTGACAGTTGCATATGAACACACTCGTTATCAGCTTTTGTTGCTGTTACTGACAAGTAATGGACTGGGGTGGGCAATGGTTCTACGTGGTGTCAGGTTGTATGACTAGCTCTTACTAGAGCTTCACACTGTTAATTGTGAGAAGCAGAATGGTGCTTGCCTGAAATACACATCTGTAGACTACAAAAACTTCCTTCCCATTTAAAAAGTAATCAGGCCTGTGTGAAAGCAAGTGGTTTCTTTTGGATTAAGCAGTGGTCATTAAGAGCCTTACTTAGTGTTTGGGAGAGGCTGGTAGGAGAGAAAAAAAAAAAGTCAGGATTTGGAGAAAGAATTATTTTCTACAGTGCCAGCTAAAGCAGTAGAGGGAAGATTCTTTCAGTATTTCAAGGCCTGATTCATTTGTGTGCTTCTGTGAAGGGCTCCCTGGCTCTTACAGCCCTCTAATGGGGATTCAGTTGGGCATATGTATTTTTAAAGCCAAACTCCTCAAGCAGCGACTTGTGGGTAGCTGACTGCTTGTGTGCCTGGATGTTCAAACATCTATTGCAGACTCACTTTTACAAGCTACAAAAGAGATTTTTAAAGGTGTTGTCACTGAGTTGTTCAGCTTAAATGCTTTAGTGGTCCAAAAATTGATTAATGAACAGTTTGGGAGCCCATGCAATGTGGCCAAGTTGGTGAAGGTTTTTGGACTTTGAATGACAGTGACACAGTTTTGTTATTTCTCAGTTGATTCATACCTTATCCAGTGAGCTACCTTAGCTAGCCAGCTTTTCTGGAATAACATGCTGCTACTTTGAAGATGGATATCTACTGAAAACCTGCTTCTGAAAAATGACCACATAACAAAATGTTAGATGCTGATTTTGCAGAATGCATCAGCTTTAAATTCAGTGATCAGGAAGCTAGCAAATAGGTCTCTTGAATCTGTAGAAATTGATTTCTGCTTGTTTTCAATTCTCTCAAGCCAGAGTAGCCTGCAAAAGTAACTTTTCCTCACCTGAAAGCTGTCCAAGTCTTTATCCACTTTACATATAGGATTGTAAGTTTGGGACAGATGGGGAAAAGGCTATAAATGTTTGACATCCTTAGCAATATTACCGTCTTCATTTTTTTCAAGCAATGAGGACTGCATCCTACCATTTCTGCTGGCACATCAAAATTATAGCGTGGCTTAAACATTCTTGATTTGTCACTAGGTGGAGGAGAATTGCACTAGTGCTGATTTTGGGGGGTTTGTTTGTTTTTTGGTCTGTTTGTTTATTTTGTTTTGTTTTTTTTAAGTACTCTATACTTTTTCTGATACCTTCATACAACCATGTAAAATGTTGTTTTCATGCTACTGCCAAAACAAATGGGGACCTTCAGGCCACAAGTTGCTTTAAATAACCAAGTGGTTTCAACTAGACAGCTGCCCTCTGTCAGTGAAGAGCTGACATGTCTAAAGGGGTTTCCTGTAAAAGGTGCAAAGGGCCCCTATTAGCCCAAGCTTTCTTCCATGGTTTGGGGATTGAATATAAAATAAGTTGTTTTTTTTAAGCATGTACTCTAAAGGCTGATTATCCTTTTATCATTAATATACCAGTTAGTAATGTGTAACTTGTATCATTTTAGCACAACTTAATGCCAAGTTACAGAGGCAGGGCAAAGCAATTGAACCACATCTCCAAAACCTTGGAACACTTTGGAATGGGGAAACAGGCAAGGATTAGAGGTCACAAATACACAAATATTCTTGTTGAGAATCAGGATGCTAAAATGTCCCTGTGTAAATGGGGGGAAGTGGGCAGGAGTTAAAACTCTCATGTATGTGATTCATGAGATTAGGATAGAGTGCATGTGTTACAAAAACTGATGTATTAGGCTAGACAGAACAACAGATGATTCAGCAGAGGGAAAATGCTGCATAAGAACTCAAATTGTATTTGCATTGATTGATATACAAATACCTTGAAGGAAAAGAGGCCCTTAATCCCAGCAGAGAAGGGCTGGGGGAAAAACAGTAGCCTCAAGCTGTATTTAAATGCTAAATATAGAAAAAAAAAAAGTATATGTTTTTAAGAGGAGTTTTTTTTCTCACTATGACAAACTATTTTTGGAGGTGACAAGCTCTCAATCTGCAAACAAATTATTGCACTTCTGGAAAAGCTAACTTATTTTACCAAGTTACTGGGTCTAGCACAACTCATAATGTAACAACATGTGACATAAATGATATACCATGTAATGGTCCTTCCTGGCTCTAAACCTGTGAATTTTTTATAGCTAATGCTAAAAGGATTTTTTTTTCAGAACACTTGCTATAGTTAAAGGAATATATGCTGTATCAGCTCACCCTTCGCAACAAGGTTAAACAAGGTCAAAAAAAATCTCTTCAAGGCCAGAACTTGCAGTAACTGTTGATGGTGTGACTGCATTTAGAGAGGCAAACTAACCACAACCTCAGTGCTGACAGATGTCAGAATAGATCTAATGTGTACTTGTAAGCAATAGCTATACTTGGAAGTTGTTTACATAAATAGTTGTGTTCAATGCATCTATACTGATGAATGTTTCTGGCTGTAGGCAGCCTCATGTTCAAGAACTGTCCTATCTCTGTCAGCTGGGAAGTAATTCCAAGATAAATAACCAGGCCTTTCTGAAACCTGTAGCAGCACTATCCCAGTGTGCTTGGTGCTCTCGGATCTCCTCATGTTCAGGAAAAGCCAGGCCCTTCAGATTTTTGATTACAGCCTGTGAACACACTTAATTCTGTTACACTAGAGTGCATTTCATAGAATCACAGAATGCTTAAGGTTGGAAGGGACCTCTAGAGATCATCTAGTCCAACCCCCCTGCACACGCAGGGTCACCTACAGCATGTGGCTCAGGACTGCATCCAAGCGGGTTTGGAAGATCTCCAGAGAAGGAGACTCCACAGCCTCTCCGGGCAGCCTGTTCCAGTGCTCTGTCACCCTCACTGTCAAGAAATTTTTCCTAAAGTTCCTGTGGAGCTTTTGGTGTTTCAGTTTGTGGCCGTTTCCTCTAGTCCTATCAGTGGCCACCACTGAGAAGAGGCCGCCCCATCCTCCTCACTGCCTCCCTTGAGGTCCTTATAGACACTGCTCAGGTCTCCTCTCAGCCTTCTCTTCTCCAGGCTGAACAGGCCCAGCTCTGTCAGCCTTTCCTCCTAGGGCAGATGTTCCAGGCCCCTGATCATCCTTGTAGCCCTGCGCTGGACTCTCTCCAGCAGCTCCACATCCCTATGTATTTGTGCCTACTCAAAACCCTCACTAATAAAAATGTCGTATTTGTCCCCATTCAAAGTGGCATAATAGCTTATTTGTATATATAAAAAAAGATTTTAATTAAGATTTATTTATTAAGATTTTGTTTTTAATTATTTTTTCCACAGTATCTTGCTTGTTTAACTGTTCAGGGCATGAAGCTTCTTTATTCCTAAACTCTTGAATTTTATTGTATGAAGTGCATAGGTTTTTGTTGTGCTTATTGCATGGACTCGGGTTATCTGCCAATGTCTGCTCAGGTGCAGCATACAAGGTATGAGAGGAAAGTTACAATGACTCCTCCTGACTGCTGTATTTCTAGGATTTAGATGCAGAATGAAGTTTGTTTCGGTTCTTGCTGTATCAGAAGTCTGGGTTTGTATGTGTGGTGGGTTGTGCCTTTTTTTTTTTTTTTTTTTCCTATTTGAAATAAGCTGTCAGAAGTAACTGAAACTTCTCCTGTGAGAGGGAAATGTTTCTGCTATGATACCTTAAGTACTTTAGGGGGTACCCTAAATACTTTAGGACTTGTAGTCGTTCTTGTTTAGCATGCGATGAAGTGTTTGGAGAAAGGGAGTCTTCAAATAACAGTTAAAGTGGCTGCCCTTCAAATGAGCTCTAAATATAGCTGTATAAACAGAGCATTGAATGGAGGCTTGATATTTGCTCACATCATATATTTTATGAATTATAATGCATTGTGGATAGATTACAAATAGGTAGATAAGTTACCTGTCAATACTCAGAAAACAGATGCCTTCTATACAAGGTTTGCATTGTGGAAAAGGGTTTGGTTTGTATAAAGAGCTCCAAAGTGACCCAGTGACTGCTCATCCAGGACATGGAGGATTTCCCTTGCTGGAAAAGGAGAAAATTCAGACAAGGTTTTAGTCAGATTTAAAGAGGTCTTTTTTTTCACAATGATCAAAAATGTAGATATGTTTCTTTCATTAGGATAAGATGGCTAAATCCTGAAGAGTCTTTTTGAAGATGAACTTAAGGATTTATGCAGTTTATTCTGAGAGGTAGAGCCGGAGCAGTGGCTGATGTGCATTAAATAGTGAGAGGCTGTTCTGAGGCACAACGTGGAGTGGGGGCTGACAGCAACTTGGGCCAATTTACAGGGCACGACCTGCTAGAGATGCTGGGAGGGAATCACATGAGCTGTCCTTGCCCCTGTAGAGAAGGATGGGCCTTTCCTGCAGCGTGAGCTGGAGAGCTAAGGCTGGAGCAGACAGGGAGACCCGCTCTGCAGCAAGAGAAGCGCGTGGGCGATGCCTCCCATGCAGCCAGGTGAAAGTGCAGGGGAAGGATGGTGCGACCGCGATGCTGCTCGGTCAGGAACAGCACTGAGAAAGCGCTCCGTGCTGAACAGTGGGGAAAAATGAAGATCAAACCCAGGCCCATAATATGAATATTGGTAGCATACTTGCTGGTAAAAATCATACCCCTTAGCATAATACCACTGGGATAGCAAAACCTTTTTGGGAGTACAAGTAAGGTCTGGCAGAGAAGTGTGGAGTGAGCAGGGCTAGTGCAAGCAGTGGATGGCTGGGTATTTTCGCTGTGGAGCTGCTAACTGGGTGTTATACAGAAAAGGGAAGGAGCAAGAGGCAGAGTACTGAACCTCTGAGGCTAGAAAGAAAGGATGTTGGCACAGACCTGCAAGTAGTTCACAGAACAGAGAAGTGGTTGTTTAGATAACCAGAAGCAAAAGCAGCCCAAAAAGGGGCAGGGGTGGCAGAGATGTAGCTGGAGCAGAGAGCCAGAAGCAACAGGAGACGCGTGTCATTAAATACTGCATTCATATCAAAGGCTGCTTTTATCATCAGGAAATGTAGCCAAAATAGAAAACAAACACTACCCCAAACAAAGAAATATTCCAGTTGGCTCATTTGGCAAATAACAGTCAGCTCCTTTGAGGTGCATATTCAGGCTAGGCTAGGATAGACTTGCCCTGAAAGCGGCAGCAATCTGGGCAGCATTTAGGGCTTGTCAGTCAAGGTAACAATATCTGTTTCAAGTCTGAGCTAGCTGAATATGTCCAAGTCCCTATTCCTACTTCTAGTTCACAAGCTGTTTCTCTCACAAATGAGGTTAACTCTGGCACATAGTATTATTGCAAGTAAAAGTTTCAACTGCTACGGCAGCAAACTCGTTTGAGATTAGAGATACGGCAGTCTGGGGTTAGAGAGCACAGAACCAATTAGGCAAGCAGAAAAAAAAAACCTTCCTTTTTGTGTAACTTGGCTCAGAGAAATTAATACAGAACTGCTAGTAAGTTGAGGTGAGAACATTTGAGATTTTTTTTTTTTCAAGTGATAATCTTATTGGACATAAATACTTTCTACAATTAGTATGTTCTCCAAACTAAGTTACTCAGTACTAGGGTATAAAGCTATTCAAATTCCTCAATCCTGTTTTTATTACACATACCCACATTAAATTTGTTCCTTAATACTCTTCTGTTGTAACTACAGTGTAGCAGATACACATTAGGATGACACATCTATTTCTTCAGTCATTTTCTCCAGCAATGGACTCTCTTCCGTATCTTTCTCATAGCGTAGTTCCTCTATCAGGAAATTTTTCTTTGTTTAAAAGTCAACCAAATTGGCATTACCCCTATGATAAGATACACAAAGGAGAAGAATGTGCCTGTATCAATATGCAACAAGGATTTAATGAAGAATAGTTGTCATTATTCAAAATTAAAGAATATTTGCTTAAGAAGTGCAGCTGATGTTGTGCTAATCATATGATCCCATCCTCAATCTTAAAACAGTAAGTTAAGCTTACACTTACTACACTTCCGTTTTTCTATTTTTTTTTTTTTGAATTTTGAATGAATATGAAAAATATTACTTCTCCCCTGCCTTCAGAAAAAAAAAAATAAAATATCACTAGCACATTTCCGTACTTTATCTGAGCTTTCTGTCCCTCACTGACTAAACCTACCCCGCACTTCAAGGCCTCGGGTTGTGCTGCTCTGGATGGCACTGGGTGCCAGCAACCCTTCCTCTTTGCAGCCAAGCAAGGAGCCCCACACACAGGCTCATTCACCTTTTCCTTCATGCCACGGTTGTCTGCAGTGTCTGTCAACGCAGGAAAGCTGTAAATGTTGCACTGTTTAAAACTGGTTGGAGCGTATCGTAGCAAACCTATGCATCCGGGCAAAGGAGCGTGGCCGTAACGGAGGACGAGGGCTGCTGATCCAGCCCCTACCCGTGCAGTGCTTGGGGTGCTGACACCTGCTGATGAAGCCTGGCCGTGCTGGGACTCGCACTGCTCTGCCAGACCCTCCATGGCCTTTCCAAGGCCCTTGGCACAATTGCTGAAGTTAGAGGGTGTCAAATTTTGTGTTTGCTGTTGCACATGGGCTATATGTAAGGGAAGTGAGACCCTCCAGAAAGGTCCTCACTAGTTGCATCCACTAGGAAAATTCACGTTGGTCCTCGAGTTCCTGTTCCTGAGTTTACAGAGCATTAGGGGCTGTTGGCAGTCTCGGTGGGAGTAGAGCTGTTTTGGAAAAGTGCTAGTGGTCCATGATTCCTGCAGGGAGGGATTACTGTCCCGCGGGCAGCATTATCCACATGGCAGAGAGTCCCTTCCAGCACCCCCCACCCAGGAGGGAGCCACCCTGTTCCTTCTGCAGCCGCTCTGCGCAGGGAAGTGAACCAAGAGCTCGTGGATGGGAGTCACTTTAATAAAGTGGGTGCAAAACGTGACCCGAACTGCTAAATGCAGCCAAGGAAGGTCTTCGTGGGGGGCCTCAAACATCCTCCCTCTGGCTCATCCGAAGAGAGGGACCTCACGCCTAGGCAGCCGCTTCCAAAGGGGAGCTGCTCCTCCGGAGGGAGCGAGCGCCGCCCCGCACCTGGGCCCGCCCCGCGGGGGCGGGAGGCGCC
>VZSV01000090.1:1438860-1485033 GCA_013398735.1 Nothocercus julius
CCCCTCCGCCGGGCTCGCCTTCCCCGCGGCGGCCTCCGCGTCCGAGCGGGACCGTCCCGGGGCTGCGGGGCCGCCGTGGGGAGCCCCCGGCCGCGGGGATGCCCTGAGCATGGCCGTGAGGAGAGGCCGCGGGATGGGAACGAGGGGAATGTGCACCCTGGGGAGGCATCCGCAGCTCCCTGGCGTGCAGCCTCCGCGGGTGCAGCAGGGCTCAGCTTAAGGGCCAGGGGGTCTTTCCCTCCCGAAGTGGAGGGCTGCGATCAAAGGGCTCCTCGCTCTTACTGTTCCAAACCGGTTGTTTCTATCGGCATTCTTTGGATTTTGGTGTTTCTCTTCTTTCTTACAATTCAAGCATGTTTTGTACGGCCCAAGGTTTTGCCTTTTTGTGATTGCTGTCTTCCACTGAAAGCAATGACTGGTGCTAATCTAAATTGATAATATTATCTTAAATACATGAGAGCATTTACCTATTAATGCCTTTAAGCACCTTGGTCATCACACATCAGAGCATTTTTGATTCCTGCTCTGGTTGGTCACTTTGAGTTTTCGTCTTTCGGCTGTACGAGGGGCTCCACAAGTGCCTGTTCCTGCAAAGCCTGCTACAACATCAGGATTTCAACTTGTCTGTTCATTCAGACTTATCTGCAGCCTTAAGGTTAAAAGCTTAAGATTCCTGTTTCCAACACTGACAGAGAGATGACTTTGGCCAGGACAGATCCTCCTTATAATCTGGGAGGGCTTTTAGTTTGTTTTGGGGACAAGGAGAGGGGGCTCTGCCCAGTGGAGGCAGCTGGGCACTGTGAAGCCGGATGGCACTACAAGCCCGCTCCGCATTACATCCTTCATGGGATCTAGCCAAGCCATCTACACCAGTACAGCAATTCCTGGAGATCTTTAGAGGAATCTCTAAAGGTATAGAGAGGACTTCTGAGGGGCAGATCGAGGGAGGGAACAGCCCAGGCTGAGGTATTTCAAAAAGCCGTTATAAGGAGAGAGGGCCTGAGTCAGGTGGTTGGAGCCATGCAGCTGGAGGCTGCTTTGCTACTAGCAATGCAAAGGGACAGAGTGAGGGAGGAAACTGGGAAAATAGGCATGGAAACTAAGGACAGAGGAGATGCATAGGGGTGAGCAGGTTTTATTATGATTTGGGTTTTTCTTTTTTTTTCCTTCTAGACAGGGATTATTTTTACATCCTTGTTATAAAAGTCATTCTGTTTTAAGACTGAAACTACAGTGACACCGCCACAGTCCCTGCTGACTGGAACCGAAGATGAGGAAAAAATAATTACATTACATAAAAGTTCAATTACATAGAAGCTCTAGGTTCTCCCAGAGGCACCCAAGATGATGCCTACTGCTTGTGGAAGGCATTTAATTACTGCCAGAGAGCTCTGCGGCTGGCAGCCCCTTCCAGGGTATGCAGTGCTGCAGTGCCTGCGACTGTGGGTGCACTGGGCGTTCAGCAGCCCCTTTTCTCCTGGCTGCATGGGGAGGATCCTGGAAATTGTTAGCAGGAGGAAGGTTAATCCATGACTCTCCACGCCCTTCCTCTTACCCACCCAAGTACCTATAAAAGGCTGTTTTGTTTTCAGAGAAATCAGGGGCTGGAATGAAAAACAAATAGTATTTGTTTTCTTTGGGCTGTTTCAGCAGGACTGGGGTGACCGCATGGGGCGGCTCTGCATCCTGACTCTTGCCAGAGGTGGCAGCGGGCTGACCTAACAGGGTCAGAGCAGTTAATGCTGCTTCCCCTCTCCTTTCCGTGTTGTTTTCCTTCATGGTGTCCCAGGGGGAACCCTACGGTAACTCACCTGGGGACCAACCCTGGGCTGTGGTCTGGGCTTGGCTGATGCAAGAGCCTCCCCAGGTGGTGTTCATGAAATGAGAAGGCCATTTACTCAGTAACTTTTCCAGGCAAAACCTAAGAGAGACTCTCTGTTGGGGATAGAAAACTGTAGGGCTGTTAGACTCGGAAGGAGCCTGCAGGAGATGGTTGTTTCCATCTTTTATGTCTGTATCAGCCTGTTGACACCAGAAGGCATTGCGGGATAGCCCGTGTAGAGATAGGCCAGCGCCTTGCCTCTTCCCAAGGAGTTGAAGCTCTGTGCCTCAGAGCAGTCACTGCTCTTCTTCCGGAGCTTTGCTCTCCTTTTCTCCCGGCCTCGTCAGTGTGTGAGGGTGGAAGCATTTGTCAGATGGCCTAAGTGTGGGCGTTAAAGGGGTGTTCAAAAATTGAGTGTCTGACTGTCCTCCCCTTTATGCAAGTGTGGCTCTACCATGCAAGAAGGTTAAGCCTGTATATAGGCTTGCTTGGATGAAGAGGATAAATTTTGAACAGAAAATATTGTAATAACTTCGAATACTGACATTATAAATCAATACTCACTAGCTTGTATGGGGCTTCACCAGCTTATGGGGGAAGGAGGATACGTTTTAATACAACCTTATATGGAAGAAGGACTGCTTATTTTAATGTAACATTAAAGTCAGATACGGAGATGCTAGTTTGAGGAGCAGAATTTTTACTCAGAGTTTTTTTTTTTTTTTTTTTTTTTTTTTTATCTCCTTTCAAATGTGTGCGTTTTGCTGGTCTGCTGCCAAGAGGCATTTATAGGTATCTTAAACATATTTACTGCTGAGGAGGGAAAAACAAGCGGGCTGGTGTGAGTCAAAGATGTCCACAGCCATCATGAGATGTGGCTTGTTGTCATCCAAAACACGTTGTAACAGGCAGGACGCTGCCTCCCTGCCAAGAAACCCGAGGAGTCAGAGGCCGTCTGTTGACTCCCTGCTCGCTGTCAGGAGCCGGCCGGTTTGGAGTGGGCTAGAAATACTTTTCTCGTCTTACCAGCCGCCGCACGGCGTAGGGCGCTCACGTGTGAGCGAGTGCTGCAGGCGTAAAGCTTTTAGTTTTGCTCCCAAGGGTGAACGAGGTGACGGAAAGCTCACAGAGCAGGCCCCCCTGGGGGCCGGCAGGAGGGAGAAGGCGCCCAGCGGGAGCAGGGCGCGCGGGATGCGATGGAATCGCAGGGAGGCGCAGCATGGAGGAGCGAGGGACGCGGGGGCCCGGCTCCAACCCGCCCCTCCCGGCTGCCGCAGCTCGCCCCTGCTCCTCTGCATCTCTGTGGTGTGTAAATAGCACGGGCAGTGTGTTGCCGCCCGGTGTGGGTTTGTGGTGAGGTAAACACCAATGAGTTTTGTCTCATTGTTAGTGTTTTGAAGTGAGGCTTTTTTATCTGAGCAGAGCTGTTTTGTCCAAAGAAGGGCCTGGAAGAAACAGTGGAGATGTACTAATAAAATTCCTTCTGAAGGGCCATAGTTTCTATACAGCAAGGCTGTTATCTACCCGCATAGGCAGCCTCAGGAGGTCACCCTTTTCTTCCCCCAGAAAAACTGTCTTTCCCCCACCCCTGTGCGCCCCTTCCATGGTGGGATCTCTGATCTCCAGCTCTCCAGACTGCTATGAAATAGAGTGCGTTGCATAAATCCTGACCTGAATCTTGGTATCCACGGGCAGGTGCACATGTTTGTAAGAAGAGAAACAGCTGGCAGAAAGCTGAAGTTGCTCATATAAAGCAGTGCATCATCTTTCTTCTCTAGCTGCTGTGCCCAGGCACCTTCAAATCACCTGTACCAAATGGAGTGCACTTGCTACACGGGTTCATTCACATGCACGCAGTCTGACTTTTGCAGTTACTCACATGCAAGGTTACTTGCCTGTGCTTGCCTGGTATCACTGTTTTGCATAGATAACTGTGCAGAAGGTTATTGTGTGTCCATAGAGGAGAGGCTCAACCATGTGGCTGAAGTATCTCAGCTTCCACTCTGTGGAAACCATTGGCCCAGAGGACAAGTTTAACTAAATAATGCCCCCAAAGCACCTCACCTTGTCTGAAGAAAAGTCTTGGCAGCAAGGGAACATCCGTACTGTGAAGACTGCATTTGGTGTTTCTTTGCTTTTGAAGACATTAATGATGTTCATTCACAGGGACCTGTGCTGAGCGGTCCTATCCCCTCCAAGCATTCAATGAGCTGCTGTTAAACAAGCTGTATAGAGAAAGGTGAGCAGTAGGGGTCTTTAGTCACTTCAGATGGGACAGGTTTACCACTTCAAGGTCATCTCTGGGAAATGACCAGAAGTACCCTCACATCCTGTTCTGCAGTGTTTTAAGTAAGATGGAGTGGTATCTCTGAGTCCATATCGAGAGCACGTGAGCTACTGGCAGAACCGGTGTCCTCACTGGCATGGTTAGCAGAGAAGCCAGGGCCCCTGAAAGCAATTTAGATCCTTCAAATGATTGCTCTGGCTGTGAGTTTGGCCAATGAGCAGCTGGGGGATGCCTGTTCCTCACGATGACTGTGCTGTGCGTGTCCAGCACCACACTATCCTTTCACTGCTGCTGAGGCATGTACTGCGAGTTGTTCGTGAGACTAGCTTTTCCCCTTTTTTGACCTGAAGTCAGATAGAGCTTTGACTCAAAAGTAGCTGTGGACCCTTCTCAGGAGAGGTGCTGAGTGTCTGAACCCTGTGCAGGGGCTAATGAGAGTTGTGTGAGTTTGTTGTTCGTGGAATCTGCCCACGCTGTGCAAGCAATTTGGAGATCTTCTGAGGCCAGACAAATATTGCATGTGATCGTTAGAAGAGATCTTGCTCAATCACTTTATGTACATATGTTGCCCATGATGGACTCGTGCAGAGATGTGCCAACGCAGCGGTGTGTTCCTGCACCGCACCTTCCTGCCGTGTTGAGTCAGCTAGGATCAGGATGAGTCAGGTATAATGGAGCTGCGCCTTCCTGGGCATCTCCTCCTTACCATAAGAGTAGTGCAAGAGTCTTGGCAATAGTGCAGTAGTGCTATTGTCTTCTGAAGATTCATTCACCTACATAGTTTGTTTGCATTGAGCTATCTGAAATGGTAATGCGAAGACTCTGCCTTCCTTCCTCTGCAAGTTCAAGCAAATGTAGAATGGCTCTGAGAGATGACTGACATCATCTTTCTTTGGCAATGGTTGCAATAAGGTAAATGGCAGAAAGTTTTCCTAAAGCCAAAGGTTGCCGTGTCGGTTCTGGCAGTAAGGGATGAAGTGATGATAAAGTTCTTTCTCCAGCTGCTGTAAAAAATTCCTCAAGAATTGATAGGAGTTGTGTGTTTTACTGTTATCCCTTTTATGCTTATTCCTACTGTATGTTGATGTTCCCTTTTCCAGCTATTTCCCAATTCTCTTTTTTTTTTTTTTTTCTTCCAGACTTGCAGTGATAACTGAGAAGGGCTTTCCAGGAAAGGAAAAAAGTTGCTTTATTTAGATATGGTGCGTGACCTAAGAAATAATCCATTCATCACCTTGGGTGGCAACAGGTGTGAATTATGTCCTGAGACAGTTCTACTTTCTATGATCTTAAAAATCCATAGACTTTGTGTTTAATCAACCTCCAGCTTTGGGTCTTTGTAGTTGAGCTCATCTCTTGCTTTCTTCCCAAACTTGTTTCTAAATAATTTCTGAGTCTGTTTTTTAGGGATGGAGGAGGGAGGAAAGGAAGGAGCATGAGCATGAGGACGGCCAAGGAAACTGGGTCTGCCTCGCTCAGCCTTGGCCAGGATCTTGATTGGGGCTCCTCCATACTTCTCCTGCTGAGAACTTTCCTGCACTCATTTAGCACAACCCATTTGGTGTGTTTTAATTTGCGCAGTGGGCAGCCGATGCTGCTCAGTAATCTAAAATCACTAAATACAGATAAGACTTATATATGAGGTCTAGTAACAGACACACTTTGTCTTTTTAACATTTCTTTTTTCCACTAGCCCACTGGATTGTAGGTAATAGGGACTAGCAGGGATGATGCATGCAAACCCATGTTTCACTGAAAGTGTTGAATTCCTGCCCATTTGTTTCATTATTACGCACTATTATAGCCCATTTACCAGTAAATGTATGATCCTTTAGGTTGTAAAATTGCCTGGTAGACCTCTCTAAAGTGAGAATAATCTACATTAATATGTGTATTTTTCCTGCTGTTCTAAACAAATCTGTTCCTGCTTTTCTTCAAGAGGCCTGTTGTTTTTCATGTCATTAATGTGAACTGTTTGTTTGACTTGGCCTGTATGGTTGGTGTTGGCAACTCTGACAGCTTCCTCAGTGCTGCTGTTCATTTGAGGCTAGTAAAGATATCTCTAGCCCTTCTCATAAATATTTCACTTCCTAAATTAGCTTATTTTTTTTTACTTTTTTTAATATTATTTTTCCATAAAATTGTATAAGTCATGTCTAGATGCTCTTCACCCAAACTAGGACACAGAGGAAAATCAGTAATGGGCTGAGAATATCCTGTCCAGACCACTATGTACTAATAGGCTCGATTATCTTCTACAGCAACTCACTCTGCACTAGCATTGCCCATCATAATTCATATTTTGTCCTAAACAGAACAGTTTTTTAAATTTGTTTTCACTCACATAAGCAATTATGTAATCTGCTGCTGGACTTTGTTCCCCTGTCATGTACGCTGGAAAGTGTCTGCAGTCACCATCTCTCCCTTTTGGGTTTACACTCAGTTTGTAAAGTAGACCAGCACATTACAAAGTGCAGCAAAAAGAAATCCATGTGTGGATCATTTGGGCTCATAAGCCAGTGTTCATTTCTTCTTCAATTTCTTAGTTAAAAGTCGAACCTTATGCCTGCAGGATACTTCAGTCATAGGTCATTTTTTCAAGCACTAGTAAATTTTCTTAAAATTCCCTGTTTCAGGAATCTTTTTGCCCTACCTTCTGCTTTTGAGAACAGGTACTCTGGCAGGAGCCTCAATGTTGCTCTTTCCAACCAGCTCACCTTGTTAACTTTTTGTTTTGTTTGGTGTTTGATTTTCTTTGGTCTGGACAGACTATTTTGTCTTTTTAGCTTTAATCCCGCAGGTCTCACTTTTCCAGATTGCCAGGTAATGATTTGCTAGGACTTCCCCCAGAGCATCCAAGTGGACCGAAGCTCATGTGGGCCAAGAAGCATCTTCAGTGCCAGATGCAACCTGCACAGCAAGTGGGAAAAATGGTATCTGTCAAATCCAAGTTTTATTATTTGCAGTGTGTTGACCAGGCTGCGCTGCGAGGGCCTGAAGCACCAAAAACAGTTTGGTATCAGCCATTGCTCTTGCCTCTCCTTGCAGGCAGGGGTGATATTCTCTTTCTAAAGGTGTCTGTTTTTTTCAGTGCCTACCACAGCAAACAGCCCTGTGGGAGGAGGGAGCACGGAGCAAAGTTTGCTTCGTTGCCTCCTCCTCCTCCTGCTCCCTAACGCAGGGCGGTGGTTCCCAGGGCAGTTACCTGGTCCAGCTCTTCTGCAGCCACTGCTTAGAGGAGGAAGGCGCCTGTTGAGGAGCAGGTTGGGCAACTGAGTTGTACTTTACTCCATTGGGAGTTTCCTTACCTTCCCATACAGGTACTGCATCTCTGCCTCTGTTTTGGTCTCCTACATCTTCAGGGAGTGGGACTTGCTTTGTGAGACCAGGGTTTCAGAAGTTTGTAGCCTCGATAATGGGTATTTTCTCTCTCCCTTACATTTATATGCACCTGTCCCTCTGGTTCACCTGCTGCAGTAGTGGAACTATGATTGTCTTTGTACTAGGCGAGAGTTTCTTTGGTTCTCCTGCCAGTGGCTTTTGTCCTGCTGGCAATTTCTCTGTTGCTGACATTGCATATCTGTGTCTAGTGAAAGGTTAATAAATGCTTTGACATTTAAGGAAAACGAAATTAATACGTTCCTTTTACCTCCTGCTAAATCTTCTTTTTCCTCTTCTATGAACCTCTGAAGAAGTCCTAAGGATGCTGCAGTTTACCTTGTTTGTTGTGTTGTGCCCCCTTCCCAACACACGCAAGTTCTCCTGACGTGTTACAGTTCCTTGCCTTTCTTGCAATGTTTTTCCAAACACTTCTCGATGGTGTGTGTTTTTGTGGTGCTGGGGAGGATGTGCTCCAGCTTTGAATGCCAGCTGCCTCCCTGTCTCAGGTCTCTGTATTAGTTTGGTTTGTAACGTCTGATCACTGTCTGCATTCCTCAAGATTCAGCCTTGCTGGATGATTTCCTTGGCTTGGCAAATTGTAGTTGTTTTGTCGATTAATTCTGGGTCTTCCAGTACTATCTCTGAACAGTCTGTCCCAAAACACCTTGCTTCCCAAATGGCGTGGTGGTGATGATTTTGGTTTTTTAACTTTAGCCCTTTTAAAAACTCTTTTCACGTTTTACTTAAACATCTTCTACAGTTTTGAGGGGAAATAAATATTTTGGTAGGTCTTGTGGCTCATGCAGAGTTAAAGGGAGGTAGGAAATACAAAGTGAGTGACAAACAAAGCAGGTGAGAAGAGGCAGAACTTGAGGAAACTGGAGATCAGAGATTATTTCACAAAATGGGAAGAAGCCAACAATGGGGCATGGCAAGATGAGCGTAAGAACGGAGTGACCAGAAAGGGTAAGGACCACCAGAAACTGTAGGAGGGAAAGAACTGAAGACTGCATTAGAAGCAAATACTTGGGATTTCAAGGAAGCTGGAATTGACAGTATTGGTTGCAGAGATCGAAAAGAGAGAAGACAGAAAGGACTGCAGGGCACAGAATAAACCACTGACTCGCAGTTTTGAAGGGCAGAAGTGGGGAGGAAAATGCAGGAACAACAATTGCGGAAGATGTCAGGATCCGTAAACAGCTTCTGTCTGTGCTGAGGTGGATAACAAGGTATTTGGTGTCATAAGGATGTTTAGTGCCTTGAAAATTGGTTCCACAGTAGCTCTTTCCCACACTCTGTGTCTGCCAAGACATCTGGTTCCTCTCATTGCAGCTCCTCTGCTCCACTCAGAGCGTGATTACCTGTGTTATCCTGGGTATCTAGCAAATGTTTAGCACTTTGCCATTTTTTTTCCATAGGAAAAGAATAGATTTCCCTATGTAGGACTGAGATTTTCCATACATGTCCCCCTTTACTTACAAAGGCTGTAAAGTCCCTTTTCCTTGAGTACAGTGAAAACCAAACAGGAGGTGGTTTAGCTGTGCATCATCCTAAACCTCTCTGCAGGTAGAGTTTAATCTAGAAACTTTGCCCACTTTTGCTGAGGTTCAGGCTACCTGTGCTTCTGTCATGGATGTTCTGCCTCTCTTTTGTCCTTTATGGCCGTGCTTTGGGGGTTTGTTTTGGCCTGTTATATGGAGGGAGGGGTATTTGCCGGAGCCTGTGTGAGAAGAGGCTGCTGGCCCTGCCGCATGTCCCGGACTTCTTGCTGCCTCCAAGGATGCCGTGCACCACATGCCTTAGCTTCCTGTCCATACACAGCACGGAAGGGACAGGTAAGGCACAGACCCGTACCAGCCACTCGTGCGCGCTGTACGAGCTGCACTGGCAAGCGGTGCTTGCTGTGACTGGCGCGCCAGGATCCAAGCTGGGGCGCGAGCTCCTGCGCTGCCCGTAAGCATGTAAAGCTCGTGCAACTGTCCAGGGCTCAAGAGTTCACAGCCCAAATTACTGGTGGTCCCCGTGGGCAGACCGTGAGCACTGCCCAGAGCGAATTCCCCCCAGGAGCTGTGATCTGGCCTTTTCCTACCTCCGTGTCGCACAGGGAGGGCTCTGCTGCAGCCAGAGCCCGCGCGGGCTCCCCGCTGCTCCCGCGGGGTTATATTTAGCTGGCGGCGTGCAGCCGTGCGGGCTCTTCGAAGACAGACTCTCCCAGTCATTCGTTACCTCGGAGCTGCCCAGCTTTCCGTAGCTTTCGAGCTGCCTGGGTGGAGAGCCGGATGCTAAAATTAGCAGAGTGTGCTTCTCCTGCCAAACGCAGCGCCGGGGCCAGCCGAGCCCGACCAGGCAGTGAGGAAAGCGGCCTGGGATCGCTGTGCGGAGCGCCCGGCTCCGACATCCCGCACGGAGGGGTGGGTTGCCCAGCCGGGGGGATGCGGGAGCAGCGGGGGAATGGGGCATGGCTGGGGCTGCCTGGGGACACAGGAGGAAATCCTGGCTCTCCAAACTCTGCTTCCTCCTCCGTCCCCCTCTGAGCTTCGTACAAACCGGTAAGGCGGTCAAGCGCTGCCCCTGGATGTCCTCGGAGCGGCGGGCGTAGGGAGCGGTTCTCCGGACGTACGTGGGATTTGTGTGTGCTTGCCGCCGCCGTCCCCCTAATAACAAGCTGCTGAGGGCTTCGCTGCCCACCCTAAATGAGCACTTGTCCCAAGCGGGGAGCCTTTGCCTCCAGCCGCGCTCCTCTGCAGTGTGGACGGGGGCAGCGGCGCAGCCCTGGTACCCATCGCGCAGGCGACTGCAACAGGTTGCGCCGCGTTGCGGGTGCCGCGCACCTCAGGAGGAGGCAGTGCGAGGGCCAGCGGGGCTGTGCCGCACCAAGGCAACTGCCTCGGGTTGAGACTCGCGCCAGCAGTGGTCTGAAGCACGGCAGGGTTATGCCTGGAGGGTGTCGGGATGCCAGAGCCGCCCGAGAGCAGAGCCGGGTTTTAGGGTGGGAGTACTGGGAAATGTGCAGGGCACTCTGTGAGGATTGTTGGCTGGAGTGAACTCCTGTTTCCTGCATGTCCAGAGCCTGGAGGGGCAGGGAGCTTGGAAGGGATGCTTGCAGGTGCTTCTCATGGGGAAAGGCAGGCCAAGGGCAGGAAGGAACCCGGAAAGAAGGAAAAATTTAAAAAAAAAAAAAAAAAAACCAAAACCCCCCCTCCCCAAACAGGAAAGCTGCCTGAGCTGTGTCTTACTGGCTCGTCTGCAATGTGTCCTCTCCAGCTGTGTTAGGTGTGCAGGAGGGAGAGACCTCCAGGAACTGGATAGGGTGCAGGAGCCATCCTTGCTCCTCTGCCAGCTCCAGCTGTAGATGCCTCCCTCCTCTTAGCACCACTCTGTAATTTTCATTCCAGTGAAATAAGGGAAAGAAAACTTTGAAGTGGGTCCCTGGCTTCCCTTTTCCCTGCTGGCATCAGAATGAGGAACATCTACATGAGGGCAATCAATGTATTTATAACATGCATAAATAAAGGCAAAATACATATGCTGGGACTGCTGCAAGTGGGCTTGTATTCAGTGCCAAATCAGCTCAGGGCTACTAGTTTTGCTAAAAACCAGCACCACCCAATTTCTGAGACTTACTGGGAAACTGAGGGAGCAAAAGATTTCTGTCCTGCTCTTTCCCATTAGCAGAAATCTGGCAAGTCCTCTGGTACAAGAGAGGGAGGGAGGGAGGCATGAGGGACAACACTCAGGCCAACACCCTGTGCTTCAGGCTCTCACGCCCTTGCCACACAGGTTCCTTGCTGCAGCTTTATGGCGGCACCTCTGGTTCTGAGGGATTAAGGACTGCAGGGAGGTTGCAGCTCTGAGCTGGCCCTAGGAACGCACAGACCCTGCAGTGCTGCTGCGGATGGAGGTTTAGGCCAGTTGCATCACCTCAGTTTGTAAACCTGAGGATGAAGGGTTTTTTTTGTTTTTTTTTTTTTCCAGAGTGGAATGCTGTTCTGCAATGGAGAAGTGTGTGCTTGGAGGCCTCCTTGCTCTGAAAGCAGGGCCTGGTGCTCCCCTGAGGGACAGCAGGAATTGCTAGTGCTTTGGCGGGGGAACTGAAGGCTGGAGCAAGAGGGGAAGGTGGCCCCCATGTCCCTGTGGTAAAGGTATTTCTGAGAACAGCCTAATTAACACCCGCCATCATGATGCTCTGCTGCCTGCTCTGAGCGGTGTTGGGCACTTGCATGGTCTGCCAAGGTCTTGCCTCCTGGGCAAGGTGCTAAAGTCCCTAGAGGCTCCTCTCCTGGGCTCTGCAGATCTAAAGATTGCCTGTAACTCTTGGCTTAGCCCCCAAAACTGGAGCAGATCAAGTTGGATGACTGTTGTGGTTAAGCCAGTCTTGACTGGGGGAATTTGACTTAATTTATTGCCAGCTAACAAACTTTTAATTACTGATTTGGCTAAGCAAAGAAGACAGTTAAAGAAATAAAGGAGTAACTGCCTTTCCTGCCCCTTTCCAAGGCTCAGTTCCAGAGCTGTCCCATGGCTTTTGCTAGTCCCTATGCAGGGGTGCTGGCCCAGGAGACCAGAGTCTGTGTCCAGTCGTCGTCTTCTGCCCCTTCCTGATCTTTTCTTCCCCTGCTCTGTGTTTCTGATTGCTCCAGGAGCTCCCAGATCCTGTGGTGACAGGTCTGGGGTCTCAGTGCAAGGGCAGCTTAAGGCTTCAGTTCTCTAAAGCGTTGAGGCAGGTGGCTTCTTGGGTCCCTTGACTGGGGAGAGGTTGATGGCAGGCATGTTCAAGGGAAAAATGAATCGAGTGAGACAGTGATGAGAAAAGCAGAGGGAAAAACACCTCTTGATGGTGATACATCCCTGTGTCACTGGTCAGGATGGTGGCAAACATTAAGGAAAGATCTGGTCTGGTTCCGGCTGCTTCAGTATTTCCATCTGAGCTGATTTGCTGTGAGGGCAAGGCAGGGGTGCTTGGCACTGCTGTGCCCCGGGTTGTGTGGGTTTGGGTCCGGGGCGCTTTTTAGCAAGAGTATGCTGGGTATATGTGTGCAGCTGCACACATGTGGACCCTGTTAATTCTTCCACAGTTTTTTAAACTAGACTTTCCCAGCTATGCCTGTTGGTGCTTGGGTCTTGTCATTTCACTCTTCGGCTTAATTTAAAACATGCTGTGTGTTTCTGTGCATACATTTGTCCATAAGTAAGTCATTTTTTCATATATGTGACAGTGATGTCTGTTTGTAATTTTGCAAAGAAGTGATTGTAACTTTAGTCACTGTCGGTATGTATATATCAGTTTCTAAAGGCATTTTCCACCTCGAGATGGTCTTTGTGTGCTCTAAGCAGCACCAAATCAGCCAGAACCCATAGAAGTAGCAATTGAAGCTCTCAAGGAAAACACTAACTTAGCCTGGAGGGGCTACGGTGTAAAATAGGGTGGTGTTGCCTTATGGAGCCTGGGCACGAGTCTCCATTTATTATATTCTGTCCACTTTTTTAGAGTTAACATTAAAAGACAGCTTGGGATTTATGAGACCACAGGCATAGATGCAAAATTGCTCAAGTTACCTCAGCTGTGGTCCGCACTAGAAGTGAACAAGTGATTTCAATCACAGCTGAATAAGTTAACTCTAATGTGGGTTCTCTATCAACATAGGGCCTCTCCTGTTGTTTTCCCTCATGCATAGGGATAAGTGA
Organism: Nothocercus julius; assembly: GCA_013398735.1. Lineage (NCBI taxonomy): Eukaryota > Metazoa > Chordata > Aves > Tinamiformes > Tinamidae > Nothocercus > Nothocercus julius. The sequence continues at coordinate 1,452,036 of VZSV01000090.1, forward strand.
AGGATTCTCCCCCTGTGGGGTGTTGATGCAGTGAAAGCACCAGAGGTGAGAGACTTCAGAAAACAATTATGATCTAATACGTGTTGATGTCTCCTCTGTAAGTGCCCTGAAGAATCACTGCACATACCCAGGCACATCACAGACGTGTGATGCAATTTCTGTACCTGCTCGCCACCCATGGGAAGCCAGCAGTACCCAGAGCAGGTTTCCTCACCCAGAGGTAGGCATCACTCTGCTTCTCCTGCGCATCACCATGCTTTTCCCTCTCCTCGTGCTGGCAGCCTCCACCTCTTCATTTCCTAGGCTGTCCGTCCTCCTCATCTCACTGCTGCAAGCACCTCCACATGTCCGCTGAGTGTGTAGATGTGTTCCCCCATGTACTTGCTGCCCCTCTTGGACATACCTGTCCACCCCAGCAGGAATGCATTTGTATGTTGCTGACCTTACCTGCTTTCTGCACTTAAATATTGTTATCTTACCTGTTTATATGACCTCGAAAGCCTTTTTGTCCTGCCAAGCTCCAGGGACAGCACAGCTTGATATGTATTACAGTGTTTTTCCCTTCCTTGTTCCTTTAAGGCGGAGAGCAGTTGTGAATGTGGTAGGTCTGATCCTGAAATAAATAAGACATGACATGGCCATGGCACTTGCAAGTTTCTTTTCTAGGGTTGCAACTTTGCAGCTCCATTTCAAATTCTTGCAGTGTCCCACACCAGTTCCACACCAGTCGGGAGGACTGTGTCACTGCCCTGCGTGGCCATCGCAGCTTACACCAACGCTGCTCTTGCCAGTGCATCTGAGCACAGACCAGCAACCCACTGTGTTATTTCAGGCCTGCCGACCTTCCCTCTCTTCTCCTCCTCTGCACAGTCTTTCCTTTCCTGCTGCATACAACGCGGCCAACTAATGTGGCTACACACATGCCTGTTTGCACTGCAGTGTGTGTCTCAGTTTTGATAAGCTAACTCATCTGGCGTAGCAGAGCTGGAAAAGGCAGCCCCTTTGCCCATAAGGAGAGCACAGCAGACTGCAGATGATGTATTTGCTGTCTACAAAATGACTTGCTGTTCTTTCTCAGCTTACTGAGTGCAACTCATCCAGGACTTTTGTACAGCTTTTCCTAGTCCTGACGGGCAGCATTCTTGGCTGTTCCAGTCTTGGGGCTTTCTACGCTGAATTATCAACCAGGTCCTAATAAGGAAGTGGCTGACTGTAATGTATACACCTCATCAAGCCTGGAACTGTACCCGGAGACACATGTATATTTAGAGTTTGTAATTAATTAGGGGAGTGTACCCATATTCTTCTTAGCATCCTGTTCCTCAGTTGTTTAACAAAAGCTTTCTTAATCTCATTTTATTAATTAAAGTTACAAGATCTTCCTGTTTCTCTCCCCAGATATTTCTGTAGTTCTCAAATGCTGGCAAGTATGCAAGTACCCAGAGGTATTAGACACGTCCATAAAGAAACTCTTATATTTCAGCAGGCAGAGATATTTGCGAAGAGATTGAAGGGTTGTAGCTCACTAAGGTGAAAAGAATGTCACTGTTTAAGAAAAGAGCCCCCAAATCCTGGGAAATAATCATTAATTTCTGGCAGTCCTGTTTGTGTTCTCAGCACAAGTGTGGACAAAGTTCTCAAGCACTTTGCTTGGGTACCTCTCAATGGCAGAGTCTAAGAAAATGAGCAATCAAGAGGTACTCAGTAAAGAGACAGACTAAATTGTTTAGCACTGAGACAGCAGAAAATGTGGTGTGAGGAGGGGTTATATCTGGAGAAGAAGCCAGCATCAACCACAATGTTTGTGCATTTCCAGGCACCTGTGAATATATTTCAGCAAAACAGTGCTAGTCTGATAGTTTTCCCTGGAGGTCAATGGCAAAAATGCTACTGATCTCAAGTGGAGCAAAGCAGAGCTCACTGCAGCTGATTCTTCAATACCTTGAGGGAAGCGCCGGCAAAATGCCAATAAAGCAAAATGGAGCCCTTTCTTTCCCCCATAGGTTCACTTGGCAGGTGCTAGCACGGACTGAGAGACCTGGGAAGATCATGCATGATTTTCTGCTGCGAAGGCCCAAGTAGGGGCATTGCTGTACTGATTAATTTGAATGAGACCTGTATTAATTCAGATGCATCAGCCTGATGCTGTTGAAAGAATATGGCTTGGGGAAAAAGGCTAGAGGAGATGGAGATGAAATTGTCAGCAGCATGTTAGGGAGGGCACTGAGGAGGAGACTGCCAGACCTGGATCTTGCCCCTGGATAGGGTGCAAAGGAAACAGGATACAGGGAGGCCTGGAGCCAAGTGAAAATGGCAAGAGCTTTAGCAGGATTAAGGGTACAGATGAGCATCCAAAGACACAACTACAAAGCAGTCTGGGTTGGTGCATAATGGAAAAGACTAGGATGGGGACAGCAGAGTGGGAATAGCCAGGGGCAGCAGGTCAGCACCGTCCCCAAGGTGGATGAACTAAGCCCTGGCACTCTCTGGGATAGGAAGCTGATGAGGAACTGTCTGCGTTCATGTTTGTGCAAGTGTATTTCCTACATGAGAGGCCAAATGCTTTCAGTTGCTTCCAAGAACCTCCTCCAGTTTCCAGACCCTCGGCAGGCCCTTACCTCGGCCAGGCGGTCTGCGGCGCAGAGGGCCGTGGTAGCAGCTAAACAGACGCGTGTTCGGCTATCTGTGTCACCGCAGCATGAGAACGGCTGTGGCAGGAAGGTGCCAGCACCGCAGTAGCTGGTGTGGGGCGCTGCTGCGGGCTGGAAGGACAGGAGGGTGCAGGGACTTGTCCCTAGGACGTCTGCTACCGCCAGGTTAGCCACCCACCTCACCCCCCGGTGCGACACCATCTACCCCCGGGTCCTCTGTGCTCGCCAGCAGCTGGGCTCAAAAGTCTCCGTTTCCCCAGGTGTTTGCACGGATATGACCAGAGCACCTGGCTCTGGACCTGCCTGCCTCGTTCCCAGGAGTCACTATGGGAGGCGAGCGTGGTGTGCTGCAGCAAGGATGTGCCCTTTGGGGCAAGAGCTTGATGGCTTATGGCACCTGGCTTTGAAAGCTGGGCCCTGGAAGCTTGATTTTACTATGAGTCGTTCTGATGGCTTCTTGCTGATCGACTCATAAAAAAGAGGTCAGAATTTACTGCGGGGGTGCTGTTCTGTTCTCGGCACTCTGCAGCTCGGGAGAGCGACCGCAGATTTACTACAGAGATCAAAACCAGGCCGTAAGTACCTTATTAAAGTTAGGCTAGCGTGATATTTGATATGGTCGGACCAATACATCCTTCATGGGGTAATTGAATCCCCCCAACTTACTGGAGTTCTCAAGAAGGTTCACTAGGAAACCATACTCTGTTTACCTGGATCTGAAAAATCCAAGCCTCTTTTGAAAATTGTCGTGTAGGGAGCTGCCCAGGATGGTAAGAGACCCTGAAATCATTTGCTAGGCTTCATGGTGAAAAAGTGGCTAAGCAACACAGCTGCCTGCCTTGCTTGCTGCAGCAAATTAAAATGCAAGGTGAAGGCTTCAGCATCCTAAGGATGCTGAAGTCCATGTGATCAAGAGCAATTTTGTTTTAAAAATGGAAGAGAACTAAGGAAGCTCAGAGTTCAGCAGTTCCCTTGAACCTAGGCATGTCTCCATCTCAAACAGCCCAGTTAACTTTCTGTGCTTCAGTGTTCATAAAATATCCTGCGGTGTGAAAAGGAACAAGGGGAAGAAACCTCAATTATGGCTGAGGACAAAATAGATTTAATTGTGGTAAGAGAATGTAAGGCTTTTATTTTGCCATGAAAAGGGTAGAGTTAAAGCTGGTGCTCCAGCAGGATTCAAAATGGCTCTAAAACCTGATCAGTCTCTTGTTTTCCTTCTGCCCTATATTGTAAAGGAGTCACTCCATTAAATTTAAAAAGTGTTGTTTATAGAGTAATATCTATCGTGTATGTGCAGGGTACACAATTTCAACATCATTAATTCAGTCCTACAGGAGTCAATGATGCAAATGATGTGGCTGGATTTTTTTTTTTTTTTTTTCACAAGCAGGGTAGTTTTATGACTAATAACAACGCTAGCAACTATGCATGGTAAGAGAATAGTAATTAGATTTTGTGCTGCAGGGTATGAGCTGAGTGTTTGCATAGGTCATGAGGACATTTTTTTCTCTTTTGTAAAGTAATACAGCTGAAGGTGCTTTTGAAGGTTGTTTTCTTCTGCCTCTTAAGAATAAGAAGTTGGCCACTGGTCAAAGCTAGATTATCTGATGGGATGAACTGATGCTCTGATCTGATCTCTTAATTACTAAATTCCTGTGTAAGGCTTTAATTTCATGCTAAGGGAGGTACTGTGCATGTGCCGTGACTTTCTGGAGAGAACTTTTCATTCTGGAGTTAAAGCACCAGCTCTGGTCCCTAATTGAAACCAGCGAAATACAGTAAATTTGGACCACAACTGCCTGCTGAGTAGCCCTGGGCGGGCCTCTGTGGTTTTTTTATTTTTTTTTTTCCATGCACGATAACTGTATTTCTGGCAGAAGCTCTTAGAGCTGAGTGAAGAAATCGCATTAAATAATCAAACATTTTTATTTCACTTGTGTGTTTTGTTCATGGAACTTGCAGGATCAAAATCTCCTCAAATGTGTTTGGTGGTGTTTAGCAGCAGTCACATTGCACCCAGGCTTTGCTTCCTTTCTCCTGGTTTGGCTAAGAGTAGCTTCTTGGCAGTGTAGCTCTGTTGGGAATGCTTGTAGAATGTGAATTAAAAACTGGCCATCTCTGAGTAAACAAAATCATGGAGTTAAAACACGGGGTTAAAATATGTTTTCTTTCTTCCTTGCACCATTCCTAGGTTAATTCAATCCCCTAGAAAATGGAAAGAAATCTACCTTAATCCCTGGGAGGATGAATGGTTAAGAAAAAAATAATGTTACTGTTTGTGGCAACTCATTTCTTTTTTTCTGTTCTTTCAGCTCCTATAACTATGCAGTTTCCTACAAACTGTATACAGCTGCGTACACACGTAAGCAGATGGTCAGTTTTTACCACTGAGTGAGACCTCTGTGTGACTGTGGGTATGGGTTTCTTTTTTTCATTATTATTTTTTTCTCAGCAAAAAATAACCCAGCTTGTTTTCTCAGCTTGTGGTTTTCAGCACCATCAGTCAGAAAACTCCCTTTTGATTCAGAAATGGAGCAAACTGGAGCAAGCAACTAAAAGAGACAAAATATGGGATGCTGAGATGCTTTCCTGTATCACCTCTCCGACTGTAGCTGCATCTCGGTGTTCCCAGGGGGTCTGATTAAAGCCTGCGCCACAGGCTGCTGTCTTGCTGGTGGCGTTGAAGCTGTTGGGGTTTTGCCAGGGATGCAGCCTCTGAGCTTGGGTTCACCAGTGCCCCTTCCTCCCTGAATCCTGCTCCCAGCTCATCTGTTCAAGTTCAGCGCTACAGCGTGTCAGACTGGGCAGAGGGTGTTGCTTTTCCTGTTGTGATAAGCCTAATCCTGTGCCGTAAGCAGGCACATCAGCACTAAGGGTGTCTCCTGCCCTTGTACAGCTTGGGGATCTGCTGGGCTTTTCGATGTCTATCACACTCAGCCATTCCTGTGGCTCCAGGAGTCTGCTGGAACCCATGGGATTTAACCCATGGGATTTTTTTTCCTCTCTGTTTTACATGGGAAAGTCCAGGGAGGGAAGAATATCTTATAAATTGCTTCTTATATGACACTTTAATTATCTTTTGCTCTATCATGCCATGGTCTGTTTCGTTTGCTTTCTCCAGAAAGGATGTATGAGTCGGGTATCTAATTGGCTTTTAGGAGAAAAAATAGGGCATCCAGCAGGAAAGGACCAGGGAGCAGCTGCTGAGGGATGGGTACCCCCCATCTCCAGATGAGACGTGTCAGGATCGCAGCCCTGGGGGAAGACAGCTGCCTGAGCCACTTCAAGTAGCGCTTGGTAGAAGTCTCCTTCAGTGGATGCTCCCTAGGAGGGCAGATCTGGATACCTGGTGCCGGATATCTGCACCCAAGCTGGACCTCTCGGGTCATCTGCAGCTGAGGTGCTGCCATGGAGCAGATGAGGTAAGCAAGGTCTTGGCTTGCTTGTGAAGCTGCTTGGATGTCAGCTGGGCTTAAAATCAACAGTGCTGGCCGGGCTCTTGCTCACTGCCTCTGCAGCAGGCAGATCGCTTTCGCCAAGAGAAGAGGAGATGAAAAGGAAAGGAAGGGCCTGGCTATCACTTATTAATATCATCAGGTCATGTTTCTTTCCAGTGCTGTATGAGACCGGGGCTGGACTTGCAGGCAGCTTGTGAAAGAGGAGATGGAGCTCAAAGGGAAACATGAGAGGACTTAAAGGAGAAGTTTTGGAAGGGTGCTGGGGGGCATTTGGATGCTCCTTAAAAACTGGAAAAGGCTGGAAGAGCCCAAGAGGATGAGAAAGTGACAAGGGGAAGGGAAATGAAAGAAGCAGTGTGGAGAGGGAACTGGGAGGGGATGGTGGAGACTGAGCAGTGAGCTTGTTAGAGCAGAGGTGGTAGAAAATCCTCTTTCTTTTTTCCTTTTCTGGCATCTTCTTCTCATTTGCTATTAGTTTTATGACAGTGTTATGCCTAGGGTGTCTTTCCTGCTGTTTGTGGTGGTGTCTGATACCTTACTAAGGTGAGCTTACCTACAGAGTCCTTACCATGTGGTTACCATAAGTGGGTTCTGCCTTTATGGAGAAAATGGGAAGCAATTTCAAGGGTAAACTATGAGGCTCAAACTTAGAAGCACTCTAAAACATTCTGCGGAGTTCAATGGAAAATTGCTAATGTCTTAAAAGTTTATTGTAACTATTATTTAACAGTGTGTGGTATGGATGAAGTTACTAACTAAACTCTTCTTGCATACGTCACAGACCAAAACTATTAGAGGTGTTCATAAAGGGCATCCCTCTGCAAAGGTCACCTACAGCAATTGAAACCTCATTTTGCCAAGGTCCTGTGACAGCTGTGTCTCTGATCTGGGTAGTGACAATCATGCTGTTAATCATGTGCAAATATGCATAGGAATATTATTCTGACATCTCCCAATTATGCAGTGTTATAAACATTTAAAATTGAATTTGCTTGAGGCTTATTTTGCCAGCTTTGGAGCTGGAGAGATGCAGAGATTCCTAGATGAGGGATTTTTTTTATCTTACTAAAGTGTCTTTTATCGCTAATGCGGACCAGAATGCCTAGGGGCCAAACTTTTCAGATATGACCAGCAACAGTTCTACATAAAGTCCTGAATATGCCGACTCTATGAATTGGACTTCTGGTGTTGTCATTTTCAGTGTTTTAGTGAGCAAGACAATCAAGTCTTCCAACACTCCTGGGAAGCAGACAGTTTCTTAAATGTTCTTCTCACCACCATATGGTGACTGAAAAACAGTCGAGGAGCGTAAGCCAGCATCTAGGACATGCCAGATACCACCAGCTGCACTAATGCAGTCACATACGTGGGCTAACCCATCGCTGCTGATGTTGGTATAGTAATGGTTCACACTCATTCTGGGTTTACAGTTCCCAGTGCTTGTCTCAATATTTCATCTGTGTCACGTTTAGGATGAATGAAGTTTCATGCATCAATATATCAGCTTTTCGGACAGGACGGAAGCTCCATCTTAAGTGGTGATTTGGCAAAGAGAGCACAGAACCAACACCTCCGAATGACTTCAGTCAGCATTGCAGAAAACATGAAAAAGTTCACTCAAGCAGATCGGATCCTTAAGAGTGGTAAAAATCAGGTGTGGTTGCCACTCATGGCATCAGCGGAACAGGTTAAGATTTAGGAATGGCTTGTCAGTTCTGAAACTGCCAAATCTGTTTCTTGCAGTAAACTGGATCTTCTCTGGCTTAAGTGTCACCAAGATGAAGTGCACAACTGTAAAGAAATGAATCAGGTGTGGGCCATTCTGTTTGAACTTTTCAGCTTACCTGCTGGCATATTGCATCACAGTGAAGCTTTATTTCGGATGGATGTATAAGCTCACAGACTATCAGCTCCTCAAAATCCAACTGCATCATTTGGACATCAGTTATCTAAGTAGAGCAGTGTGTCTTAGAGTGACAGTTATGAGTGTTACACAGCATAACAGGCAAGGTCCTACCCCATAGCAAACAGGATTTACATTCTGCTCCAAGATTTGAATCCTGTGAAATGCTGGTGCTGTAGTCTGGATATTACCCTGCGGGTGCTTTGTTTGAATGAAAAATGAGAATCTCCTGAGTATGCAAAGACTATGAATAATACAGCTGGCTTAATATATCTCTCACTATTCCTTCAGTCATTGATCCTGCTCTTTTTTCCCCTCATTCTCATTTTTCAGTATCACAAAAATTATTGTCTTGAGAACAGATTTTATTTAAATTTGCTATGGAGAAGATGGATGTTAGAATGGGGGAGACAAGAGTGTTTGATCTCCGAAGGGTAATAGAAAGTACAAAGTGATTTTGGAAACTCTGAAACAGTTAACTGTATTGCCATTTTAGGATGGGCTTCCAAAAGGCACGTACGTTGGCACAAATCCTAGCATCAACATTTTCCAGTGAGACTTTTGCTTTGAGGATGCTTAAGTACTTTTGACAATTCTGCACGTAAGCTGTAAACTGTTGGGGTTCAGAGTTATCAGCATACTGTATTGGCTTAAACCCGCTCTCACAAATGCTCTTTGCCTGGCATGGTGAACAGACCTGAGTTAACTTGGAAGAAGGCAAATAGCGGGATCATAACCCTAGGGTTCAGGAGAGCAGATCTTGGCCTGTTTGTGGGTCTGCTTGGAAGAATCCCATAGGATACAGTCCAGTAGGGAAGAGGAGTTCAGGAGAGCTGGTTGATTTTTTTCAAGGATTGCCTTCTCCAAGCCCAAGAATAATCCATTGCCATGGGCGGGAAGTTGAGCAACATGTACAATCAAGCACCTCCTGGGAAAACTTGAGCATAAAAAGCATACAAGAGTTGGAAGCAGGGTCAGGGGATCCAGGAGGAATATAGAGACAGTCTCTGAGCATGCAGGCATGAGGTCAGGCAAGCCAATGTCTACCTAGCGTTGAATCTGATGAGGAACATGAATGGTATTATCAGTGGTATACAAGCAGGGAAAGGAAGATGAGGGAAAATGTGGGCCTGCTGTAGCACACGTCAGGGGACCTGGTGACAGAGGACACAGCAAAGGCAAGGTTTCGATGCTGCCTTCATCCCAGCCTTTACTGATAAAGCTGGTCTTCAGGAATTGCAGGTCCCTGAGACCAGTGGGAAAGTCTGGCACGAGGAAAACTTGCCCTCAGTGGAGGGGTTTCAGGTTTGGGAACATTTAAACAATTTGGACATACACAGGTTCATGAGACCTGATGGGATGCACCCTCAAATGTTGAGCAAGTTGATCAAAGGCACTGTGTCACCACTTCTGATTATCTTTGAAAGAATCAGGGAGGTTCCGGAGGACTGAGAGAAAGAATGGTGTGAGCTCCAGCTGGAGGGCAGTGGGCTATCTCAGAGGGTGATACTGGGACCAATACTGTTTAGCATCTTCCTTGATGACCTAGCAGTCATTAATGGACAGAGGGCACCCTAGCAAATTTGCAAACAATACAGAATGGAGAGGAATGCCAGATACATCCGAGGTTGTGCTGCCATTCAGAGGGACCTCAACAGGCTGGAGAAATGAGCTGACAGAAGCCACCTGAAATGCAGCCAAGGAAAGTGCAAAGTTCCTTCCCTACTGGTAGGAATAGCTCATGCACTGATACATGCTGGAGGCTGACTGACTGACTGAAAAGCAACTTTGCAGAAAAGGACTTGGGAATCCTGGCAGACAACAAGTTCAACATGAGCCTGCAACGTGCCCTTGCAGGAAAGGCAGCCAACAGCACCCTGGGCTGTTAGGAAGAGTTTGGACTCCCTAGTGCAAAAGGCACTGACCTACTCGAGCAAAGGCAGTGAAAGGCCATAAACATGACTAAGGGACAGAAGCATCTTTCATGAGGAAAGAATGAGAGAGCTGGGACTGTTTAGCCTGGAGAAGGGAGAGCTCAGGGTAGAGCTTATCAATGTGTGTAAATACCTGTTGAGGGAGTAAAGAAGATGGAGCCATAGTCTTTTCAGTGGTCCCTAGTGACAAGATAAGAGGCAATGGGCATGAACTGCAATACAGGAAATTTCATTTGAACATAAGAAAACTCTTATTTATTCTAAAAATAGCCAAACAGTGTTACAAGTTGCCCAGAGAGGTTGTGGAGTTTCCATCCCTTATGAGAGTCCAGAACCCAACTGGATATGGTGCTGGGCAAGCTTCTTAAGTTGACCCTGCTTTAAGAAAACAAGTCAAGAGGTCCCTTCTAACCTCAACAGTTTTGTGCTTCTATATTAGCAGGCTGAAAAAGCAGATTAAGAGAGTAATCAGGAGTGGACTACCACAGGCTACTTGTGGAAACTGAAAAGTCAGAGATACCTACAATGTTCATCTCTATTCCAGCAGACATAGCATTAGAAAATTTTCTTATGGAACAGTAGGTAGCATGTAAAGTGTATCCTGCTGTTTCAGGCTGCCAGAGCACTGTCTGTTGCTCTTCCATCTCTCTCAGTTGTATAACCTGGAGATTTGTGGGTTAAGTCAGAGGCATATGGAAGAGAGATGATTAAAAACTGGGTCCTTTGGCAAGATGTAGTGAAGAATCCGTAAGCCTTCACTCACTTTCAGTTGTGAAAGAACACACTAAAAAAAGAGCATTTTAACATAGATACTTAAGTTGTGTAAGACGGTATACTCAAACTGTCATGGAAAGGGAATGGAGTCAGTGAGGATCAGCAGAGCGCGGTAGGAATCACATCAATAAGCCATGGAAAAGATCAGTACAACTTGACAGAGAGGCTTAAAGCAGAATTTGGATGAAACCTTGAGTCAGGATGTAAACACTTAATGTCAAATGGCATTTTCACTGGATATTTATTCTGGAACTAGTACAGGAATTGCTGTGCAAATTTCCTGCACTGAATTATATAAGAGACATACTGGGCATGGCTTCATTTGTCCTTAAGTTCATTTAGGCACTTGCTGGGCTGGTGTTGGGCAATAGGAATCCCTCCTCGCCTTGTGGAAAATAACAACATGACTGAAAGAAAATGATAATTTTGTGATCAGTCACCTTAAGCAGCTGGCAAGGCAGTTTTATTACTCATGTAGAAAGCTACAATACGGTTAAATGTTCCACTGATGCAGGATAGTTTTCTAATACGCAGTGGCCCAGCTCCGAGGTGACTAATTCGGCAGTGTCCTCGAGGTGAAGGATCACCCTTGGGAGCCATCAGGTGCGCCTGATTGCAGGGGATATGGGCAGTCCAGCAGCATTTGGCTGGCCTCTGCAGTCTGGGCTCCTTGAAGTAGTCACATACCAACTTGTAAATCGCTCGAGGTTTGTTCCTACTGTAATAAGTGTTGTTTTTGTGAACTCCTCTTGCTTTCTGTTTTCTTAGTGATTTTTGTCAAGTGTGTTTTGCAGGCTGGGTTGAGACTCAGAGCAGAATATTTCATGGAATTTTGTTCAAGACGAGGAGCAACAATATTTTAGAAGTTGGTATTTTGGAATTCTTATGTCATTGAGTAAGAAAGTTTATTTTACACAAGCACGGTTCTTCCCCATAGCAACCCATGCTGTGTAAATAAAGAAATATTTGAGGCCAAGAAATAAATGTCTTCTTTGTGGCCCTTCCCGTTAGACAGTTAATTTCTCTCAGAGGCAGGATGCCTGAAGGGGGAGGATTGGCAGCTTGTTTTGGCTGTGTAAATTCTGATGATGTGTCCTGGATGAGCTTGAGGGTATTCTTGTCCCTAAGTGTTGATTAGGTTTTAAGATACAGCGCATAGGTATAAAGGATTAGCCATAGCGCATTAATACATTAGTCCATCTTGCAGATTTGCCTACTCTGACTAGTATTCAGTGTTTGATGATTCAGAGTAAACAGCAAGTGGATCAAATAAGTTCTAAGTTCACTGACTGTGTTATGGGGCAGGGTTCAGCTCCTTTGCAAAGACTGATGAAGGCTGACATTTAGGGTTTGAGGACAACCGAAGCTTTGGGCTCGGATTTGGAGCTGTCAGCATCTGAAGAGATAATTCAGATGTTCTTTAAGCATATCCTGAAATTCCTGTTGCTTTTTTACTGCCATTTTAGTCAATGCTTGATCAAATGTAAGCCTAAAGCAGAAACTGCAGTTTTAAATTTGGGATTAGAATCAGGTGAGTGCACCTGCACACAGGGATTACACCCAAGATCCTGAAATTTTTGGAGATGTTCTGGAGCTTCATCTAAAACCCATTAACATTAAAATAAAAGGACTTCAATTGACTCAAAATTCTAGCATCAGGCAGTCTTTAATTTATTGTACCTAGAAAACACTACAAAAGCCCTACCCTAACCACTGCACCGTCAGTTTTTTGTTACTTAAAATGATCTGTGTCCTGTTAGTATGAGGATAGAGTGATTATTTATTTCAGAAAGAGTTGCATTCTGTGCTACATTTCTTATGCTTCTAATTTGATTTTCATTTTTTCTCCTGTCCCATAACTTTTCTGTAAAATTGTTTCCATTTTATGTAATGGGATGTTTTCTGATCTGCTGGTGTCTGAGTACTCTCCTGCTCTGGATGACTGCAAGGAGCATTCTTGAGCACCAGTGACCCAGGTTTCATGCTATAATGTTTGTAGCAGATGTCTCTGAGGGCTCTTACGAGCATTTTGCAGTCCATGTCAGCTCTGTCTCTGCGTCCCTTTATTTTTACATCTCTCTTTTTTTTCTACTCTCACAGGTTACAGAGGTACAGTTCTCTCTCTTTAAGTCATGGAAACAAGTCTGGTTTTAATTTATTGGGCTATTTCTCCGCTATTCATCAGTATACCTGCTTTTCTTTCTTCCTTAGCTTAGCAGTCAGGTAAGTACTGTATTGTTTAGGTATGTCTCTGCTTCACAGCTTTGTTCTGTGTCAGGGCAGGGTGTCCTGTGCAGAGCCTTGGCAATACGATTTTTTTTTTTATAACTGACAATAATACAGACAAATAAAAATAGTTTAATCGCATCCTAGGATATGTCTGGAATGACCTTCAAGAGCGTCATTTCAAAATATTTCTTTGCCTTGAGGCAGGGTCAGCTGTACCTGCACCATTTCTGACAGATGTTTGCCCAGCCTATTCTTTATCTTAATCCTTCTCTTCCTTTAATCTTGTCCCTAGACCTGCTCTAGTCATTACTGAAACTGACTGTGTAGGGTAAAAATTGTGTTGTGGTGCTCACAGAGCCCATGAAACAAGATCTCTGAGGAGTGAATTACTGCCTCTGGGGTGATTTCAAGGAAACAATAGCTACAGCAGTTTAGAGCAAAATGGCAAATACAAATGGCAAGTAGAGAAATGAGGAAAAAAAAAAGTTCTATTTCATGAAAGCAATGGATGTTTTTTTCCTGTGGCAAAATGTTACATGAATCTGAAATGGAAGTAAAGATGCAGCAGGTATCTTGGGATAGCTGCATCTACACAGAAGATGCAAGCTTCATTAAAATGAGTCTGTATTAATATTCTTATTCAAAATACAAAAAAAAAAAAAAAAAAGCTGTGCTCTGCTCTATGAAGAAGTAACAAACACTGAGTTGCAGGTTTCTTGCACAGTCCATGTTCACATCCTAGACAACTGCTGTGTAAAAACTGTTGGAAAGCCCTTTGAGCAGTCTTAGAGTGTTTGGATCAGTTGAGGTTTTTTTGGTTTGTTTTGATTGCTGCATGAATGACCTCGTTGAACTTTCTTGCGCACAGTCTTGTGGCAAGTAGAAGAACAGATGATAAAGTTCTTCTAAACAGCAGAAATTGCCGCTTTCTTTCTTTATTTTTGCAGGTACCTCCCTCTTCTCAGGGTAAGGAAGTCTCTTACATAAGTTGCCTCTCATCCACTGCATTCATTCAGAAATTATGAACACCAAAAACATAGTTCAGTTGGTGGGGGAAAACATTTACAAACATATTTCTTTCTGTAAGAAGTCATTACCGGAGTTGTTCATGATGCCATACATATGTATAAAAGCGGGTAGGAAGTATCTCAAATCTGCCCGAGTACAGTGCGTATGATTTGCTTTGCTGAGTTGGTGAGGTGTGGAGACCAACATTAGATCTAATTAACTTGTTGCTGTGGTAGAACAGGTCTGTGGTGCCTGCCCTGCCTCTCAGGGCATGGTTGCACCGGACTCCAGACAAAGGGGAGAGTGCCAGGAGTGTTGCTCTCGCTGATCACACCCTGGTGGAACAGCAGCTTTTAATGCCAGTCACCTGGAGGGCCCGATAGGAATTTTTAAAATTATTGTTATTTCTGTGTAAAAGTAGACTGCACGCAAAGCCTGCAGGGTGTGACTCAGCTGTTGAGGATGTGGTCTCTGGGAGCAAATTGGTAGAAACTCATGTTGATGTTCCAGGATTAGAGGTATTTTGTTCCAAAAATAATGTCAGATGTTACCATTTACCAAAAAAAAAAAAAAAAAAAAAGAGAGAGAGGGAGAGAAGCTAGAAACTGGAGCCCACAAAGCAGCAAATGACTTTCTCTGATCTTAAAAGCAGCAAGAAAAAAAACAAAACGCACACACTTGATTTTGTGCCCTCCTGGTCTGCTTAGAAAAACTGGCAGCTTGACAAGCAGCTCAACCAAGCCCAACGTCTTGATCTCTCATCAGCAAATGTTTAAAAAAAAAAAAAAAAAAAAAAAGCCAAAAGCCTGGCTCAGTAAGTAGAGCTGTGAAAAGAAATACCTGAACACCCTTGAATCTTGGTAGGACTTGCTGCAGGCCTTGTCAGCTTGAGTTGTGGTTGTTTGGAGAAGCCCATTGCTGAGCTCCAGCATTGTAAAAAGCAGGAGAGCGTTGGGTTGGCTCTTGATGGCTCCTGTCTCCAAGCCGAGCATGCTACCTACCAGCTAATCCCCTAAAAAGTTCAAGTACCCCACCCGCCTGCTCTTTTCCGCTCCCAAATTTGATCCTTCATGAGTCCTTAATGTACCTCACCTTGGCAGCTGTAGAAGAGAGAAGAAGGGATTAAGCTGCTTGCTCAAAGAGGTGAGAAGGGCCAGGAGGTGCCGTGGTGACCCAGGGCCGCTGTCGGACCCGTGCGGGGGGTTGGCTGGAGCCGTGCCCAGGGCCTGCGCGTCTGGACCCTCTGGGCCCGCTGTTGCATGTGGCTGCCCTGGGGACAGAAACGTCTTCCATGCTCAGGTTAGCTCATGAACCCAGCACGTGCAGATAAACAGTGGTTGGAGTCAGCTCTGTACATGCTAAGTTGAAACCGGAGGCATTTCTGGAGCAGGTTTTGACCTCAGCCCCATAATTTTGGAGGGTTATGCACCTGGCAGTTCACATCATGGCCATGTCATTTGAATCCAGCATTGTATCTCCAAGTCTTCCTGCGTGCTGAGTGCTGAGGGGGTAGACTGTGTTTGCCAGATACTCTTGTGGCATGGAGGGATTTCATGACTGAGCAAAGGCAGTGGAGAATTTTTGTGGCAGCAGCAGGTTTTGAATTTTACCTTCCACAAACCAGGTTAGTGGCCCAGCCACTGCTTATCAGTTCCTTTCCCTATAAACAAATACTTTTCCTACAGCTAGAGAGCAATAACAACAGGGTATATTTGGTGAGTGAGCCTGAAGGTGAGACTACATGAGCACCATGGAGTTTTATGAATCTTCATTTTCCTGTCTGGTTCCTGAGGGCAGTACTTGGCCTTTTCTTTGTCATACTTATGACACTTTGAATTTGCTAGCTAATTTGTTAGAATTTGCAAATTTTCAGACAACAAAACAATTCATCTTCACAAGCAGGGAATGAAGTTGTTGAGGAAGAGTAGAGTAATTCATGTTTGCACAAACTCTCTGTAACTTGTGATTTACACGTGACACAGGTCGGCAATCAGATTTGCAGAGTGCTGCGCTAACCAGGAGTGGAAAGGTTTGCAGTGATCTCGCTGTGCAGCAGATTTCATAACTTCTTGAATCCTTTGGCTGTAGGAGTGTTATTCTGATTTTGATCTGAGAGCAAGGAATTCACTTTTTTTTTTTTTTTTTTTCTGTATATAGCTTTTATTGACTTAAATAAGTAACGAGGGAGACTCTCTTTTGGCTCACTTCTACCTTTGAATGATTTTTTGACAGTGTCCATGGCCCCCTATCTGTGATTCATGATCTAACCTTCGCTTACCACCTATGGCCAAAAAGCGTTGGGTGTTCTTTTCTACCTTGTCTTCCCCCCACACCTCTATTTTTACAGTCAGGCAAGACCTAGCAATGAGGTGCATATTCAAGGCAGGAGACTTGGTGCATAGGTAGATGAGATTGCCAATATTTCCCTGAGCTGTGCTCCTGTGTCATGTCCACTTTCAAGCAATCTTTCACCAATCTCTTTGGGCCTGGTTTGTTTTCAGGGTGCCTAATGGCAGTATGTGAGTGTATTGGGTACTCCCCTTACACCTCTTCAGCCAGGAATCTTACTGGGAAAGTCTTCAAGTCCCTGTGGAAGAAAGCAAATTGAAGAAATTCAGCGAGAATAGAATAAAGGGGAGATGAGGTCAGCAAAGCAAGTGTTAAAACTTTACGCCATGCTGAAAAGTCTGTGGTCAATGGAAATAATGAAGAACAAACCCGTGCCTCTTGCTTGCTTTTTTTTTTTTTTTTTTTTTTTTTTTTTTATTACTCCATCGCTACAACAAGAGAGGATCAGAGAGGATCTGATCACTGTCCTGGATCAGAAAGAGACGCAAACCAGCCTATGGATGTGCTGCTTCCAGAAACTGTGAAGTGAAATCATTCAGCACGATACAAAGGGCTGGATAACATATGGATGCTAATAGCGTTTGCAGCTACACAAGCAGCAGTAACACGAGCAGAGTAATCAAATCTCATCCTTCAGCAGGAAAGCTGAGACCTGAGGGGGTCTGGGGTTTCTCTCTTACACAATTGGGCCAGGTACCTCCACAGGCTAACTGAAACATCAGGTGCTGCCTGAGGCTGGGCACAACACAGTCGCCTGATGGATCAAACACAGAAAGCAGCTCTGGTCATGTCACTGCCCGTGAGCCTGATAACTCCCTGGTATTGTCTGCGCTGGCCTCTGGCTGTGGCTTTCTGTGTTTGTTTGTTTGTTTGTTTGTTTTTCTTGAGCTGAGTTTCAGGTGTGTTGTTCTAGCAGAGTTAATAGCTGTTGGATGAAATTCCCCTGTCATTTGCTGTTCCTCTTGCTTCCTTAGCTGATTTTTATCCTGAGGGTGGTAAAAATAGCATATCTTGGAGGAAGGGGAACAAAACCCAAGAGGCTGTGACCAGCCCCAAGGCAAGGAAAAGCTTTATCTTACTTCCTCTTATTGCAGCTTTTGTACCCCTTAATTTCTAACCAGAGAGCAGGCTACCAGTGTTTTCCAGTGGCATCATACCAGATTAATATCTTCCCTCCTGTATCCCTGCTTAGCTGAGCCTCTAGAGGTTGGGTGACAGCCAGAAATTAGGTACACCAGGTCACGCTCCCAGCCTGACTCTGCTGGCCCGCAGCGTAAGGAATGGTCTGGGAGAATTTTCTTGAAGCCTCTGCCCGCTTCAGACCTGGCCTGACGCTACCACTTGAGTCCTCACGTGCACCTGAAATAGCTGCTAAGGTGACAGCATTGTCTGTGGCACAGCCTGGCACCCTCCCGCACCGAGGCTGGCTGTTTGCCAGGGATAATCCATGCACTGGTTGATCCTGTGGCCTCTGCTGGGGAGGAGATCCTTACTGTGCCCTCCACTAGTGATTGACTGTGCACGTCTGGCTGGAGGACACTGGGCGGTGCTTGGTCCCTTCCCCTGCTTTCCATAGCTCCTCTCTCCTCCTGCTAACCAGCCTTCTGGGAAAGCCTGTGTCTTCCCCAGGAGTGCCTTGTGGAAATCCTCAGGGACAAGGTAGTCTTTCAGCGAGGACCTGGAACACCAAGAATTTCTCCTAAGGGGAGTGTTCACCCTGTTATTTTCTGAAATTCTTTTCTTACCATGTCAGGGAGCTAACCTGCCAAGGAAGTACAATTTAACAAGCACAGAAATCGCTACCTCCAGATTAATTTCTAGCAGCTTTGTCTCTTCCCTGTTAGGCTTATGTAAATAGGTATTGGGTAAATATTTGTACAATACAGACAATTACACCCATTTTTTTCTCTTTTCCAAGGGTCAGCAAAATGTCAGCCATTGGCATTTGCATCCAGCCAGGCTTCTGTATTTGTTTTGTGTCGGGCTCTGTGCCAGTTGTGCTTAGGAACTTAAACACAGACAAGCTCAGGAATCGCCACAGTGGACCAAACCAGCAGTCTGCACTGGCCAACAGCCTTTTTCAGTAGACACTAATTCTGGGAATTTCATTATGGGTTTATTCCAAAGGCCAGTGAAGTTCAGAGTTTAAAAGCAAAAGTAAATAACCTCTCACTTCTACACAAAAAAAGACTTGGAGTCCTTTTCCTCTCAGTGAATCGTGGGGAAGGAACTGACAGTTAAAATAATATCATCATCTTCATGAATACAGCCCCAGAATTTTTTTTTTTTTGCATTCTTGTTTTACTTATTTCCTCTCTAGTCTAACTAGTCTCCCTCTTCTTGCTTTCTCCTCTGAAGAAAAGCTTGCTGCCTTTACCCACTGGTAAAATGAGCCCTCAAAGTAGCACGTACTGAATTTCACATGAACGAAAAAGACTGTTCCAGCCCCATTGCAAAGCAAATTGCAAGTCCAGCTGCAGGATGTTTAGAATCAGTAGTCTATTCCTCCTCATCCTCAGTGAGGCAGAAACTTGACAGTGTTGTATTACTTTATATGGTGATAGAGCAATTTCTTCTTCTTTCCTATGAGAATCAGTTAATATCAGACGCATGAGCCTTGTTCAGGCTGCATTAATCGGTAGGTTACTTACCGGGAGTGAGTTAAAAAAAAAAAAAAAAAAAAGTCAAATTAAGTATTGGTGTTGATATTTTTAGTCATAGACTAACACACAGCTTCAGGTCTGGGAGTGGGATGACTTAAATCAGAAATTCATTGCTAAACAGTATCTGATAGGGTCTGAGTCAAAAATACTCACCTAGACAGCCACTAGCCTCAGGGGAGCAGGATGCCCTAATTGCCTCTGACCTTTTTCTGTGAGTATTTGCTTTCACGTTTTCTATATTTCTTGCACTTTTTTTTTTTCATTAATTGTCATGGTCTGCATCACCTGGATTTGTGAGCAAGCTGAGGCAGAGTTTCACAACTGTGTCTCTAGGGCCAATAGATCTAGAGCTCAGCACAACCAGGGAATCTCTCAAGGGGCCGCTCATGGCTTCTCGTTCCTGGACTCGTTCTGGGTTTGCCTTGACCTTAGCATAGCTCAGGGATGCTTTGGAGCTGATATAAATCATGTGGCTTATAAGGGCAGTTGATGGAGCATGCTTGTAGTTTAGCCGTAATGCCTTTTCCATGCTGCAGGGTTGGGACAGGTCCCAGTAAAGATGGGTATGTTGGCTCCAAGAGTGGAAGTTTCCTCAAGAGTGGTCCTGCCTATTCAGAGCGTGTCCCTGTTACCTTTTCAACAAGAGCAGTGCAGAGGCCTCTACACTTTCCCATGAGTTTGCCGTCATCCTTGTCACCTAGATTTCTGTTTCTAAAGAAAACGTGCAAAGAGCTCAACTTCACCCCCTGGGACATACTTAGCACCACCACCAGCCCACCACCAGCCTGGGACAGGCAAGTGCTCGAGGACCTTTACGCTCTTCAGAGCTAAGCTAGCGTGTATTGTAGACACAGCACTGCACTGCTGTCAGGTTGGGTAGTTGCTGACTCCTTGCCAATGTGTTTAGCAGACCTGAAAACCACATTGTTTGCTAGGCCCTGTCTCACTAGTGATTTAGGCAGCATTACTGAGAGCTACAAATACATTGTGCCTACTTGCCTTTGTCCCTCAGAAACCCAAGTTGGCCAAGGGAGTTGCAGCAGGAAACTCAGAATGCCTCTTGCATAGAGTGGAGTGGGAAGGAACAGTGTGGAAAAGAAAGCTGCATTTGACCCTGGAAGCTGCCTCTGCTTGAATCCTGATGTCCTTAACTATCTCACTGCTAATACTTCAGCTTTATAGCTCAGTAGCCCACCAGGAGCTGTCTTTGCAGATGTTTAGTATTTCCCTTAAGAGAGGAATACTGAAAACTTTTATTTTGCAAATTGGTGCATATTTAGAACAATATTCTTTTGATTGTTAGACAAATTAGGAATCTGGCTATTGTCTCATGCTTTTTCACCCTCCATATTATTGGTTTAAAAATTGGCCTTGAGTGTAACCAGTAGCATCTTTGAAATGCATTTTATAGCTATGATGAATCTGTAACATAACAAATTGATAAGAGCAAGGGAAGATTTTTTTTTTTTTTGAGGAAGGCAAAGACCATTTCCTTTTCTCCCTCGGTGTCTGTCAGCCCACTGCAAATAAAATAAACAACAACTGATCTCTGCTGAGCAATTCCGGAGTATTAGAGGTCTCAGCCTCTCAAAACACCATATTATTCTGGTAACTGCTGCAGCTCCTTTTTATAGCATGTACTCTGACATCTCTTTCTGTTTCCTCTGTGCAGGATATGGGAGCTGGAGGGAACTGGCTAAGGCTCTGGCAGACAGGAACGTCCCGGCTGGGGACCCGAGTCTCCAGTTTTACTATCTTCAGAAATTGGGACAGCAGGTGAGGAGACTTGGGATGTCTTCAGAATATTTGGAAGGGAACACCTCTCCTTCTGATGTTGGGGCCCCCAGAGACAGTACTCTGCTCACACACACCAAAAAAGGGAAAGCAGGAGCACAAACTGTGCGCTGAGTCACAGCAATATGAACGTACAAAGGCTCCACTGTAGGCGATGACGCTGTGTTGGACGTAACCAGCTCTAGCGGTGCCCTGAGGATGCCTGGGGATGTGGCACAGGAAGGGAGCACTAAGCAAGATAGAGACAGAAATAAAAGGTCAGGAGAAAGTGTGTAGGTTTCCTCTGAAGGCTATGTCAGCACTGTTACCTGAAGGAAGTGTTGGAAGAATTGTTGCCTAGACCTTTTAAAAAAAAGGGATCTAGCTTTTAGCTCTGCTGTCTCTGTGCCAAGCAAGTCCTAGTGTTCTTTCTTCTCAGTGTACCATCATGGAAATTTGCCTGCTCAAATGCAGGGAGCATTTCCTCCCCACTATGTCTGTGAGGGCCAGCCTCTTCTTTGCAAAGAGTCTGAGAACTTGCTGTTTTCTCACTTGTTCTTGTGGCCACATTTGAGCCCTCTTGTGTAGTGTCAGTGTTCAGTCATTTATCAGGTTACCTTGACTTTCCTTTACTTGTGTTTCAGAACCAAGAGCAACAGAGAGGTGGGAGGAATAAATCAAATTATGCAGCTGTGGACAAGCCTGTTCCATGGATGCCAGAGGTTGGTACCTTTCTTCAACATTTCACATGAGGGATTGTAGTTAGAGACCTATGTGGCGAGATTGGAAGGGTGAGACCTCTGCCTTGAAATACATTTACTTCCCTGGAAGTCCATTCCCTATCACCTCCTGCCAGTTTAATGGCACTTACAGACCCAAGTAGTCACCTAGGAAGACAGGAATGTCCAGATTCCTGATAATTTGGTTTCTTTTCCAGCCATCTAGGCACCAAGCATCCACTCTTCCTTTCCAGTGAGTAGGCAGGCCAGTAACCCTTAAAAGTGAAGTTTATTCAGGGCTGGGAATGTGTCAGACCAAGAACTCAACATGCAATGCGCTGGTATTTGCTTGTTATCCAAACCCTGCACATCGCACACGGAGGTTTCTTCACTTCAGTGACACTTCTGATGAGCAGAGACCATCTCTGGTGACCCTTGAAAACTGTGGCAAACGTTCCCTTTGTTTCCTTCATGCCTCATTTATTCTTTCCTCCTCTCTCCCCTTATCTCACTACTCCCCTTCAGATAAGGGAGCAATGCAGACTGCTGATAATGAGAGGAACGCCAGCCAGGGGGCATTTGGCTAATGGGGTCAGCTCAATTCCTCAATTCCTCAAGGTGATTAGGGACCTGCACAAACGAGAACAGGCTCCTCAGCTCCCCTATCAAGGGAGCAAGCCCAAACCCAGTGCACAGGATATGAGAGGGTCACGGATGCGGAACGGGAAGCATCTTCCTCCAGCCATCACCATGAGCGCTGCTGGTCCCCTTGGTGTGAGCTAAAGCTTTCCTGGAAGCAGCGAGCACCGGTTACTGTCCAGTGCACAAAACCAGCCTGGACAGACCATTAATCTGTCCTGCTGCATCAGCTCTTGGGGCTGCTGGTCCCAGCTGGAGCCAGGCAGCCTGGTCCAGCTGCAGGGCCTGGCGGCAGCGTGCAGGGAGGGCTCTGCTGTCGGACACGCCGCTGCTGGCCGGGAGCCAGCGGCACGTCACGGTCAGCACTGCTGCTGTGTGCGCGGTGACACGGTGTGTTTGCTGCTCTGCTCTCCCATGGCACTGAGTGCCCGGGGCTCTGTGCGGCGTCTCCTGGGCTTTGCCTGTTGTCTCTGAACTGCCCTGCTGATTTCTGAAAAGCATTTTGGTCTTGAAATCTACCAGGTCTGGTGTCAAGAGCCTTCACCTGAGTTAGAAATACAAGGGGTGGGGTGAAGCATTGGAACAGGCTGCCTGGAGAAGTCGTGGAGTCACTGTCCCCGGCAGTGTTCAAGAAATGTGTAAATGAGACACTTAGGGACATGGTTTAGCAGGCATGATATTGAAGGATTTGCAGTTGGACTTGATGATCTTGAAGGCCTTTTCCAGCCGTAACAATTCTATGATTTTATGTGTGTATCTCAGAAGAAGCTGGCAATGTAGCACAGGCCAATCTGCCCAGCCCCAGAGGGTCAGCAGGGTGATCCTGAGTGTGAACATAGGCCACATGTTCACCTCATAGTGAGTGCACCAGGGCCATCGAGGAGATGGTTCCATGAGCACAGCCTTGTGCGGAGCTGCTCGCTGTCCTCTTAATCACTCACTGAAGTTTCTTCTGACCTGGGGATTAAGTGTTTCAGTTAGGTGGGGGCAGTTTTCCCCCCATAGGCCATAAAGCTGGGCTTTGTTTGAAGGGAGAGGTATATTTCTCACATACATGAATAATTAACAAGGTGAGCCTGCAGTTAGCTTGGCCAAAGAAGGAGAGGTTTCAGTTTTCCTCTTTCAGTTTAAGGAGGTGAAATTGGTGATGTAAATTTTCTGCCTCAGAAAATGCAGTGTGTATTTTCTGCCTCAGAAAATGCTCTTCATATGCTCAGTGTGAGGACTTCCCTTGCACTGGAAAGCATAGTGAAGGAAGTCCTGCTCACTACCCTTCTGAGATACAACTGCTATGTGGCCAGTCTGAACTCAAGAACTGCATCTTTTTGCAAGCAGAGCTTGAATAGGTGCTGCACTAAAGAGTGTTGATCCTGGACATCATCCTTACACCAAACAAGCCCCAAACCTTCCCTAAAAGGGAGTATCTTTTCCTCACCAGGCTGAAAGATAAAGCTATTTCTGCTATTTTTTTCCTGACCAGGTCTCTTCTTCTCTCAGTCGCCCCCATGAGGTGTCACTGCTCTAAGGGACGGGGGATATTTGTTGCTAACTTGTCTTGATGGATTCCCACAGATGCCCAGCACAGGAGATGCTGGAGCAAAGTCCAGCTGCTCACTGCTGTATGCCACCCAGGCAGGGGAGCTGGCAAAGGAAGGGCCGTGGCCGCTGTGCGAAGGCAGAGGAGTATTATAAACTCAGCTTAAGGAGTTTCCAGCTTGCAGCACAATGCTGCCATTCTTCCCTGGCTCAGACCCTCCGTGACAAGTTTATCTTCCTCGGCATCGCGCGTTCCTGGGTTGTGTGCAGCTGATTTGCCTTGGAGATGCCAAGGCTCCATCCTGCTCCAGTTGCAATCCAGGGGGTCATGTCAGCAGGGCTGCAGCCCTGCCGCTGTGCAGCTTGCCGTGGCACCAGCCGGGAGTGTTGCTTCCTTGGGGCTCCTTGATCCAGAGGAGCCACTTGGTTTGTGGTGTCACCAGGCTGGGCAATTTTGCACGCTTAGGGTTCAGATTCAGAAAAGACTTTTGTGCTCCTTGTGTGTTAGCCTCGCTTTCCTCAAATTTCCTTGATTTCCTGTACAAGTCACTGTACAATTGTGCAGCAAGATGAACAGATACTTTTAAGGGGAGAAGGAGGAACCTAACTTGTTACTTCTCAGATCCTAATTTTCAGCACCTTTGAAAACCAGAATCAGGTGGCTCCAAGCTGGGAAGTGAAACTCAGTAGGCATTTTTCATGGAGCCCATTGACCCTTCTCAGGAGCTCTCTGGCAGGACTGGGAATGGTGGTGCCACATACTCACTGCAGCCATCAGCAACAAAAGCCCCAGGCAGGAGGTGTTTTACTATATTTTCCAGAGGGGATGCAAATAGCAAGCAGAGGAATTTCTCAGCTCCCGGGAATGGGGAGCCATGAGTTGAGCTGCAGGGACAGAGGTGATAGAGTTTCAAAACAGCTGCTCCTCTGGTGACTCTTGGGCCCTAAAATTAAAGCCAAGCTCGGTTTTCACTCGCAGGACAGCACTTTGGACTGCCAGCACATGTCTTTTGCTAACATTCTTCTCTCCCCCTTCAGAAGAAGCAGAGAGTAATTTGGGCTGCCATAGCTCAGGAGAAAATCTATTTTTTTTATATAAGCTTTATAGAAGACCTCAAAACCACATGCAAGAAATATTTGTTACATTCCAGCTAGTTGTTTCTCTTGCTCTGAGCACAGGGAAGAGAAGCTATTGTGTTAGCCCCTGACAGAGCATCCTCTCAGGTGTCTTTTTTAAAAGTCTGGAGATGGGGATGTAGGGCCAGAAGTCTCAGTGACCGTCTCTTATGCACTGGCAAAGCACTTAGCACAGTGGTGCCTGCTTTACCACTGCCTTCTGCCTCATACTGCCAAAAGGCTGCAGTAAAGAACTGTATTAGAGCAGGACTGCTTCACGTTTCCTCTGCATACATTGGAGCGAGACTAGCTTCCCTTTTGGGACTTCTCCCCACAGAATTTCATTCTGGTATCTGGGCTACCCCTTGCCAAACCCAACCCCTTCGTAGCCTTGAGCCTTGGGAGAGTCCCCTGGGCCTTTCTTTGCCATGATATAACTGTAGTGCCAGCATCTTCACAGCGTTGGAGTGTTGTGCTACACTGGATACAGATGTGAGCCTGCTATCTGCCACGTGCAAACAATTCTCTAAGAAGAAAAATAGCATCGTTTGTGGGTAGCAGAGACTGACTGCCAGAAGACTTGGTTTCTGGCAATGATCAGCTGTGGGAGCCCAACTTGTGTACCTCGGCTCACCTTCCATGAGAAGCAGCAATTGCTATTACTGTACTTGGCTTAAAAAAGTAGTTCAAGACCCTTCAGTGTGAATTTGGATTTGTTCAGCAATTACGTTCCAGTTCTGCATTTGTGACCCTTACAATAATTTATTCAGATCCTAGTTCCCTGCAGCATCCCAAGTTTCTCTTGGCTAGATCCATTGCCCTCTATGCAGTTCCTCTCTAATTCTGTGCAGCATCACTTTGCCAAATTATATCCATTTTCTTTTGCTTCCTTTCCTCTTACCCCATGGGGAGAATCTGGGCTGTGGGCTGTCAGCAGAGGAGGAAGGAAGAGGATAGAGGGGGACAATGCAGATGTCCAGACAAGCCATGGAGCCCCTGCCAACAGTGCAGACTCGAGTGAGGGAGGCTGGGGAGAGACCTCTGGAGAACCGCAGTGCTCGATACTGTTTTGCCTGGCACATAGCAGTAGTTTTCACGTGCATGATTAAAGCCCATAGCTCACAGGGCGCATTACTGCATGAGCTGATGCCAGGCCAAGTGTGCTCCATGTCCTTCCCTCAAGCCACAGTGTAGTACAGAGCACAAACCCAACCTGTTATCCAAGGAAAAATAACTCCATGAAAGGGTTCCTTTGCCAGAAATGCACAGAGCGGTTAGAGTGCTGTTGTGAACCCGCTGGAGAGACTCCCAAGCAAAAACTGAGAATTTGCTGCCCTCTGTAGACATTTGGGTGCTGTTCCAACCATTTCCAAGCCCTGCTCACACAACTTCGGCCAGGCTCTGTAGTTCCTTATATAGACAAGACAGTTGTGGCAAACTTTTCCACTGCCAAGGCAACTTATTCAGCATTTCCCCATCTAAGGTAGCCTCTAAAGTCTCCTGCTTATTTATTCTCCACTTTTGGAAGCTAGTTCTGTGAGGACAGTTTCAGTGTCTGGCTCTACTGGTTGTGTGCAGAGAGCTTGGGTTTTCCTGAAAGGCCAGGTCAGCTTCTGCCTTGACATAGCATAAGACAAAAACAAAGAAACAGACAAACAAACAAACCCACAAGACAAAAAAGTCTATGCTGAAGAGACATCATGTGCTGAGCTGCCTGTGCCGCTGCTCCCCAACCTGATGAGCCTGCACTTACCAGAACATTTTCCTTCTCCCACCACCCTCTCTCAGTTTCACCTTGCAGACCTGCTTCAAAAAGGTGATCTACCAACTCCCCTCCACAGAGTGCCCCTTCTCTCTTCTTCTGGCCAGCAAAATAGCCCTGAAGTGGTGGGGGCGCCCCAAATGCCTTCCTGGACAATATCAAACCTTGCCCCTGCAAGCTGGATTGCAGAGGGCTGCTGCCATGTCACAGGGTGTCCCACACCATGGCCTCAGAGCAGTTTTCTGGTTGAACATCAACTTGGAGGAGCAAAATGAAGTGGTTCACTCACCAGCAAAGTCTTCCAAGAATCCCAACCATTTAACTGAGCTCTCTCCAGCACTGTCTCAGTTCCCTGGTCCTCTTAACACTGTCACCAACCCAAAACCCTCAGTGGGTTAGATACAAGGCCCATGTCTCTTGCAGACCCAGGCCCTCATGGCAGTGGGATCTTCCTTCTCTCTATTCAGGCCTCCAGTGGTGTGTGCTGCGGCAGAGCTTGGCTGGATAGGGGAGGGATGCATGGGAGGGATGCAGCAATTCACTCTCCTCTGCTTTTGCATCCCCAGTTCCAGGGCCAGGCCAATCTGCACGTGTTTGAGGACTGGTGTGGCAGCTCCACCGAGCAGCTCAGGAAAAACCTCCACTTTCCCCTCTATCCCCATGTGAGTAAGACCCAGACACCCCTTTCCCATGGTTCCCCTTCCTGTGCCATTTCCTAGCTGGATCACCTTGTCCCCATTTCTCTCCATCACCATACCTTCTCCTTCCTCATGGTTCTGGGGAAACAGTGTCCTCAGGTAGCTTTTACAAGGGCTCTGAGGAGCCATCTCTTCTGCAGTGGGGAGGAGGCTTATTTTACTCCTGCTGAACTGCCAGGCCTTAGGTACTGGTTGAAGGATAGAAAGGGGCAGGGATATCTAATTATTTTTTTCCTTCTTCCATTTCAGGCACGAACTACACTGAAGAAACTGGCTGTGTCACCAAAATGGACCAACTACGGTCTCCGAATATTCGGCTACCTACATCCTTTCACTGACGGTGAGGGCTGTGAGGCTGCTGTGCTGCTTCTCATGTGTCTTCCCATCTGCTTCTCCCTCCCTTCAACGCCCTCACCCAGGCAAGCCGAGCATGAGGTCTCTCACGTAGGCAGCACTGCTAGCTATGGATAACTGGCTGTTGTGTTGGCATGGATGAAACACATCTGTCACCATTGTAGGCTGAAAAAGAAAAGCAGAGAATAAAAGAGATTTGAAGCATCAGATAAAAAACAATGCTGTCCTGAATACACAGCCCTGTGACATGCACATGAGCGAGAGCAGACCCTAAGCATTTCCTCTCTTTCTTGCATGCACGACACTGCACATGACATCATTTATGTTTCTTCAGCTCCCCAGGTGCATGAATACCATCTGACCCCACACAACATCTGTATCACCCATCTACATGCTTCTGCCCAAAGCAAACCACTAACACTCACCCATGTGCTCCTGGTCCCCTAGCCCTTGACTGCCGTCCCTGTAACACCGGCCAGAACAGCGAGACCCAAACACCTCTGTCTCCTTTTGTAGCTCCACACATATATTCTCTGATAAACATCTTCTCATGCAAAACATTTGCTCTGGAAGAAAAAAATGGAGCCAAGGAGACTCTGCATGGACTTCAGGTTAAATTTCAGGCCAATGAAGCCAGTGAGGAAGGGACAGTGAACCAGTTGCATACCAGTTTGGTATGAAATCATAGTAGTTAAGGATTTCAGACATGATCAGAGGAGGAGACTAATGCCCAAAAGACAAGTATGGTTGCACAAGTATAGGGAAAAAGGGTAACAGTAACATATTAGAGGGTCTGAATCCATTCTGTGCATAGGCATCTATCCCACTGCCCTACTTACTCCCTCAATCTCTTAACAGGGGAGTTTCAGTTTGCCATTGCTGCGGATGACAATGCTGAGTTCTGGCTGAGTCCAGATGAAAAGATCTCTGGTCTCCAGCTGCTGGCCAGTGTAGGCAAGGTACAGTGCATGCTGCATGGCTTCTTCCATCAAGGCTTTAGTATTTCTGTGGGGACAGAAACCCTCTTATCTTATGTATTTCCTCAGCTGGCTGGAATTGTCAAGCCTCTGTACCAGCCCAACTATAGGCAACACCACCAGATGCAGGACTGGTAGAACATGACATAGCTTAAGCCAGTCATGTATTGACACTGCTATTGGGAATCCCAGGTTCATGATTAAGGGACTTAAATTTATCCTCAGCTTGTGGATGTCACAGACAGTTTACCAAGAGGAATGGCTCAAGATTTCCTCTCTTTTTTTTGCCCCAGCCCTAGCTGCACAGTAGCTAAGGAATAAATGAATCTTAACTGTTTGCTGTCTCTTCACAGACAGGGAAGGAGTGGACAGCACCAGGCGAGTTTGGGAAATTTCACAGCCAACGGTCAAAGATGGTGAGGTGAGTGAGCAGACCCCCTTGTGCCCTGCCACCTCTGCACAGGCCTACGAAAGTCAGAAGGTGAGGGAAAGAGAACCCACATTTTTTCTGAAGACCTGACGTTAAAGTTTACTTTGGGGTATCATCAAAGTGAAAGTGGCAGACCTACATCTATGCCAGCTGCTTTCTGAATTTGCTGCCGAATGCAATATTGAATGGTTTTTCCTTTGAGGAAGCAGCCATTAGCAAATCCAAACTCCTCTCTAGGAACTGTTTCTAGAGCTTTCTGTCTTGGAACTGGCCAGGTTTCTCAGAGGTGAGGCTAAAACGGAGAATTAACGGAGAAGAGTTTGAAGCACTGCAGGTGTGCTGGAGAAGATATTCATCCAGCCTTCAGCATCTGGATTTTCTTGGCAGCCCTAACCCTACCCACCCTGGGAATCAGGCTGTTTAATCTGTGCAGCTGCTCTACACCCTTTGTCTCCTGACATGCTAAGAAATGTTCTTTAACGCTCTTAGTGACAGACACACTTTTCTTCACAGGCTGTCAGCTTCAGGCAGGTACTATTTCGAGGTGCTGCACAAGCAGGATGACAAAGGAACAGACCATGTGGAAGTAGCAGTAAGTCTATGCAAATAGCCATGCTGTCTGCATGCCCCCTCAGAGCTTGGGAATGAAGTCTGTAACGATTTCCCTCCCTTCCCAGACCCTGGCTCCTCTTTGCATGACATGTGTCTAGTCCTTACCTACCTCTCTGTGGGATAATCCTGACTGTGCCTGGACCATTTTCTTTCCTTGTGATTCTGCCCTTGCTGTGCTCTGTCCTCTCCTGGTTTAGATAAGTCTCACTTCTTTCCCAGTCTCTTGCTGCTAGGTAGGCTCTTTCATAGTAAGGAAAAAAAGGAAGCTGTGAGCCCATCTGGTTAAAAACCAACTTGTGCCTGCTCCTTTTGCTCAGGCTCAATTAAATCTTTTTTTTTTTTTTTTTAAAGGCAACTCACACTTCATTTTCATTTATTTCTCTGTTCCAGTGGAGACTGAATGACCCAGAAGCAAAGTTCAAAGTCATTGACTCCCAATACCTCTCACTTTTTGCTAGTAAGTATCTTCACCATAAGTTTCCCTGAGCACCTTCCAGTTATCACAGGTGTTTCATAAAGCATAGTCCAGCCAGGTGAACTATTGTGTGCAAACTATTAAAATAAATACCTGGAGACAGGTCAGGAAAGAGCGTTCTGGACAAGAGTGTGGCTCAGTATTAAACATGGGAGAACTGGGAGAAGGTTTGGAACTTTGGTTTAGGGAAATTAAGAGCTAGTGAGGCTGTGTAGAGTCAGAGATGGGCTGTGAAGAGAGTCTGCAAGGGTGAGGGAAGCTGTTCCAGATGTGAGAATAACACAGAATAGAGGTGCACAATGTGAAGCTCATAATGTGGGGAGCACAGGAATGTGCTGGCAGCTGGGCATGACAGGGAGAAGGGGCTGCTGGAGCGCTCCTGGGATGCAGAGGAGACTTTGCACTGCGTACTGGACAGATGCATCCAGTGAAACCAGGGGATGTTGCCTTGTTCCGTGCCGCGCTCGAGACCCTGCAAGTCGCTACTGAGTCTGCCTTCCTGGGTTTTGCAAGCACTACAGCCCAGTCACTCCTGTTTTGTAAACCCTTCTTATCACATCAAGGGATCCATTCATCCAGATTTGTAATCCTGCCTTTCCCTACTTAGTATTGGCAGTCTCACTTTCTTCTGCCAATACTCCTCCTTTCCATATTTACTGCAACCACCTTCCAACTCCCCTGGGATTTTTTCCATGCCAACACTCTTCCCCATGGAAGATTCCCTGATGTAATCCAGATAGCTGTCACCTTGACCTCTCCTTTGGACATCAGCCTGTTGGTGTATTTTCTAAACCCTGACACTTGACGAGGACTAGGCCTTGAGTTAGGTCTTTTAACCCCCTTCTTTTTCCTCCGGCACCTTTCTCCTAATTAAGTGCCTGTAGAAGTGTGACTCACAGCCCGGAAGATCCCCTCGTGGCTGGCACAGTGCTCCAGATTCTTCTTTATCTGGCACATTCTATCAGCTGCAATCAGTTGCTAACAGTAACCCCAGTGCCCTTGGCAGCACATTGGCTTTACCTTCTGGACATTTATTCAGTACTCTTCATCTCACAGCAAGATCCATGGAGGCATGAAATCCTCCGGGAGCCGCAGCAGATGTAGAACCAATGCTCAGTCCCTCATTTAAGCTTCCTTTTGCTCCTGGATAACTGTTGCTCTCCAGTTCCTTGTGGGTGTGCTAGTCTCCTAGACAAACTTAATGATTCAGATGTGTCCAATAATTCCTGGCACCACAGAGTTTCTTCATCACACCTCTCACAAAGCAGCAGGTCATTTCCCTTTGGTAATTTCGCTGCTCATCACTGTGTTTACTTTCAGTGAAAGCCGTGTTCCCACCTTGCAGCTTCTGTACTTCCAGGTTTCTGAAGCAAGGACTCTTCTTCCTACAGCTGCTTTGCAACGAGGCTCCTGATCAGCACCGTTTAAACATGACTATGTTAGATCCAAGGATGCAATACCATTTGGAAAGGGCTGACTTGAGGGAAGGGAGCAGAGGATGAATTAGCCCTTCCTCCCCCTTCCATTTTCTCTCTGGTTTCTAGACGAGACGCTTTTAAAGATGGATGAAGTGGGGCACATCCCGCAGACGGTAGCCAGCCACGCGAGCCGGCCTGCTGTCAACGCGGGCGGCAAGGCACACCCAGCTGACATGTTGAATCCTGACCCCCGGGACACTCTTTATAAAGGTGAGACTCGTGAGGAAAATGAAGACATAGCTAAGCCTTGTATCAAAGTCCAAGCTTTTCTTCTTCCCTGTGCAGAAGAGAGGAACGTCGTACAAGGCCAGTCAGTATAGGAGAAGAAGTATAGATTAAGCCTGTCTCCTCTTCCTTGAGAGTACAACTCGCACGATGTCCCCAGGCACAGAGTTGTAGTGTAAGTCCCGAAGAGCAGTGCAGACAGGTGAACTGTACAAGGTGGTTGGCTTTCTGTATCTGGTAGTATATGAGATGGATAAGTAGAGACCAGGCACAGAAGCGACTAAGCTGTCGCGTCATTTGCAGCAAGGTTTCTCCAGTAACGCTTGCCCGTGTGTTTCTTCTCAGTGCCTCTGCTCAGCAGGTCACGTCTGCGCCGCACCTTGACGGACTGCCCTTACAAGCCCAGCTACCTGGTGAACGGATTTCCTCTGCAGCGCTACCAGGGACTGCAGTTTGTAAGTCTTATTCCTTGGGCACATACTTGCCCGAGCAAACTCAAGGAGGAAGGAAGGATGCCAGATTAGTCATGGGCTCCTCCACCAAACCGAAACTCATGGGCAGATTTGACCATCTGCTGTTTAGGTCTGCAGTATCTCCCGATATACCAGAGGGCAAGAGTAAGGGAAAGGAGTCAGCTGCTATTGCAAGCACTCTGATCAGGGAGATACAGTTGTGTGTGTGTGTCTTACAGAGCCTGCTGGGCCACAGACCAATGAGGCATGCAGCATCTAGAGATTAATACTCTTCATGGCAGAGCCATGTGTAGGGTTGGGTTGGGCGCAGGTCACCAGCATAGTTTGGACAGGCACATGCTGAAAGAGGAGTAAAAAGATGCATTCACATACACATCCCAGAAAACTCCCTTCTGTTTTCCCTTTCCAACACCCCTTCTCATAATCTGCTCTTCATAGAATCATAGAACGCTTAAGGTTGGAAGGGACCTCTAGAGATCATCTAGTCCAACCCCCCGGCACACGCAGGGTCACCTACAGCAGGTGGCTCAGGACTGCGTCCAAGCGCGTTGGGAAGATCTCCGGAGAAGGAGACTCCACAGCCTCCCTGGGCAGCCTGTGCCAGGGCTCTGTCACCCTCACTGTCAAGAAATTTTTCCTAAAGTTCCTGTGGAACTTTTGGTGTTTCAGTTTGTGGCCGTTTCCTCTAGTCCTATCAGTGGCCACCACTGAGAAGAGGCCGCCCCATCCTCCTCACTGCCTCCCTTGAGGTACTGATAG
>VZSV01000090.1:1485703-1497578 GCA_013398735.1 Nothocercus julius
GACACCGCTAACCACAGGCCTCCAACTAGACACCACGCCACTGATCACCACCCTCTGAGCCCTGCCCTCCAGCCAATTCCTAATCCACCTCACTGTCCACTCATCTATCCCACACTTCCGGAGCTTGCCCAGAAGGATGCCGTGAGGGACGGTGTCAAAAGCCTTGCTGAAGTCGAGGTAGATGACATCCACCGCTCTCCCCTCATCCATCCAGCTGGTCATTCCATCATAGAAGGCAAGCAGGTTAGCCAAGCATGATTTCCCCTTGATGAATCCATGCTGACTACTCCTGAGTACCCTCTTGTCCTCCACGTGCCTGGAGACAACTGCCAGGATCAGCTGTTCCATCACTTTTCCGGGGATGAAACCCAAAGGTACCTCTTGGGTACCTTTGAGAAGCAGATGGCTAGTGAACAACCCCTGCTCCCTCTCTAAAGGGCTGGTTAGCTAGTGACTGTGTCTGGGGATGTCTTGCATCTGTTGGGATTTTGTTTTATTTTCCTCCCTTTTTTTTCCAGGTTCATTTATCCTTTGTTTACCCAAATGATTACAGCCGCCTGAGCCACATGGAAAAAGACAACAAGTGCTTCTATCAGGAAAACCCTTATTACTTAGAAAGGTAAAGCTATCTTTCCAGTCATGACTGGTGAAATGGCAGCCATGGCAGGATGCTGAGAGTGGAATAGCAGGGAAGGAGCAGGCAGATTTGAGGTTGGGATTAGGGTGAAATTTCATATTTAGTGTTTGAGGAACCTTAATTCTTAAAGATCCTCGGAGTCCTGCAAGATATTAATGCATTTATAGTTTCTTTTGATAGCCAGTGCTGCCTTTAAATGAGAATATGTTTAGGTCTCAAAGGAAAACTGCTGCTGCTGCTTTTCTTGCTCTAATAACCTGAAAGCTGGGTCAGAGCAGCAGTGTATCTTTCCTCAGCTACATCAGGGAATGTATTTGCCAGCAAACTTTGCCTGCCAGCAGCTGGAGCCTCCTGATGTCTGTCACCATGAAAGCCAAACCATACTCAGAACTGGGCTTCTTCTCTGGGGGAGGAAATTTGTTGTTTTCCTCTTCCCTGGAGGGGCTGGCTCCCAGACATTGCTGTCCAAGGAAACCGTCATGCGCATGTTCCATCCTCCTGCCATAGGCAGACACCTTCTGTTAGGACTTCCCTCCATTCAGGAGGGTTTTTTTTCAGAACAAGCAGAGCCACTCTTTTAGTGACCAACAGTGGCCTCTCTGTGCTCAGGATCTTCTTCCTTTGCACATCTCTTTCAAGGTTTGGAAAGATAAACCATACTGTAGGTCTGGAAGGGAGCTCCTAGGACGGGGATTCATAGTGCAAGATGGAGAAGATGGTTGCTGTGGGCTGGAAGGTGCCACCCGCATTCATTGCTTTGGCAACTAATTTGTGTTGCAGCAGCATTTGGGAACTGGAGACATTTTTTCTTGGTATTGGGCACACAAGGAGGAAATAGTCCTGGGAAACCCCTCAAAGCTGAAGTGCAGGCTTTGATGGCACAGCACACAGACAGTGGTAGCATGAGAGAAGAGGGAGATCATTGCAGTTATCCACTTCAGCCACTTCTACAGTCTGATGACTTGGGTTTGTGAGCATTACATTATAGGCCAGTCCTACACAATTTAAGGGAGGATAAAAGAGTGTTTCAGTGTACTTACACTGGGATTTCCTCCTGTGCGTATCAGGTGGCACTCAAGAAAATGTCTGGGAGACTGGGATGATAACAAAAGAGAGGTGACATCTTTAACAATGCAAAGTAAATCCTATTGTCCCAAGATCTGAAAGATGGTGGTGATGATCACAGACTGACTTTTGGGGAAAGGAGGAACAAGAGATGATGGATAGATGTAATCAGAGTAATAAACCATCACCTCTGAAGCAGTGGATAGAATTTAACTGGAGAGGTCAAAATAACTTTTATGAAACCTGTATTTTGTTATTTGCTCTGCAGATTTGGATTCTACAAGTACATGAAACTTGACCAGCCAGAGAAAAGGCAGGACTCTGGAGAGAAGACAGAGCAGCCAGGTAGGGACCCTAACATCAGAGCCTAGAGTATCTTTTTATCTGGCACGCTTTCTGTGTGATCTTCCAGCACCAGCTGGAAGAAGTTGTTGGCTTCATGCTAGGCAAATCGCATCCCTTCCCAGCTGTGACAGGGAGGAGAGAAAAAGGCCTCTCTGCATGCCAGGTTTCTGCATGAAACCTGTTTTTTACTACACGATGATACAAGTTTCTGCTACATGATGTTTTTGCTCATTTTATGATGTGATTCACATACCTCCTAAAAATGTTAGAAGCAGCCTCAAAATTCCTCTTTTTAATTAGAGATGAGATTCTTGCTGATGAACTGCTGAAACCTCAAGCTTGGGCAGTTTACCTTTTTTCAGCTTCTTCTGTACTCTACCCTGCCAGACTTGGTCCCGCTCTCCCTTCTGCCTGTGTCCCACTTCATTTTTGCTCCCACTTTCCCTTTTCCTAAGGGCAGGATGGAAGGCCACCTAGCAGTGGGCACTGGTGGCCATAGTGGGAGTGCCAATGGACAGTGGGCTGTTACAAATCAGGCCCATAATTTATCTGAGGTGCAATTCAGCAAAAATGTGGGCAGAAGTGACAAAGCCAAACATGCATAGTGTGGCATCCTCCTTTTGCACCTTTGGTCAGACCAATAGCTAAAGGTTCAGCCAGACATCTCCATGGCTTTGGCAGTGCTGGCTCATAGGTGTAGAGGGGCTTACTAGTAGCAATAGCACAGTTTGCATGCCCAAGAGCATCCCTGTCTGAGTGAGAGGGAGGATCTGCCACTCACCCTGTGATGGTGAGCAAGGCGGGACGAAGAAGAGCTGCTCCTGGGAGGGTGGATGTCTGAGGGAAAGGGTCAGCAGCTGCACAGAGAGGGTAACCCAGTGCACTGGGACAGGCAGCATCGCAGAAGGGTTATGAGAAGTCTAACTGTGATTACTCCTGCAGGTTTTCCGGAGGGGAACATGGATGACCTGCAGTACGCAGACCAGGATGTGGAGAGTACGAGCCCTCCCGGGCACCCTGGTGCACGCAGGGCAGAGCTGGCAGGGAACGCTCCCAGCGTGATGGTGGGCTATGACAACATTTATGAGGACTATTCCCTCCACAAGCATCGCCGACTCCTCTCCGTTACGGGCAGCAACTTAAGAGAAGCCCTGCAGAGCAAAGGCACAACAAGGCCTGCCGTAAGAGCAGCCCCGTTGGCCTCCACCAACGAAAGCCTCAGTCGGATGGGCCTGGAGAGGAGCCCACTAATGAAGAAAACCCATCTAAAAGCTAGAGTCAGGGACAACTCTACGAGCTCTCTGCAGCATGCCGGAGCTGCCCAGGTGGGAGCACCAGTCAAAAAGGCCAAGGGGAAATCTCTTCCTACCATGTGGCCTCTAAAGGAGCAGCCTCTCCGCAGCTCTAAGGACACAGCCAGAAGGACTGGCAGAGGGATGAGGCCTCTAGGAGATCTCAGTGCAGTTCACAGGCAGCTGCAGCCAACAGGCACCGCACAAGGCGGGGAACGAGCCCCGGTCTCTGGCAAAGCAAGCAGGGGCGCAGCGAGTGCGGCCAGGCTCAGCAAGCAGCCGGCTCTGCAGGCACCGCGGCTGAACCAAGCGGAGTCCAACCCTGCTGAGCAAAAGGCGGCCAACAGCAGGGACTTGGGTGAAACGGAGGTGCGGGAGGCATCTCCTACAAGGAACAAGTCTGCAACTGTTGAGACAGCAGAGGAAGAGGAGGAGGTGGATGGGGAGCCAGAGGAGGATGAGGATGGGTTTGATTATGTACCAGTGTTTGACCAGGCAGTTAACTGGGAGCAGACCTTCAGCATGAACAACCTGGACTTCCATATGCTGCGCACAGACTGGATTGACCTGAAATGCAACACATCAGGAAACTTGCTGCTAAAAGAACGAGAGGCCATGGAGGTCACTCGTGTCTTCTTAAAGAAGCTCAACCAAAGGACTAAAGGGTAAGTTACAGTGTAAAGACTGAGGAGAAGTGTCCTGGATCTGGTGTGCTGCCCTGCACAGGGAGCACGTGCTGTATGAGAAGCCACGCTACCCTAAAGAGGATAAGCTAGAGGTGGAGTTAGGAGAGGAATCTGTTTAAAAAGCTGGGCTTTAAGCACCACTTTGGTGTGAGAAATGTGAGCTGCTGGACACCAGATCATGTCTGGAGGCTGGTTATTACCCTACAACAGCTGCCGTCAGTAAACATTAAAGATGGCAGGTTTCAGTCCAGCTCACATCCCTGGTCTTCTGCTGGCTTCCTCCTTGCACAATGTAGTTATTGAGAGGACACAGCAATGGTTTACCAGATGAAGATTAAGAAACCCTGCTGATACAGAATAGACCCAGAGCTCCTATGCTTGTGTGGTCTGATGTCTGTCACATCCCAGTTTGTGAATCTAGCACTGTTTAGGACATAGGACCTAAAGGGACCTATCAGACAATGTGGTTCAGTCCCCTGTCCTCAGAAACAACCGCCTACTCCAAACCCTTATCTGAACATATACAGCTTCATCTTAAAAACAGTTAGATTTCTAGACCCTAATACTCTAGATATTTCAGATTCCCACAGTTCTTAAACCCCACCTGATCATGAAATGATCAGCTTGTATGTCCCAATATGGTTCTTTTTCCTCCTAATTCTTATCCTCCTGATCGTCTTTCTAACAAGCAGACATGTCTCCTTCAAACTTCCATAAGCCAAACAGTTCAACCCTCCTTACCCCTTCTCAAGAGTTCGACCTTATTTCTGTGATTTTTCCATCTGTTCTTCTCCATACTAGTTTCATTTTATGTTATTTTTTCTGTACATAAGTAACATTCCAGATGTTTTATGGAATGGTATCATTAGTTCCCAATCACCACTGGAAATAGTTGCCATGATA
The DNA here is from genome assembly GCA_013398735.1 of Nothocercus julius. Taxonomy (NCBI): domain Eukaryota; kingdom Metazoa; phylum Chordata; class Aves; order Tinamiformes; family Tinamidae; genus Nothocercus; species Nothocercus julius. The sequence goes on from VZSV01000090.1 coordinate 1,490,632, forward strand.
CATCTTAAGATTCCATTTGTTTTTTGAAGGCCACGTCAGTCATAGTCACCATTTAACTAACTGGAACTGTAAGCTTTTCCTAGCATTTGCAACTGATAAGCATCCTCTTCCAGGAGAAATGCTTGTCATTACCTCAAAGAACACGACCTGATATTTCATATTATTTTGGCTATTCTGCGCCTATAATTCATCCCAGTCTTTCTTATATGACGGCTTAGTGCTACTCTGTATTTATAAGCTACCAACAGCTAATTTCACTAGTAGCCTAGTCATAATTCTTCTGCCAAAGTCATTGAAGGTGTTATTAAATATGCTCACTTATTACCTGCCCTACAATATTACAGATGCATTTGTTACTTTCTATGTCACCTTTACATCATTCCCACCACCAGCTGTTCTCTATTCTGGAATCCTAGATTGAATCCCACACACTTGTGGGTTTAGGGAGCCGTTATAAACCTTCCAATGGGAGTTTCGAAACAATGCAGCAAAGCAGGACACTGGGGACCAAAAGGCTTGTACCTGCCCAGGAGGAAAGAGCCTGGGAATGAACTGGGCAGGGTGGAGGTGATAGGTGCTGGTGGGTGGGGGAGATGCCTACCCTAGCCGTATCTCCTGCAGGCAATTCCAGCTGCAGCGCATTGTGAATGTGGAGAAGCGCCAGGACCGCATGCGGGGGAGCCGCTACCTGCTGGAGCTGGAGTTGCTGGAGCGAGGAGAGCGGCTTGTCCGCTTCTCGGAGTACATCTTTGCACGGGGCTGGCAGGGCGTCAGCGGGGACGAGCAGGAGGAGAGGAACATGAGGAGCCTAGCATGGGGTCGCCAGCGGCACCTGATGGCTGTAGCTAACGAGCCAGAACTGTGCTGGCCCCAGGGCTTCACCTGGAACCACCGGGCTGTGGTTCACTTCGTCGTGCCAGGTAAGGGCAATCTGCCTCTCTGGGAAGATGGGCATGTGGAGAGAAAACACTCTTGGGGCTTCTCTTGGAGGCAGCCCATAATTTCCCATTGGGCCATCCTGAACTACCTGTTTGGGGTCTCTCAATTTCCTCTCTCTTCAAGTTAAATCCCTTAAGAAATATTAGAAGCTGAGAACTCCGGTGGCTTGTAAGCTCAAGAAATGCTCCTATCACAAACCGTTCTCTGTGCAGTTTGGTTCAGGTTTTCAGCAAAGGCCTATTTCAGCATCCCTGCAAGGTTATCAGGGTTTGAGAGGGGTCAGGGAGCCTTACGTGTTTAGAAGCCATGACATCTTTGAAATCAGCTTTGCTTTGATTCTCTCCCTCTTGCAATACAATAAGTGAAAAACCAGGCACGCTGGGTGCTGCAGTTCATTTCTGACATGGAAGAGCTGCTCAGAGTCACTAAGGATCCTTACTTCAATGTCATCATAACAGACTACAGCAGCAATGACATGGATGTAGAAAAGGCTCTGAAAAGGTCCAGCTTACGCAGGTAAGAGCGCTGCCTATTCTGTAAAACTGCTCACATGCCTATGCCTGCAAACACAAACACAAACCTGCAATATGTGTATTGATCCACAGCCTGCTACAGCTGGAAACCCAAAATGACATCCATCCAGACCATGCACTTACGCATGCGTAAAATGTTATAATGTGCGCATAAGTACACTGTGTATAATGTTGTTTCAAAGTAATACTTATTGCAGTTATCCAGCCAGGCACACCTCTAATCTCCTAGCTTTTGTTCAAGTTTGTTAAAGAGGACATAAAGCAAGTCTCACAGTGATGGGGCAGGAGGAAGACAGAGAAGACAAGAAAGTATTGAGAACGTGACAGAAAGCATGGAGAGCTCTGGGGGCTTCACTTGCTGGAACAGATGTTTAACTTGCTGTGCACTGACCCGAATCAACCTTGGGTGGTCATTTCCTTTATGTGCTAGGAGTTCCTAGCAAAATCTCTAGTCCAAGGCCTTTGAATAGAGTTGAAAAGCCTTTTGTTAAGGATTGCCTCATCCTTGCTGTGTTAATGAGAAGACCCTTCTAGCACCCTGGAGCCCCATTCCGCCATGGTGGGCTCTGAAGTAGCACTGAGCTTACAGGCTTACACAAGAGGTGCAGAAGTGCATCTTTGCAAGCTCAGTAGTGATGAGCCTTTAGGCATGGGGGCTGCCTGTGTTGTGACACCGGAGGTGTGCCACCATTAATAGCACTTTTTGTGCTCATTGCTGTGTGCACACTGAACTTCACCTCCTTCCTTTCTGACCAACAGCTATCAATACCTGAAGCTGACGGGGAATTTTGAGCGTTCTGCTGGCTTGCAGGCAGGGATAGACCTTGTGAAGGTAAGCTTGTGGGGCTGAGGGGTGTGTGGGAAGATATCTACTATAGTTCTTGCACTACCTTTTGTCCTTCATACTGAACACCTTTTTTAGGAAAAGGAATAGCCCAACAGAACAGACCAGACATAGATATGTTTCCCATCCTCTCTGGCCCGGCAAGCGTCCTTGCCCATTACTCTGAGAAGACTGGTCTCTGTGGTCTGTTGAGTTCTTGGCCTACCTCCTTGGACTATCAAACAGGAGGGAAGTCAGTACTAGCGGCTTTGCCATACTGATTCTGTCAGATCATATTCGCTCATACTTGTCATTGAACAGCCTCTGAGATTAAGGGGCAAGGTCTGCCCCCATCTCTACTGGGTTCTGCTGCAGTATAGGTGAGTTCTGTGTGACTGATTCTGGTGTGATCATTTCCAGGACCCACACAGCATCATTTTCCTGTGCGATCTCCACATCCACTTTCCGGCTGGGATCATCGATGCGATTCGGAAGCACTGTGTAGAAGGCAAGATGGCATTTGCTCCCATGGTCATGAGGTTGCATTGTGGCATGTCTCCACAGCGGCCTGATGGTAAGAGAGAGTGGAGTCTCAGACATTGTGTAATGGGGAATGATGGAGGGCACCTGAGACCTGATTTAACATCTAAACGTGTTCTTCCATCACTAGCCAGTTTATACCTTAAGGTACTGCAAAGACCACTAGATGACAGTGCATTATAGGATGTAGAATGGGGTTTAATTGTGACAGGTACTTGAAATTTGAGATGAAAGAGCCAGAAGAGCCAAGCTTGTGGCATTTCTCCTGATTGTCTCTTAGATTCGAGTTCCTTAGGAAATCACTCCTTTCCTCCTTTCTGCCAGTTTATCTGCCCTCACCCCAGCTCCATGGTCTCTTTTCCCTGCCTCTACTGTAGCAAACCTCTCCAGAGTACAGTCTCCACTGTTCTTTCAACTAACCCAAAGATGATCATTCCCAAGATTGCCTTGGACCTGATGGAACAGTTTGCTGCCAAGGACACCAGCTGAGGTCTTCTCCCTCATGCTGTTTTTAGGGTGCACAGCCTGTCCTCCTGAGGAGACCTAATAGCCCAGAGTGAGGGAAAGCAGATCCAGGAGGAGAGGAAAGCAGCACAGATCATCTGAGCATAGGATTTCCTTTAGACAGAGGTGGCCATCCTGAGCCCCTGTGGAAGCAAATTTCATGTTTAAAAATGTTCTTTTGTCTGGACAGAGAGACAACTTGGGACAGTCCAGGTGAGTTGGATAAAATGCTGCAGGTTTAGCGAGTAACCTGTACCATCTGTCTTTAAGCCTTTCCCACTTCCCAAAGCTTTAATATGGCTGGCTCTATTTTGGTGCTGAGTTGTCTCTCAGATATCTGGATTGTTTTCATCACTTGAGGTGTTAGGAGTAGCTTGAGTGTCACTCCAGTAATTCTGTTCAAAAGTAAGGTCATTGCTAGCTGCTGCAGGAGCAGATGTGCTGCAGCCCTGCCTGAGTTGCTGATGATTCAGAGTGCCAACCTGCCTGTGCTTCTGTTGTGCCCTCTTCAGGCTACTGGGAGGTGAATGGGTTTGGTCTCCTGGGCATATACAAGTCTGACCTGGACAAGATCGGAGGGATGAACACAAAAGAGTTTCGGGACCGTTGGGGAGGAGAGGACTGGGAACTCCTGGACAGGTAGGTGTTCATTTTTGGCTTGTGATGACCATGTGCTCAGGAGGGGAAACCCATGAAGAGGGTGACCAGGGGAGCAGGATCTGAGGAGATGAAGGTGGTTAATGCCACCATAAACTTGGTCAGTGAAGAAGAATCTTTGAGCATGTTTTGATCCTTAAAACCAGTAGATGAGTGTAACCAAAATACCACTGGTGAAAGAAGACAGGAGCTGTTTCTTCGTGTCTTCCAACCACATTGTTGGCTGGCCACAGGCAGATCAGACGCAAGCAACTATGGACATAAAAAACTCTTTGAGCGGTTTATATCACTCTACATCTAGTTTTAGTCCCTCAGCCTTCCCGTGCTACCTATAGTAATTGCCCAGAAGGGCAAGTGTCAGAGAGATATTTAAGAATCATAAGGTATAGTTAACACTTCCTGAAAAGTTTATCGGTGTCCCTTTCCCTCATTTCTGCATGCCAGATGACTTTTTTCCTGCTGTACCAATTCTAGGCCTCAACAGCTCTAGATTTTGAGCTCTGTCCTGTGTTTTCTGTTAGATCACTGGGAAAAAGGCTTGCATCTTAAGCATTCCCATGTTGCTAGCTGTCCTTCCTCCTAGCAAGGCTGTCCCTGCTTCTCATCCGTCCTGCTCAGTCATCCTCCACTCTGAAAGGTGTATAAAAAGAGTCAGTGTATGCCATTACAGGTCTGTTTATGGCATATGAGATACTCTGAGTTATTGAGCTCTTCAATTTAATTGCCATCTCCTGACAACCGTTTAAACAAGATCTCCTGGACCCAAGCACCCTGGTATCTTTGTGACCAAGACTTCCCTAAACTGATTCTTCTTCTCCTTCTGCTAGGATTTTACAGGCTGGCCTGGAAGTGGAGCGTCTCTCCCTGAGGAACTTTTTCCATTGGTTTCACTCAAAGCGGGGCATGTGGAACCGACGCCAGCTGAAGACATCGTAGCCTTGAACCCTAAGGCTGCCTGTCAGAGTCATCCACCATCTGACCCCAGCAAGCACTTTTATTGAGGCATGCAGCTGAGTGTGCATCCTCTTTCCCTCCAGAACCCTCCTGTGAGACAGCACAGCCAAGGAATGGACAGCCAGACTAGAGGAGCAAGAATTTCTCTGGGGAGCTGTTGCATCCAAGATGCGGTTCCTTGTCTTGCTGGGGAGGTTTGTGCAGGAGCTTTAGGCAAGTGAAGGATTTTTATTTCCTGCTGTGCAGGCTGGTGGATGGTACAGTGAAAGAGGTGCCATATTTCCTATTGTGTCTTGCATGGTGCAAAACAAAAAGGAAAAAAATGTCAGCTAAACCCAGAATGGATTATTTACAGCAATGCAGCTTGTCTTTCGATACTTGAAGAAAAAAATAGGCAAAAAAGGCAAAATACAAACACACACACACAGAGGCTCTCTCCATGCTTTTGGACAGGGGACCAAAATAAGTTCTCTGAACTGTATTGTGTCCATACGCCTATGTACTGACCCAAGAAAGTCTGGACAAGGAGGAACTGATAGGCATTTTAGGCTGTCCATACTTAGACATTTCTCTGTGCTTTTCACTTTAATCGTTAGGAAAAAAAAAACATGCTCACATTCAGTGAGGTATGGGCTATGGATGGAGACTGAAGTATGCCTCTCTCCTGAAAGTCATTTCTTCCTCCAGCTGGGCAGTGTGGCAGGGGTTGATGTTACAACTCAACCTGAATTATTTATCTGCTGCTTGAGGCTAGTGGAGAGGTTATGCAGAGGATCTTGGAGGACACTTCAGGAGGAACTTAGCAGCCTTATTTGACAGACATGTGTGTTTGTCCTAACAATATCAGGGAAATCCTAACAGGGAAGAAGTGGCAATATTTTATTAGTTTAAAATTGTGAGTTTGTTAGTATTCTGCTCTCTAAATCCTGTACACTTATGCAGCATCTAAAGGTTAATTTAATAAGTTATGGCTTCACAGTTATGTCCTGTCATAGTTTGACTTTTACATAAAGAGCAGGCTTGTTTATATTGAAGAACAGGCAGTTATTGGTGCTTTGTTTCTGGAACAGTCCTGGGAACTCTAGCCTGGTACTGAGGAGGTATTTTCAGGACTTGGCACTTGCACTGGGAGCAGAGGAGCAGTGATGACAGGAGAGGGCTGAGTGAATAAAAGGATGGGCTGACTGATGCCAGCACTGATGAAAGAACTGTAGAAAGGGACTCGGCTCACAGTCAGCTGATTCTAGGGTGAATTCTCAGGCCCTGAAACCCCTGCCCATGCAAGGCAAGAGTTTTTACTCCCAGTATCCATTTAACAGGACTGCAGAACCACAGAGATCCGCAGTGCAGTCGATGCTTTGCACTGGAGCTTCAGTTTCCCCTAACCATCCTGAAAAAGCTGCTACTGATATCAAACATCAGGAAGAGTATGACATAGGGTGCTGCTCATGGCTCTGAGCTCTGATAGGAGTAATTGAAGAGCAAGTAATAATGGTCTGTAAGATACAAGCAATGCGAACTTGGTGCTAGAATTGTTTGCTTTGACACTGATGGAGTGGATGACAATTCAAAATAGGTTTTTATTTATTATTACTTCTGTGGTGCTTGACAAGTTCATCAAGTCCCACTGTTGCAGGTGGAAAACTGAACATGCAGATTCCGGGATATTAATCCCATCAAATCATCCAGTGGCCTCAGTGAGAGCTCTGTGGCTGACAGAGTCAGATCTGAAAAAACTGTAGTGTGTAGACATGATGAAAAGTGCATCAGAGACTAATATAGCTCTTAATTCATGGAGCCTTTGTCAGAATTTAGACACTGAATAGCTCAGAAGTGGCAGTCAGCTTTCTGCTCAAATCAGCAGTCTTTTTAATGAGGGAAGGGAGCTTTCACATGCAGAGACTAAGCAATGAAATGCTGCAGTTCTGGAGTGAGGGAAGAGGCTGGCAACTGGCAAATTTCTTCTCTTTTTTTTTTTTTTTTTTTTTTTTTTTTTT
>VZSV01000090.1:1497667-1548504 GCA_013398735.1 Nothocercus julius
GAGGTCTGTGATGCACTGTTGCAACAAGCTGGTTCTGCCTGGCACGTGCAGTATCAGCCGCCCGCTGGGTGCGTGTCGGAGCCTGTGCTTTGCGCACCGACACGGGCACAACCCCACGCCTCATCAAGCAGCTCTTTTGCCAGACTCTGGGGTGCAGCTTTCACAGCCTGTCTGGACGGGCTCTTGTCAGGCAGTGCCTGTGGGACGGGGATAGGCTGGTGGAGAGGACCGGCAGCAGGGATGCAGGGAGTTATGAGCAGCGCCTGCCTTCGTTGGTACGAGTCACTCTTCCTCAGCAGAGCCCCCTCAGCAAAGAGGGGGCTACATAATAGGGTACAGCCCTCACCACCCGCAGAATCTAAGGACTTCACTGCCATGCTTTAGCTGTCCAGGAGACTTTGTCCCTTCCCTCTTGCCTTTTCACCCAGAGCAGTAGTGAACAGAAGTGTTTACCTCATGAGGGCTCCTTGGTGCACATGAAAGGAGTTACTGGGTCACAGGCCAGTTTCCTGGGGGCCAGTGTCCCGGCCGTAGGGACGTCCATCACAGTTGTTCCTCTGTCCCTAGCACAGCAGGGCCCCCTTCTTCATCAGTCTTTGCACATTGCCTTTGGAAAGTTGATTCATACTAATTGGCACTAGTTGGCAGCCCCTGCGGAGGAGCTTGGAGAGAGCCCGTGGGGACAGAGCTTGTCGTCCCGCTCAGGCTGCCGCGGCTGAGCTGCACGCTCCAGCACTTGCAGGCCGGTAGGCAATCTGGCAGGAGCCCTGCTGGGCTTTGCTCTGGGGCTGCTGACCCTGTTGTTGTTGGGGTTTGGTTTGTTTTGTTTTGTTTTGCCTCCCCCATGCAAAGTTGTGAAAAGGATCTCAGGAAGCTGCACAATTCCCAAAGAGCTGGAGGGAAACTTGCTTTACCAAAGCAGGGAAGCTGACTTCCCTGGAAAGTTGGTCTTGTTTCCATCACAGGGATTTCTTAGGAAGTTTTACTTCAGTTGGCAGTGAAGTTTACCCTTCGTGTGCATCCTAGCTATGTCCTGACTCGATGGAAGGAGGAAACTTGTTTGCACGTGCTTTCCTCTGTGTCAGACACGCAGACTGGGAGGGAGCTGCTCCAGCGGGTCACGGGATGGGAGCAGCTGGGGAAGTGATGGGACTCGCTGCAGAACAGGCATCCTCTGTAACGAGGACATGGGCCAGCATGTGGACCCTGGCCCCAGAGGTGTGGAGTGCACTGAAAAGTGGCTCTGTCCACCAGTGCTGACCCTGTCACCAGAACATTTTCATTCCTGAATGAATTATTGGCCAGAGGTTCATTTGCAGCCCAGCAAAAGGAATGAAGGACTGGGTTTTATTATAAGAGAAATGTATTGTGTGAAAATAATGTGACTTGTTTTATCATTGTCTTTAATGTTTTCCTGGTATGAATATCTTGCTGCCTGCTCATGGCTTGTAAATGTCTAAGTTGTTCGATTTTTAGATACCCATGCCTTGTGTTAAAAATCTGGTTTGTATCTTTGGATTCTCTGCCTTAAAGTGGCCCTGTGTCTTCAAGATGACTCCTGGCCACATCTCTGTTAAAATCAGGGGATATTTTGGTTCTCCCCCATGTTTTATAAATACATTGTCTTCCTACAAGAGCTCGCTTCTCTCCGTGTGTTGCTCATGCACCTGCCATCCCCACACATCACGGATTAGAAATCAGATGTTCCCTCTCTTGTCTCATATAATTGAAGTTGCAGTCAAAGCCACAGAGATAAGTCAGTGTCTGCTCAAGCCCTCAGGAGCTCTGCAGGTGCTGAAGGGACAGACAGGACAGGGAGACGTGGTAAGCATGGTCAGCCAGGAGTGGGACTTATCTCGGTCCCCTTTCAGCAAGGAGCTGTAGAGAATGCGATGGTAATAAACAGAGTTTTTCCTATCTCCCTGGGACTTATCATGTTTAACAGGATAGAAACTTTGGATAAATGTATGTCCCAGCAAAGTAGGAGTGCTGTATGATGCAGGAGAAGGCCTACAGAAAATGAAGCCGTCTCCCACACAAACAGGGGCCAATTCATGAATAGAGACTGCAGTGAAAGCCTGGACCTGAGCTCAGTCCTTGGTACACGCGTGGGAGGTAAGGTCTTTAATGGCATGGCTTATTTAAGTGAAAATTGTGTCCCCTTTTCCCTTCAGCCCTACCTCCTTTGAATATGAACAGCTTGGCCCAAATGGGGGTCAGGTACAGAGAGGCAAAAGGCAGCCAGAGTGGCTGAAGAATCTGATTCCATCGAAACGAGAAATGGGGAAAAGCACGCGAGTGCACTGCTGGCTTTTCGCTTTCCTGTGCTGGATGACAGGAAGCCCGCTGGGCTTCGGCCTTACATACTGCAGTACCTCATTTGGCGGCTCTGATATTGGAATTACAATTTGGTAATGAATTCCCCTCAATGCTTCTTCCCCAGCCGAACCTACTTTTTTTATAATCAGTCATAATTACTAATTGCTTTGCCTCCTGCTCTGTGAAGCAGTCGTGGGATTTGGATTTTGCAATTGGGATGCATAATTTTTTAACTTTCATAAACCCAGTTAGGCCAGTAGTGGCTGCAAGCCCTTGACTGATGATTTTCCAGCGGCTGCAAATATTTTTGTTGCCTCTACAGTGAAGCTTTATCCTGGAGGACAGCAGGATTATTGAAGCTTCCCAGATATATTACTCCCACAGTGCTGTTGGTCAGGGGAGAAGTCACATCTTAGCACCTGGTTCACCAAACAGGCTTACCCTCTGCTCAACTTTGCTAATTAAAATTGCAGTACCTTCAGAATGGCTGTTTTGCAGTCTATTTTTTTCTACACACCTTTCCGCCACTGTGTTTTGAGGATAGGACCTGATGCTAACCTTTAAATCTTGCCCATAAGCCACAAGATCATTCACAGAGTCATCCAGACAGAGTCACCACTTGTGACTTAAACAGAAATTTAATTCTGAAAAGTCAAATACAGAATCTGGTCACATCTATTTTTTTTAGCAGTGTCAGTCACTCCCATTAGCTCTTGAAGAATAATATGCACATAACTTCATGAGATTTCTCTCTTAGTGGCAGAAAGAGTATGCAAAAGATGTTATCCATATTGAACACTGATCCTGTCTTGGAAAAGTCATTTAATAACCAGAAAATCATGTAATTATTTAAATATGCTTACTACACAGTATTAAAAATACCCAATTTTTCAACGTAACTACAGAATTCTAATTTGGGATCCAAAATCTTTCCAACGAACTTAAAATGCATGAATTCTAACATTTTTTTTCCTAGTACAACAGAATTCCCAACACTTTCAATATAAAAATTACATATTTTAAAATATTTATATTAATGATAGCATCTTTAATTATAATGCTGATTTTTTTATATAAACTTATATACCATGCATCTTCTGTTTCTCAATGTGGCAGTTAGCCTAAGATGTCTCCCTATATAAAATGAGTTTCTCTCTTTATTTTTTTTTAATCCCAAATATTAGACTACACAGATGTATTCCTAAGGGGACTCTGATAATGGCATCAGAACATAATATCTATTTTCTATCTTAGTTCATTTTCCAATGCTGGAAAGATCTGATTGTTTTCTTGAGTGTTTCCCATTTAATTTTATTTTTAAACAGCTAGGAAAACATTTGAACTCCTTTTAGCTATGTTGACATACACACACTTTTTTATCCTCCCATGAGAACTTCTTTTTAGTTTGAAAAAAATCCACTCTTACATTAGGGATATAAAGTATTAGATAGCATAGCTTTAAATATAGCAAATTATGCCTGAGACAGAAAAGCTGGACATTTTTTGTTTACTTAGCCTATCAAATAAATTGAGTTTCTCTACAAAATAGGGCAGTTTTGCATATGAGAAGCAGACAACTAAAATAACAGAAAAGATTTCCAGAGCTGTGCTTTGAAATTCCATACCTGCTGCTCTTTCTACATCTCTCTCTAGAAATCACTGCAAGTTGGCTCTGCCTTTGAAAAGCAATGTAAGTTTTCACCCCCTGCAGAAGGGCAAAAGGGCTTGTATACAACAGAACACATATGATTTTGAAAATTTAACCCACTTCTCTGGATTCCTCGTGAAGACTAGATCCTGCTGAGGTCAGTAAAAATATAGAGGAGAGCTTTCCTGCATCAGTCGCGCTGCCCAGACCCTGCAGGAAAGACAAAAGATGCCCAGTAAATACATGGTAGTAGCACAGGCAGGGAGGAATATGCAGAGTGTACCCAGATCTTCCAGCACCGCAACTGTGGCACTGAGTGCTGACAAGAACCAAGCCAGTGCTGCTGCTCTTCTCAGGGGCTTTTGGCCTTTGGATTGTGTTTACCTGTGGCAGGTCACATAAGGAAGAGATAATGACGTTTAAAAGCCCTGTGGACCCAAGAACATGCTGGTCCCTTGTCTGTGAAGACAAGCAGTCGGCTGGGCTGTCACGCACAAGACTCTTTGTAAAATTAGAGTTAGAATTGTAAACAGCCACCACCAAACCACACAGGCCATTGTGAAGAGCTCTTTCAATCACTGCCTTCCCTGCACCTTCTTTTCCTTCTGCTCAGGTAACATCTGCCATCTCCCAGAACTCAGCCATTTTTCTTTCCAAAATTTAGCTCCCAACTGCTAAGGTGGGATTTGCCATCTTCCGAAAACTCCTTGCTCCTGATCAGTCCCAAAAGAAGGGAGGTTTGGTGATGTTACTACAAAGACCAAGCAAGATCTCCTTCTCTACAGGAATTTGTTCGATAGCTCTTAGATACCCTTGGAACACCAATATGCCTCCAGAAAGTCTTTGCTTATTTATGTAGCAATCTTCCACTTCTCAGTCTTGCAGTGATGTTTTCTGAGACTGACAGCCCTTGCAAGGGCAGGCAGGGATGGGAACTGACTCTTTCCTTACCTGACTCCCCTGTCCCAACACTTAATAGGGTCCCCTATAATTCCTGGAAGGGTAGAGGCCAGTCTTCTGCACCCCAAAGGCCGTGATGAAGATGTTGAGGATGACCGTGATGAAGATGAGAGCCGTGGCAGCATTGTTGAGGACATCCAGGCGGGGTTGCTTTGTGACATCGTTCAGGTTCAAACGAGCTGCGTGATACAATGCAGAAACAAACTGAGATTTGTACTTCAGCTCTAAATCAAAATTACAGGGATTCAGAAGTCTCCAGCCTCTGGGAGCCTTCACTGCCTGCAAATGCACGTGGGGCAAGTTGCCTCTGGGCACCTCAGCCACAGAGCTGGGGGAATGGTCTTGGTATCTTTACAGGCACAGTAGCTTGCCTTGAGACAAGGTAGAAGGACAGAGCAGATGTCATGTGTGTCTTCTTTTGCAGTGTGGGTGCCAAGGCCATCTAATGGGCTGGTCCTAAATAACCGAGTTACTGCTGCCTGGTAGCAAAGCAGATGGCTCCTTGTTCTCCATCCCACCTCCTGGCTGCCCAAACATCAGAGCCAGCTGCTTTGCATCCTGTGAGGGTGCACGGGAGGTAGGACATTGCCTTACCAGTGATGATGAGGAGAATCCCAATGAGCACCTGGAAGAAGAGAGAGATGCTGATGAGCACGATCAGGGTGATGTAGTACTGAAAGGAGGTCCCCTGCTCCAGCACTGCTTTGAGCTGAGTGACGTTGGCCATGAAGAGCGCCACATCCAGCATGCTCTCTGCCACGCTCTTCTTCGTTGCGTAGTGGTTGATGTTCATCGGCCCATTAATCCTGAGATGGGGATTCAGGCCCTGGAGGGGACAAAATAACAGCATTACTGCTCTCATTCCTAAGACAACAGGCCTGTCCATGCAGGGTGGACTGCTGTCTCATCACAGTGTTTATCTGGAAAGCCAGGGGAAAAGGCAAAGCCATGTGTTTTAAAAATGTCAAAAGCACCCAGTGTTCCCTCACACTTGCCTCATGGTATTAATAGGCACAAGAGCTCTGCAAGGTTAGAAAAATACTGGGTATTTTTATGGATAACAAGCTGTCCAGAGTTACGATAGCATAGATTAACTCAAGCTAGGGATTTTAGGAGGAATATTAAATTCCCTTCCTTGAGGGCACAGACAAGCCTCAAACTTGGGGGGATTAGAGAGAGAGCTATTCCCTTTGGGCAGGGTGTTCAAAGGACTGTCAGTGCTGGGATTTATATCTTATCTGAACACTTTTTTTTTACTGGCTACTGTTTTTGACAAGGTACTAGAGCAGATGTTACAATCCTCATTCTCCTGTTTCTGAAACCAAGGACATTACTTCTTCAAAATGTCAGGCACTGGAAAACATGGATACAAAGGGTGGGATTCATCACACTTAACTTTAGCTTATCATTCAGATAGGGGTTTTTTTTGCCAGTATAGAGGAACAGGTATTTACCAGGTGTAGGTAATCTGGCTGCTTTTATTCTAATTGCAAGGGGTTGATCATCTGGCTGCTTTCAGCCACCACCTTTCCTTTAACGCTTCTGTTAGCTGAGTTCTTCTGTTAGATGTCTGCTAGATGACCCATGTGACAAAAAAGAAGGTGATAGAAAGGAGGCAATTGATTTTAATTCACCTAGAGTATCATTACCTGCTAAGAAACTACCAGCAAGGAGGACGATTGCACAAGATCTGGATATATCTGCAGTAAGCTGCTGAAAGTAGCACTATGGTTCTGAGATGGTGAGTCCTACTTTTATCCTAGATAAAGTACAAAGTGTAATCTTTTCTCTCTTTTCCAGGAAGAGCAATAGAGTGAAATTACAGCCAGTAATTCATGTTGCTGCACTCTGGCCTCTTGATGCATCCCTGGGGAGCAAGGCCTTTTTCTGAGCGGGGATAGGAAGGTGAGCATGGGCAGTGAACCTGTAAGAGTGCTGACTGTGTGCCCGGCCCTGAAATAGGGATGCTATTTCCGAAGGGAACTCAGCCCAACCATCAGCTCATGCAAAAAAAATCACCTAACAGACAGAGGGCAGGAAGAATTGTATTCAGGTTGAAATATTGATGAACTGTGATTCCCTAAGAAGGGGTCGGCTTAGGGTGGGAAAGTGTTTTGGAGGATCTTTTTTTTGATAGTTAAAAACATGTAATTCTTGTGTTTAACAGTAAAGTAACTGGTCAAGCAACTCCTCTGCAGAGCTTGTATTTCTTGCTATTGAAGATAGAAGCTAGAGGATCCTGGATGGAGATAAAAATAGAAGCTTAGAGAGTCTGTAGAGACTTTGAGGTAGTCTGTAGGGCTTCAGGACTTCTTTAGCATTACTCTGGTGTCTAAGGCAGCCGAACAGAGATCTCTTATGTCTTGGAGAAAGGAGGTCGTTGAAAGGTCTAAGCCTGAGAACATGTCCTGATCTCCTAGATTAGGCACTACTGGCTTTCAGCTATCTCAAAAGCGCCTGTGCCCGTTGCAACATAGTGGTGCAGGGTTTGATGCTTGATCCTTTCAATGTGCTTGCTTCTGTGCTCCTGCAGTGATCCCTGCCTGCTGCAGAGGTACAAAGCTGGGCACTGACAGCTCATCTGGGGGCGATGACGAGCTCGGGCTCGGGGAACAACGAAGCTGAACAAACGTGACAGCTTCGGGCAAACAAGTGCCTGGCACAAGGAGGATGAGCCATCTGCTCCTAGCCATTTACAGGGAGATGAATAAGGCAAGTCAGGAGCTCATTTTTTTGAGTGAACACTCTTTCTTCAAGCTGCACCTCAAGCTCCTTGACCTCTAGCGGGAAATGGGTCGCCCAAACATGGGGCAGGGTTAAAAACTACTAAGCTTCAAGTGTCAGATAAACAGGCAACAAAAATTGGTATCTTTCATGTGCATTTTTCCCCCCACGTGAGTCAAAGCAATGTCATGTTTCCCTGCTTGGAGCAGGAGACCACATGCAAGGAAGTCCACTGCTGTCTGAGGTGGAGTCAGGGGCTTGAGGAAATCCTTGCATAGTGCGGTGGAAAACTGGCAATCCTTCTGGCGGGGTGGGCCCACAAAGGTGGCCAAAATGCCACCCATATGACTAAAGCTGACCGCTGATCTTCCATTTGGCCAGCCAGTCCACGAGGCTCTCTGCAGAAGAGCTTCCCGTGCACTAAGGGCCTTGCAGAAGTCCTGCTGATGAGTCTGCAGCTGCAGTCAGAGCGACCTGGCTCCTCTGTGGATTTGGCCCTTGCAGAATAATCTGCATAGTCCAGCGGATATAAACCTGAAGCCTCAAATAACAAGACGCTTAAGAAAACCAGCAGCCTTCAGAGAGCTGGCATTTTTTTGATAATGCCATAGGCTGGCTTTGCTTGGGATGCCTGGTGCCACTGCTGTCAACAGCTCCCCACGCCATCCGTAGCATATGAATCGGATGCTTGTGACTCTTATCTTTTTTTTTTTCCCCCTCTTTTTTAACTGCTACCGCTCTTCAAACTGAACCACTGCTGCTTTTGCTCTGAGCTGAGCCCTGTGAAGTGCAGCCGTTCAGAAACTGATTCACAAACAACTCAGGTTTCCCTGCAGCTGGAGAGAAGGGAAGGGGAGAAGGTTACGTGGCATCGCTAGTGAGATGAGGTGATTCCCTTCTGGCAAACATAGCCCTGGGTTAACTCACAGAACATGTTTTAAGGTTTATCAATGTGCTTCATATCCTCAGGCTAAATCTGGTGTCCTTCTAGCCACTCTGAAAGCATTTCCCTTTCTGAGAGCGGGGGAGCGCTGCCTTTCCCCCTTTAGAGCGGGTCCAAGAGGAAAACCCGCTATCACGCACTTAGTCTCGGTGAGCTGTCCCAGGGCCGGCAAAGGTCTGCTGCCAAACAGCAGCTGCCACGGTGCAGCAATTCCCCAAGGTTGGGAGGTTATTATAATAATATTCCATCCCTTAAGGGAAGGGAGGTTAGGACACGGAGAAGCAAAGGCTGGTCACACGGCTCCGGCTGAGCTGCTGCTAGAACTTGGCTCTCGCGTCCTGTCGCGGGTGTTCTGCCTTTCCCTGTTACGCAGCCTTCTTTCCACACAAAGGCTGACGGCTTCAGCCCGACCCCGGGCAAATCTCTTTGGGCACTTTTTGCACAAGCACGCCGCAGCGATGCACACTGTTAAAGAGCGCTCAGCAAGGCTCTCCTTCAGGTTTCATAAGCCATAGGCTTTATTTTTACTCGGAGCCAAAAAAAAAAAAAAAAAAGCCTCTGCATCAATTCCTACCTCTACTGTTATTTTTAATTTTCATAGGAATTACTATAGAAAGAAGGCAGAACCACACAAGTGTGGGGGTGGGTATTTTAACATGATCTCTACGTCAGCTCTATGGAGCTGTCAAATCCCAGGGCTGTGAGGCCTCGCTTTGGCACCAGAGGGCATGCTGAGCTCCCCAGCCGCCGACTGCTGCACTGCTAGTGAAAACTACCTGAAAATTTTCCACTGAAACTACTTTTCAAGGGAAATTCTTTCTTCTTACTATTTTTTTTGCAAGAAACACCTTTCCTCTGAAGAGTTTTAGAGGCAGTTCATTAAAATATTTCTTTCCAAAGTTTGCAGGCTTTTTAGTCCAAAGCTTTCTCAAAGCCGCTTACACAATTTCTATAAAAACCTCCAGTTTTTCTTGCATTTTTCGAGGGAGGGAGGGAAAGAAAATAGAGAGCAGATCTAATTGCAAATCTGTGTGCTTTGTGGTTTTTTGTGACCCTCTCCTCAGGGGAGAACACACTGAAAGAGACACCGGGACAGCATGAGATTCACAAGTATGAGAATGATAATCCTCTTCACGGGAGCGCTCTGGCAGAAGGGGATGTCTGAGGAGAAACTATATTATTTGGCAATTAGTTCCAAGGGAAATGCTGAAGAATGCCAAGGAAAACAGACATGAATGCGGGCTGTGCACAGAGAGGGGTAGGTGCGGAGCCGCGCGCCGCAGGGAGCGCAGCCCATCAGCAGCCGCGCGTAGGCGAGCGCGCTCAGACGCGCACGCAGCCCGTCAGGCGCTGGGGGAAATCTGGGGGGTATTTTTCCATGGTATTTGCCAGTTGGCAGCTTTAGGAGGACTTTCTAAACCTCGGCTGGTGAGGGCTAAAGCACACAGAAACTCGTCTTGCCAGGTAGGAGGGGAGCCCCGCTCCCTTCCCATAGGCTGGGCGCACGGATTAAAGGCCCTGCTCTCAGTCAATACCTCTACTTTTAAGCTCCCACTCATTAGCTGTTCTACTTATCACTGCAGTTCCTGACTTCTACAGCTGGAATAAGTGGAGCAACTTTAATATTTTTTGGCCTTTAATATTTTGGGGATGCCGTGTGGAACATAAACTCTTTGAGGCAAAGAGAATTTGGGTGTGTGTGTGTGCATGTGTGTTTTCCCCATCCTCCGGTGCAGCATCCTGGCTGCCTTCCACAAACAGGAGTAATCCTAAACCCTGCCATGGGGGCTGTAGCAAAAGGAAAGCTGAGTGTTTGGGCCAGTTCCCCTGCCTCTTTGGCTTCTGCCGAGGCTGCCAGCTAGTCCAGTTGTTGTGGTTAGGCTATTTTTTAACATAGCCAGCTGCTCTGCTCACTAGGGGTTCCATCCAGGGCCAAATGGTTGCATTGACTTCAACTTCTGTTGGATAAGGCTCACAAAACAAGTCAGGAATGCTTTCCTCATGTCTTGGGCTCTCCCCATGTCTGGGAGTGGTCCTCATCAAGGTATTTTGCTGATAAGATCTTATAATTCTGCAAGAGGGAAGTGGAGAGTTGTCATTGCTTTGTTAAGGGGGCTTGTTGATGCCAGCTGCTTGGAAGAGAGCTTTTAATCTAAAAGTGCCTTCCAAGGGCGTAGAGCCAGCACTTCTTCAGCAGTAGAAGGCTAGGCAAGTAGCAGGCACAGGTCTGCATTTCTTGCTTAACACCATTTGCTTTTCCTACCTCCCTGTTCCCATTCTCTGTTTCCTGTATCTGCCTCGTGTGTCTTGTCTCATGGCCGTGTGCAGGTTTGATGAGCTCCTTGGGCAGCAACGCGAGTGCTGTCCCACGATGACAACAGTGAGGGAGTCCCTTGGGGACAGTCACAGCAATAAAGGGACAAATGTGCACTTGGGTGGGATGCCAGCAGAGCCTTTCTGCCTAACTCAGCTGAAAGTTCAGCCTTATGCTCTTGTTACATCTCACCAAAATAAGGATATACAGGAATAAAGAGGTTAACAGAAACCTCAGTATCAGCTTTGAGTCCTTTACATGGTGCTCAGTCGGGCAGACTCCTGGCTCTCGGAGGGGACAGGAGAACAGCCCGAGTGGGTCATGAAGTAGCACAGCTCCATGAGAACGGGGGCTCCTTGCCCTCTGGCTCACACTGCAATCGGGCTGACTTCTGCTTCGTGGCCATGGTGCTCGCAGCCTGCAAAGACCTGCTTGTCGCATCAGGTGTGCGTGCTCTGCTCTCTCCTCTCCCTTCCTGCAAGTCCTCGTGTCTCCTGTGCCTCTTACAGACCCTCTCTGTTCCTGTCCCCTTCTGTCCTGCCCCTGTTCTCTCTGTTCATCCTTTTCCTCTGTTCTCTCCTTCTCCACGGTTTTTGCCCCCTCTTCCGTTCACCGTGTCTTTTGCCCCCCGTGTCTTTCCTGCCCTCAGTCTGCTCTCTTCCTTTGTGCACCTCCTTTCTCTCTCTCTTTGGCATGCAGCACTGCTGTATGACTGGCTTCTTGAATCCATTCTCTCTCAGATGCCACTCATAGCCTGCTATGCTACAGGGCAACATAAATTATGCATCTCTCAAATAACTGTCTTGCCTAATCTATATTAAACTCACAGTTAAGTGTATTTATGATACTGAATTGAAGAGATCCAGGAATCAGCTGGCAGGGTTCAGAGCTGAGCTGGAATAGAAGATAACTTTTCCAGGTAGCTGAAGCAAGGAAGAGGGGGGCGTGGGCAGAACTTCTTTATCAGCAGTTCACAAGCAATAAGTGTGTTTGGAGGGGTTCAAGGGCTGCTTGGCCCCAGCATTTGCAATATGTCAATGCGTGATATTTGCCAGTTAAAGAGAAACAACTGGGTGCACGTGTATGGTAGAGGAGGCACAGCTCTCTGAATATGTGCAATTGGGAGTGCACTCAAAAGGATTATCTGGAACAATTATCTCCAAAGACAGGATATAGAAGCTGGAGCCTATTCAAGTCACTTGTGTTTAGCACCCAGTGCAGATTTACACAGAGCAGTGTTTTTTGTTGTTGTTGTTTGTTTGTTTGTTTTTTTTTCAAAAAAAAAAAAAGGCAAGTGGAGACTAAAAACAGCTTTACAAGAGAAATTAAAAGTAGGTTAGCAGAGAAAATGAGTTTATAAAAAATAGAAGAGCAGCCGGCAGGCACAACAGTGACTATTGCATTGTGCTTACAAAGCTAAGCAAGTTGAGATGAATAAATCCTCAAGCTGGATGGCTTATGGCCCAAAATATTAAGAAAAGCTGGGCCTGATCTCACATATTGCTGCCAAATCCAAAGTGCAAGTGTGCTCATATATGTTATTTTTAATGCAAAATATTTCTAAAGCTAGTCCAAAATCTGAAATTCTTCAAAGGCTAAGGGGGCTTGGATCCATCACTGAAGATCAGATTGATTTCTAAAACAGAAACAACATAACAGATCTATTATTTCAGACCAAAAGTCCATCTCTTCTTGGACTGTGCTTGGCAGCAGATACCTCAGTAAAAATATAAGAACAGGACAAGCATATGGCAGTGGTCTCTTGTAGTCTATGCACCCAGTAATCTGTGCCAGTTACTCCAGCCCTGGACTGATTTTCGTCTTCATGTGAGGAGGTCTGGGGTTAATTTGTGCATCAGTCACATGTTTGTTGTGTGGTTTAGGCCATACTATTTGCTCTCCCTTCATCTTAGTTTCCTTATTTACAAAATAATGAGGATACTTGCGTGTGTGATGTGGCTAAGATGCACTGCAGAAGTACCCTATCTGATTGTTTGATGCATATAATACACAGACTGAATTTATAATTCAGGCAAGATACTAAAGTCAATGGAGTTAGGCAGGTGCATTTGTATTCCTAGGCCTTTTTTGACAGTGTTTCCCAGGTAAACCTCCTTCTAAACTGCCCTGGAGTTGAGGTTCAAGTGCAAATTTTGACCTGCACAATCCTCTGGTTACACCCTTTTGGGAACACCAAAGGGAGAACCCAAAGGGTTCTCCAAGGAAAGGAAGCTGGGTGAGCTCAGAGGTGCCTGGTTATAGATCTCAGTGGAGATCACACAGAGTTGAAGAAGTCACATGTGCAAACAGTGAAATTCAGGGTATTTGATCCCTCTGTAATTTAAAAGAGCTTTTATCCACAGAGCAATTTTATACCTTCGGGTACTAACTCTTGCCATGTCTTTGTCCTGTGGGTTCTTGTCCTTGTCTCCAGTTCCAGTGCTCACGAACAACCAGACCCTGCTGACTTAGTCTCACCTAGGCCCCTATTATTCATTTTCTTCAAAAACTTCCAGGCTCAGCTTCCTTCTATGCCAGGAGACTGAGTCAGTCTCTGGACCGAAAAAGACCAAATCTGCTTTTTTTTTTTTTTTTTTCTCTCCCTGTTAAAAACTGGCGCGTTTTGAGTTGTGTTTGTTCACAGTTGAGCTTCTGGCCTAATGCTGTTATTTTTAAAGAGTGCCATGTGCCCATCTTCAATACACTCTTGTTTTTATGTTTATTTCAAGTCTGGTCAAACTAGGTACGAAATGCAGAAACTGGTGAAGCAGTAACTAGGTAATATGGGCAGATGTCTGTAATTAGCAGTGTACTCCAGGGCAGGGAAGTCTGCGGAGCAACATCTCGAGTCTGTGCTAGGCTGCTTGGGAATGTCCTGCAGAGAAAGAACCTTGACTGTCTCTGGAAAGATTTTAAACACATTAGGAGTGTTCTAGCAAATGGCTGTTGCATTTTAACATGAGAAAATGCAAAGTGATGCATGGTCACGGCTGTTCAGATTCAATTAGTGTTAACTCCCTTCCATTAAAGTCTCTGGCTGCAGGGCTGCCTCTTGCTCTGGAGCCTGCTGTGCCAAGGAAGGAAGGCTGCTCCTGCCTCGTGAAGGCTAGAGCTACGAGGAACCAGGGGAGGACAGGAGGTGCCATGCTCAGGAGGAGACTTTGTCCTCCCAGGAGCACACGCAAGACCCTCTGTGTTCCTTGCAGCACATCCATAGATTCGTAGTGTCTTTCTGAGCCTGACTCTAGAGTTGTTGTGCTTGATTGCTCTGTGTGGAGTCACTGCCTTAGCACTTCTGCTTGCGGTTTGGTTATTGTCTGGCTGAGGCTATTGCTCCTGTTCTTGGATGGGTTATGGCATGTCACTTAGTTCTATTTTAGAGGGGTTTCATTACTGTTCTTGTTGCTCAGGTGGAGAGGAAAGGGATCATATGGGATAAAGGCACTGCCAGGAGCCAGAGAGGTCTGAGCTTGATTCGAGGCTATTGCAGAATTTCTGTCTTGAGTTCCTGGTAAAAAATAAAATCAGTTCTTTCATTGTATGCTAAGAGCTTTCCAGGAAAAGAAAATGCCTCTTTTGTGAGTGTAAGGTCACTAAAATAGAGACTGGACTCACATAGACCGACTATTAATAACTCTATTAGATAAAAATGTAAGAGGGTCCTAAAAGGTTAACTGAATTTTTAGTAGGATAAATAGTTTGTGTAGACCATTTACAAATGTAACTATTGTTCATATTTTAATAGATAAGCCAAAAGTTATTGCTCACAGATCAGGGTTGGAGGCAGAGCACAGAACAAGAGCCGGTGTCCTGTTTTTCAGTGTCCTGCTGCCACCCCAAAGCATCTCTCGCCTCACAGCAGAGTTAAGGATAGCTCCTAGCAGTTAGAAGCACTTTATTTTTTAATGACAAAACATGAGCAGAGCAACTTCTGAAGCACAGATGCAGGATTTCTATTTCCTACATTTGCCACCTCAGGTCTTCAAGGTGTATATTTAAGCTTATAAAATGACCATAGATTCACAGGCTTGACGGATACACATGGATTTCATTTCTCCTTTGAGTGGCAAAGCACTGAACAATTGTTTGGGTGGGTATTGCCGTAAAAATGGTCAGTATGAGGCAAAACTGAATCAAAGAAGGCCCTTGAGACACAATACAGGGAGCTGTTGGCTAAAGCACTGGATAAACCCCATTTTCAACCTGTATCCTAAGGTGCCTTGGAAAGTCTGCTTCTAAGGGATCTAAGGCAGCTAAGAAAAACTAACTTGTATACAGGAGAACTCTGGAATATGTGTCACATCTCTGAAGCCTTCTGCCACTCTGCTGAAAAACACGTAGGAGTTCAGAGTTTAAAAGCAATGGAAAACCCTCTGTTATATACCTTAGAGAGGTAAGGGTACTAAGGGTACTCCCTTTTAAGCATGCAAGGTCAAGCGTATGTCCCTTCAAAGGCAGTAAGCATGTATTCCATTGAAATCAATGGTGCTCTGCTTCTCATCTTTTGGGAAAATTGTCACTGTAATTCAAGTCAGATGGCAGATGCTCCAGCTGCAGGAGCAGGGGATGCAGAGATGGGGATGGGATGCTGTTATCTGTTTCAAGTGGTACCCAGAGACCTCATCACAGACCAGTGTCCTGTTGTGACAGACTCCCAGTGAACAATGTTATTATTTGACAAAGTCAACTAAGTCAAAGGCTGAGAAAAAGAATCTTTTTCCTGATTTTTCACTGCAGAACTGTGAGCCATATGATTTCCATAGAAGCACATAGGCAGTCTGGAGCAGAAGAAGAAGTGTAACCCAGAATTTGATCCAATTCTCTTAAGCATATAATGTTGCCTCCCTTCTTTCAGGCTGAAGCTTGCCAAGTGTTGGCCTTGTATTGGAATAAGCTAAACTCATCCTTAGTTCCAACTGTCCTCTCTTTCATTACCACATCTTGTATCTTCTGTTTCTAGGGACATTGTTTTAGGAGTGATGTGGCAAAAGAAGTACCCAGGCTTCTCTGTAGTCTTGCTGATGTTAGCTGAAGTGCATGAATCTGAACCAACAGGAAAATCCAGATAGGGCTGGGGTGAATTTTGTGCCATGACCTGTTTTTGGCCATATGTGACAGAAACCTGGAGCAGACAGAACCTTGAGGTGGAATGGCCTCACATCAAAAGGCTTCAAGAGTCTCTAGTCTGTAAATACTGAGATTATGAGAACAGTCTATTAAGCTAAAAAGCATAATTCTTTAATTAGTGAAACCTCATGATCTCTAGGTGAGACACATTAACTTATAAAACAGAATGTCTTTGCAGAGTGAGTCCATTCCTTCCGTCTTGGTTTGTCTCCCAGCAATTTCCACCACCTTCCTGGTATGTAGAAACCTGGCAGCCTCCTCTTTGTCTCCAAGACCGCTTCTCCCTGTTGACTCTGGGGCTTGGTTCTGGGGCTGCTCCCTGGTGCGTGCTGATTTACTTGCCCTCTTCCCTGCCTAGCTAAAGCTTCCCTTGTGGAGCATGTTCCAGTTCTTCTAGGTGTCTTTTTACCCCCTCTTCCAGGACCCTCTATAGGGTCAAGGACAAACAGCTTGGATCAGGAAAAGAGGCAGCCTCCCTTAGAGTGGGAAAGCCTAGCCTAGCCATGCCTCGTATGCAGCATATAGTCTCTATACAGTATACTGGAAGCAACCAGGCTAAGTGGTTATGGCATCTGTCTAAAAGGGACAATTGGCCCTTTTGGGACTCTGTTTTAGGCAAAACTTGCCCTGCACAGGAGCCACCTTCCTCAGCTGGACTCGCGTTGCAGACTGTGCCGGCAGGCTCCTTGCAGAAAGGCGGCAGCTCCCAGGCTGTTCTCGCGCCCGGTGTGGCTTCCTGGAGGTTGCCTGCTTTGGCAGGCTGACCTGTGCGCGGGGAGAGAGCGGCCTTGGAGGAGGAGCAGGGATCACAACAGAGCAGGGTTTTTTTCCTTCTTCTTCATGGTGCGGATTTTCCCAAGCCACACACAAGCACTTAGATCAAGCATAGTCACCCACCTAGGATCCATGCTCTGCAATGAATCTCCCCACACAGAGGTGGCATTCCCAAGCAAAGCATTGACACTAGAGGGCACTGGGACCCAGGGACCTGATGACACAGCTCATGGGTTCACCTTGGGAGTCCTTCACCTACAGGGGACAAGGGAAACCTCCAATAAATCATCCTTGCAAAACCCTGGGGTACCCATGAGGAAAACCTGAGCTCAATGCACCCAGCATCCCAATGCTTCATATGGATTTAACAACTTTAGGCATCTGAGTTGGGAAACTTCAGTTCTATTGTTCCTGTTGTTAATTTCCTTAATAATAAGAAATATTATCTTTTGCTTTCCCTTGTCTTCCTGGCTCTAGGCCAAGGATGGATCATGCTTTTGTTTAGGTTTATAGTTTCTTATATTGAGGAGGACTTGTAGGATAAGGTTGTTCTTCCTCTTCCTTTTCATCTTTTAGGGCAGCTTGATGGTCTTGTAAAAATTATCTGTACTAAAGTCAGGATACCACTATAGTGTGCTGTAAAACTGGCCGTTGGTATGTCAGTAATTGTTCTTATAAACTGTGAAGCGCAACTGGATAGAGATCAGAAGTGAAGGAACCAGGGATGTGTCCTGTTTCTGGGGAAAAAAAAAGAAAAGGTACAGGGACTTCCCAATTCAGCTTCTGTCCTTCTTGGCGCAAGTTAAACAATTAAAACTTTCCATCTTCGGCAATTTCACTTAAGATCACAATGTCAAATTAAATTATAGTCCATTAGTGCATCTCTGGAAATATTTCTATTATAATAGGTAGCAGGAGCAAGCAAAGTGGCAGAATTGAAGTACCAGGATCAGAGTTTTTATTTTTTTTTTTAAGGCTGACGGATAACATGCCCATTCCTTTTGGCAAACTGGATTACGTAGCTAATGTTAAACTGCTTGGGAGATTGCCAGGTCACTAGCCCAACAGAGGAATTACCTGAGAAATCCAACATCGTGCATCTGGCCAAGGGCTGATAGGGTGTGTTGGGCAAAATGCTAACTAAAATGAGAGACTAAAGCCTGAGCGGCCTAGGATAACGGCTGCCAGGAATTCAGTAAAAACGGAAGGGCTTTTTGCTGCTTTTCTCTTTTCATTTGTGAACTGTTTCTTTTGTGTAGGTCTCTGAGGCTGAGCAGGGACTGAATGCAGGGAGGAGAGAGGTTCTCTCACTGCCCAGGATGTTATGGGGCTGCAGGATGGCTGCTCCGGTGGCTCCGTGTCCACCTCTCCCCCACCAGCCTTCCTGCTGAGCTTAGAAACTCCAGGCTTTAATTCTCTAGGTGCCACGCTGCACCATCCAGTCCCTCTTGGATCTTGGTTTCTACAAATCCTGATTTCTTTTCACTATCTATTGGGGAAGGGCGGGTGGAAGGAGAAATGGCCAAATTAGGTGGGCCCGGAGGTAACCAGTAGGTGGTGCTCAGTAGTAAATGTGAAGAGTTGCTCCATCACAGCAATGGTGGGCAGGGTTTTGCAGCACAGTCAATTGTCCTGTACCTTGGCTAAAATGCTAGCAGTTTTTTTCCAGTGTTATGGATTTAGATATAATAAAGATTACGGAGTTATATGCTATCTGGATAGTATCCTAGATTAGGAGATACTGCAAAGGTGAGTTCAGAAACTTCCCTGAGTAGTGGCACAAGCAGGGACTGAAGTCTAGGAGCAGAGTTCAGAAAGCATAGGGATCACTTGTGCTTCAAGGATTCTTCATGTAACTCATTTAAGATATGAAATAGGAATGCACACAGTAAAAGAAATATGCAGCAACTATAGAACTAAATCTCTCTCTTATTTTCCTTCTCTCAATCTTCTGTTTTAGAGATCATTTTGTACTTTTCTGTTTTGATAAAATAATGCACAGGATTCTGAGGTATGTTGTAACTGGAAAATTATAGTGAGTAATGTTTGCAGCAAATCTTAGGAGGGTGGTACTGTAAACAGCTACTTCAGAGGCTGAACATACATGCAAAATGGACTCTAAAAATATTATTTTTTTAATGATTATGATAGTCCTCAAAGGTTTTCTTTCTAATAACAAGTACATCACACCAATTTACTGAAAGAGAAATTTCAGTGGCAGAAAGTTCTCTCCTGCTTTAACAGTATGTGCCCCAAGTTTCAATAGCAGCCTCCTGAAGTCTTAAATTTCTCTTCCCTGCACCACTGACAGGATGCTGCACTAGGGTTTGAAGAAGCACTGTGCTTTGGCCTCAGTTCCTGACACAGTTGCTGCTGTGGCTGCTCAGTTTCATGTAAAAGCAACAGTAAAGGTCAGATTAGACAGTGTTTGAGGAGCAGAACTGAGCTTGACCTAAACCCAATGCAGCCGTAATACTGATGGTGCAGGGAATGCAAGCAAGCATGGACTTGGTCCTGCAGTTTTAGTCGTGAAAGCAATCATGACAGCACTCCAGTTCTGAAAGGAGCATTCTCTTACAGGCTTAAAGGGTGAATGTCTACCCATCTCAAATCCAGCTGGAGAAGGAACACATACTATTAGTTTCTACCTGAAGATATAGACAATGAAACGTGAGAGAGGAAGAACAGGAACAGAAGAAGAAAAGGAGCAGTATTTCAAAAATAGATTCAAGAGCCCTATATAGCGGATTTTGGTGATTCCAAAACAGGTGAGGGTTTTCTAGGTGACTGGGGAGAGATGAGTTAATGAAGCCAGTCCTCTGAACATTCACAGGCTACTGAAAGCTCGTATGCTGCAATCATGTTTGTGAGGGTACTCTGCAAGCAGCAGGTGTGCATGGGGAGGAAGGCACTTTGCTGATTTCTGCCATGTTAGTAGAGCTGAAGTGTTTGGTACAGGTTTGTCCCTGATAACAACAGCAGGGAACATCCAATCTTTTTGTTATCCATTGAGTCCAACATTTGTCTCAGACTCATGGAGGCCATAACTGATTTATAATTCCTCCACTTCAAATTTAATAGTGGTCTTTCCTGAGTGTTCAACTAAGTGATGCTCTTGTAATGAGCCTAATAGAGCTGGAACTTCTGGTATAACCAGTGGGAACTTCTCACCCACGGTACTTTGCTTAGGCGGCTATTCTAGGCAGCAGTACAGCAAAATGCTGCTCTCTCAAAATATCACTGTCTCAGGTCTTTCTAGTCACTTGAGGTGGATGGAAATAAATTTTGAGATTCATTATGCTGACATATCTAAAGTGTCCCAGGAAATGCTTTGCATCAGAAAAGCCAAGACAACATTTAAGCAAACATCTGTGGAATTGCATTTGGGCTGCCACCGTCCTTAGCCAAAGACTTGTTTGACACATACCTGACTCAGTGGCCAGCTGTGTTTCTACTGAATGTTGTGGGGAAGAAATCTTCCTCTTGCCTCCCTGTGGGAAATAGGAGCAGGCATTCAGTGGGCAGTGGTGGGGTGGGTTTTTCTATCCCAGGGCACTGAGTAATAGCTCCTCTTGGCTTTGGTGGAATGGGCACCTAGTCAGAACTTCTGCAAGCCAGACAGGGTTTATGAGTGTTTGAGGCAAGCTTCTCTAGTTTGAGAAAGTAATTAAGAAGATGCATTTAATTAGGCCAGAGAAATAAATTCAGAAAATGGGAATCCAATTCAGTAGAAGCTGTGATTGTCTCTATTTCCAAAGACATCATTTTGGTAAAAATTTATCAAGAATAAATCTCCTCAGAGACATTCTCTAAGTATCCTTGCTGACAACAAGAGTATATCACCCAGAAGAAGATCACTGTATCAATGCTTGCAAAGAAATAGGCTGATAGTAGTCAAATCCAGGGACTGCGTTACGGTTCTGGATTCGAGAGGTTTGGCTAGTATTGTCTAAGAGAGTAGTAGCAATCGTTCATGCTCGAGCCTGAACGAAGCTAGCACTGCTGACAAGCCAAGAGGACTCAGCAGAGTGTCCAGATCTATCACAGAGGCTGCTGTTTCATCACTCAGCCGTTTCATCTCCTCACCTGGAAAATGAGATGAAAAATGCAAACCCTGGCTAGGAAGAAATTTGGGAATGGTCATTGTCTTGAGGCTGGGCTGTTGTCAGCTCTGCTCTGGCTGCTGACACCACGCCTGCATTTTTGAATTTGTATCCTCTTATTGCTGACGCACTCCAGGGTTTGGCAGGTGATTCACGTACACTGATTCGCAATACAGCCTGGGTGAAGCTTGCAGGAAAAGGCATGATGTTAGTGCTGTACACCAAAGAAAAGAAAATTCAGGATCGGATTCTTCCCTAGCACAAACTTTATTCACTGTAGCTTTTTGACTTCTGATTTGCTCCACTGCAGTGAAGTTGGAATCAAGGTTGTGTTCTGGCAATTTACACACCATCAGCTCTCGCTTATCTGTGGGTGGTTCATTCGGGTTATGGATTAACTGAGCAATCATCTAGCAACACCCTGCAGTATGCTGCTTGCAGCCCAAGTTGGTACAGCTATATGATGCTATGTGGGCTTCACAGAGTTGCTGTCAGAGCTAATTTAGGAGCCTCCGCAGCCTGCTCTCTGCAGTGTTCCTGAACTCTTTTTCTCCTTTAAAGCTTCAGTGTTTGCTTTCACAGCCTGGATGCAGTAGTGCCTGGCTGCAGCAAAATGTCCGTTATGGTATCTACCTGGATAATCATAAACTGCATGTAAGAGCAAACAGGTTTTTTAAATACATTTCTTGTGGTACTCTTATGCAGGTCAGAAAGTCCCAGCACTTTCTCTTTCCTCAGACGGTTGCTTTTGACTGAAAAACAGGAGAATGACTCCACAGAGAAGGCAGATAGCCTTTCATCAGCTCTGGGTGCCAGCACAGTTGGTGGCTTCGAAATGGCAGTGAGAGCTGCACAAAGGCGTCCTTGGTGCTCTCTTACAGAAACAAGCGTGATCCCCTCTTGGAAGGGGCAGCAAAGGCCACGTATCAAGAGCACTAATGCTGAGGTTCAATTTCCTTGTGCAAGCAGATTGTCACAGAAATGGCATAATTGTCCTGTTCTAAAGCCTCAGCTGCTGTGGATGTCTGGAGACCTGCCAAGAGATTCGTACACGAAGGCTTGGGGCCCCAGCCAGAATCCACCAGAGCTAATGGGACATGTAATTGATT
The DNA here is from genome assembly GCA_013398735.1 of Nothocercus julius. Classification (NCBI taxonomy): domain Eukaryota; kingdom Metazoa; phylum Chordata; class Aves; order Tinamiformes; family Tinamidae; genus Nothocercus; species Nothocercus julius. Next base: position 1,519,689 of record VZSV01000090.1, read on the forward strand.
TTTGTGGTGAAGTAAAAAGATGCATCCTGCAACCTCTTGTTGTAAGAGTAAAGAAAGCTGTACTCGCTAATGAGGCAGGATTCAGATATGCACAGTCCTGGAGTGTTTCAGAATGATCAGCCACTTTCCCAAAGCCAACCTACGTTATCATTCTGGATGCTTACCTTCACAGTGCAAACAAAATAGAGGTGTATTTATTGACAGGAGTAAACAAGCATGCTTCTCTCTGCGGAAACCAGTTTGGTTAGTCAGCCTGAGTGTTGACAAGAAATGGGAGGAAATCATTAAAAGCAACTGCATAGTAGGCAGGGTAATTAGCCATGTGGTTGGTACCAGACAATGGAGGCTTATGTGGAGCTCCAGAAATGCAGAGAGATAATTTTACCTTTCTAAGCAAGAGGGCTTTGAGCTTTGCTTCCTTGTCTGTGAAGTAGGTCAAGAGGAAGTGCACCTTCAATTCATATTCATCTCATAATTATTTCACATAGTGAAGAACAGCATTTCTGTCAAGGGGAAAGATGCCTCTATGGCCACTCTCATGGAAGAGCAACCCTCCACTCGCAAAGCAACAGCATGCGTATTTGACTCTTTCAGCATCAGTGCTCATCAGCGCTGCCTTCCACGTGAACTCTTGTTGCACTTCTGCTCTAAGTGCGGTCCTCGCCAAGCCTCAGACTTGCTCCAGAAATCACCTCCAGCAGATGTGCTGCTCAGCCAGCCTAGCACGAGAGCTCAGCACATCGCATTTCCCCGTGCGGCTCAGAGACGTGACCTGCTGTTTTTCCTGTTACTAAAGCCAATCATCGTTCACTGGCACTGCTGAAGAAGCAAGTGCTCCTGGCAGAAACATATGTATCAAGATGTGTGTTAAGCAGCCTGTTAAATATCTCCTTTTTTTTGTTTTTGAATGGGGGTAAAAACATATTTAATGTGTTTTGCTTATTTTTATACCTAAGACAGAGAATGATTTAACTTAGGAGGGTCCTCTGGAGGTCATTGGGTCCAGCTCACTGCTCAAATGTTAGCCAGCTCTGAAATTAGATCAGGGTGCTGAGGGTCAACTAGTGAAGTTTTAAATATCTCCAGTTTAAATATCTCCACATACTCTTTGAGCAATCTATTGCTGTGTTTGTACACCATCATAGCAATCTTCTCTTTATTTTTCCTAATAACTAAGTGGACTTTCTATTCTCGCAACCACGGCCTGTCCTTCGGCATCTCAGAAGAGTCGGGCTCTGTCTTCTGTATACCTTCCTGTTGGATGACTGAAAACAGTAAAAAAGTACATGGCAGTCTTTGAAGCCTTAGAGCTTTCAAAAGTGTTCCATTAAGATGGATGTTGAAGGTTAGATGGGGATAAATCTTACATAATTCCATGTAGAGCAAAAGAAGTTTTGTATCGTCAGTAGCTGTTGTTCTTCTTTTCTGTATGTGAGCACAATATTTCTGAAGTACAAGATTGCCTTTCCCAGCAGAAAAATCAAGGACATGGCCCATGCATTTTTTTTCTTATGATTTAAAGGCATGTGTAAAGCAACAATGAAAAATATTTTTTAAAGAAAAGCCAAACAACACTGTTTTACAGAGAATGATGACAACTTGGTGGTTCTAATTTAGTTTTCAACTGTAGAAAAGTATAAATATTAGACTAAATACAGCCACAGCAATTTGAAAAATCTTCTGCTGTATGTTGAAAACAAAATCTACATAGGATGTGAAATAATGATACAACTAGCTGTCATGCTGCTTTCAAGCTGTAGTATATAATCTCACATATGCTACTAATGTTTCTTTAAAGAAAAAAATACAAGTGACCTAATTTTTAAGAATTGCCAATAGCACGGAAAATGAACATGCTGCTGCAGCAGGCTGTGTATTCCAGATCTTCTGCAGTAAAATATTTAGTAGGTAGTGCTGTTATTGGCCCTAATTAAATTCATTTCTTTGATTAAAACTTTCTTGGCTTCATCATAGCTAAGGAAAAAGTTGCAATAATATTTCCACACTGTGCTCTTAAGATTGCTAGCTTGAACTGTGATGTAGACGAGACACTACAAGCTTTTTTTTAGTGTGGAAATTTGAGACTAATCCTTTACATTACTGGCCTTCCTAGATGGCAGAAATTGAAGTCAGAAATATCCAAGTCTTTTCTCAGCCAAGCTTTTTAAACTTAGAAATGAGCTAATGTGATATGCCTCTCTCAGCCTACTTTGTTTGTTTGTTTGTTTAATCAACTATTTTATTCCTGCAGTGGAATTACTTCCTTGCAATGCTATATACAAAATACAAAACTTGGCACTTGCAACGATTATAGTGCCCGCTGCAGCTGTGTAAGCGCAGACAGGCCTGGGGTGAATGAGCTGATTGTTAAGGATGAGGATTGCTGGTGTCCTTCCGACAGCCCGTTGACCTCTGCATGTCTGCAAGGCCTAGCTGGCCATGCTCTTGACTCCAACCCCCAAGTATAGATTTATTCCCCTCCCAAGTACCTGCAGCTTTTCTCTGCTGACAGCCATTCATATCCATTTTCTGCAACAGCTACTTTCCTCACATGTAGCAATATTAAAATTGAGTAAGCAGCTATAATGTAGTAAAGCTTGTATAACCTTTACCACTACCTTACCAAAGCTGCTTTTTCTTTCCCAGCTTTGCAATAGATCTGACTTAAGAAAACAAATAGAACAGCCATTTAGGAGATGTGTACACACTGTTAGATGCTCCTTTTGTTGTACATAATCACAGCTAATCTCCAGAAAAAAACCCTACCAATAGAAGAAGCTGAATAGAGCTGGAAGGCTTTATGTTTGTATCACATCTTAGCCAAATCAACTTCAAAATGTAAACAATTTTCATGCTCATCATTAACCCTTTCTGAATTTTGGTAAATTTCTGTCATTTCATCATGAACACCTGGTCTTTGCTTGGCACTATTTCTCAAACAGCAGCATTTAACTGCTGCTGAAGGAAAAGCACCTGGTTAGTTGTAACTTCATTCATCTGTACTTAGACTTCTACATATTCTGTACAACTTGCTTCCTTTACCTTCACCTTGCTTCCTTCAAGTATTTAAAAAAACTCTGTCAAACTATTGCCATGCTTTAGCATTTTCCCCTTGGACTCTTCAATCCAATACAATTCATTAAGAGCATGGCACTAATCATCATTATTGTTAATAAAGGACAAGCCTCTAAAAGGTTTAATATGGGCAACTACTCAGTATTTTAGTGCTTCTTTGAGCTTCTAATCTCCCTAATCTTATTTTTCCAGTAGCCTCTCATTTCTCTGGTAATAGTGTCTAACACATTCCAGATGATTTTAGAGCTGAGTAAAGTTGGTTAATTCCTAGACGAGAGACAGTTGGGGGAAGCCTAGTAACTCCTGCTAATAACTAAGTAATTAGACTTAATGAGAACAAGAACCAGCACAGTCTGAATGGACATTGAAGATGACCTTTTTTTTCTTTTTTCTCTTTTCTTTCGTGTTGGGGTGTGACACCAAGGCACTTTCTGTCGTGCTTAGTGTTCTAACTTGCCAAAATCCTAAGGAAAAATTCAAAATTTATGTTCTCTGTTTACTACATCTCTGATTTTAGTGATATGTTTTCAGTGCTCCCAAATGGCTAGTTTTTCAAAGCAACAGGGAAAACAATGAGTGAAGTTAGTTGGGAAGAAAAACTTGGACAGGAGCAGAGTGATTTAGGCAGAAAAATGTGAATGAAAACCGGGAATTGTTCTAGAAGAGTTTACTAGATGACTAAAAGCCACAATTTCGTAATTGTGAATAAGGGCAGCTTTGGTTAGAGGAATGACCTTATTAAGTGAGGAAGTGCAGGCAACTATTAAATCAAATGGGGAAGAGAGGAGGAAAGAGGAAGTAGGTAGCAAACATGTAAATTAGGGACTAGAAATCTAAAAAGATGATAGAGAATTGAGAGGGAGGAAAAGAAACCTCTACCTCACAATCTAAGGACAGCAAAGTGTTTTAAAGGATAATAGGAATAAAATTACTCCTTGCAAATAGCATGGTCCACTTGCTAGAAATTGATGGTGAAAGTGATAATGATACAGGAAAGGCAGAAATACTTGATATTTCTCTTTTATGTTTGGAAAGAGGCTAGATGATGTTATCATGCCTAATGGGAATGCAGAAATGCTTTTCAATCCTACTCAAGCAACTAAGATGTTAAACAGTATCCATAAAGTATTGAGGATGTCCCTGTGCCTAGGTAACATGCAAAAGGGGACCATGTGAGATGCATAGCCTTCTGCTAACTTGTCATGAGGCTTTGAATAATAACTCTGGATGAGTGTTAACTCAAAGACAGGCAAAGCAAGATGATCTGGGTAATCTTGGCCCTGCTTGTTTAATAGTAGAGGTCAAATAGAAGGGAAGTTTGATATGGGATTCAGCTAGTGAAGAATGAAAGGGACTCTATTGTATTTTCCTTAGTATAATGTGAGATTTGTTTTCCAGTTATTCTTTATTTTGGAAAATAATACTTGAAAACATCTCCTCTGCTGTCTGCTACCTTGCAGGAACAGATTTACTGAAGAGCTCTTTATGAGCCCTAGTGGTATGCTCTGGCAGCTGGGATTAGTTGGTGCTATAGCTGGATTTGGCATAGTTGTTGAGTGTTAGAGCTGGAACCCGGGTAGGACCAACCTGTTGACTGTTGCTGGGAGAGTCTGGTCACCTTGTCTGTGTCATTACCTGAGACCAGAGCTGGCTTAAAATAAACTGTGAATGAATAAATGAATCAATGACTCTTGCACACCGGGAGAGTAAAAGGAATGAAAGGTAGACTGTGGTGGAAGGCATGTGGGCTGTGAGGCTAGGCATATGGTTAAGGGAGCATCTAAAGATCAATAATTTTGTGATAAATAAAAAGTTATAAGGAAGGCATGGGGGTGGTGTCTTAGCTTTGTGTCATAAAGTGAAACAAGGCTCAGTGGAACCAGTGTGAGAATTATACAAAAGGAAAGCAGAGATTCTGATAAGCATTTAGAGATCTGAATGGAAAGAGAGCTGAATATGAGCTTGTCATGTGAAACAGCAGTGCTACAGCGATGGCAGGAGTAAGGCTCTGTTCAAATCACTGGTGAACTTAACACCAGAATTACTTGAGAAATTGGATATTGTAGCTGAGAAATCCAGAAAATACGAACAGAGCACAGGAAAAAAAACCCTGTAATTCTGAAAAAAAAAAAAAAAAAAAAAAAAAAAAAGGAAAGAAAAGAAAAAAAGAAAAAAGAGCTTATTTCAGACTTCAAGTAGCATAATTCTAAGAGTCCACCTGGTACTAAAAGATTTTTTTATTATTGCTCGAGAAAGTATATCAAAAACCTCTAAAGGAAATGAAATGCATGTAAGTTTAAATTAGAAATTAAGACAGCAAGATAACTTGCCAAGGGAGGGTATAATTCTGTCTCTTGAAATCTTAAAATGAAAATCTGACACCTTTATATGCTCTAGTCGAACAACCAATTACTGGATTCACTACAGGAGAAATGAAGTGGTACAGCATCAGCCTTACTCAAAAGGTGACTCTGAATAATGTAATGATCCCTAAGGACTCAAAATATATCATTCTTTCTGAACTTCTGAAAAGTATTCTGCGCACTGGTAGGAAGAACTGCTACCTTTGCACCACAGATGACTGAATCTTACCAATCTACCAAAACAGTGGTATAGCTGGAGTCAGTTAGCCAATTATGTGGTTTAATCAACTAATTCGTAACATGCTTTGTTCACAACTCTGGGATCTGGATATTAATGGCAAGAAGCATGCATTTAAGGGATTTTTTTTAAATGGTGAGAGGATGGGAGCAAGATTTCCCCTGAAGTGATTTCTCTGGTTCTGCCGAACTTCCTGCCAAAGAATGGTGTACATGTTCCAAAATCTCTCCCATATATCTGTATCATTTATGTCTTTCCTCTTTATGAATAATCTAGCATGACTTGATTTGACAATAAATTGCAGTTAAACAAACAGTGAAGGTGCTGAATCATCCAGTCTTGGTTCTGTCCCGACATTAAAAATGGTTGGTCAATAGGATTATGCAAGGCTTGAATAGATTTATGTCTCTTGAAAATGCTGGGGAGCTGTAATAACGCCACTGCAGCTGCATGAAAAGATGGATGGGTTTTGAACCACTTGAAAGACCTTCCTCTTTTTTTTATCTTTCTCTGTAATGATTACTCTGTCAGAGAGGAGACAGGGAATAGCATGTTAAGGTGTTATGTTCTCTCTTGGCCTCAGCGCGACTCTCTGCAGCATCTTTCAACTGTGTGACTAACCGAGAGCACCAGAGGGGAGTTGTACGCATGGCTCCATGAGCATAATAATTCTGTGATGATTTGTCACTGTCTTTAATTTATCAAGATCTGAATATTTACTTATGAGCCCATGGCATACTACTACTGTGTGACTTCATTCTTTTGAAGGGCAGGCCTTGGCATTCAAAATCCATCTGGCTGCTACGCCACAGTTCATTCTGACCTTCCAAACTGTGGATTATAAGCATCTACAGAGATATTGGCATATCTCGAATGTAAAAAGACAGCAGTCAGAGATATGGCCAGTATCCAAGTTAAATCCTGAACCAAACATCCCTGTGCTTCATTTTTCTAAGCCAAAACTGTTTGATGCAATACATAAATAGGATAGCCTCTCAAGGACTGGTTAGAACGAGGTTGATTCTTAGCAGATGATGAAACAGCATGAATACTCTCGTTTTAGCTAGAGAAAACTTGCCTCTCACCAAAAATAAGTATATAACCAGTAAGTTTGTATTGGATAATTGATTGCTTTTTGCTGGTCCTCTATATTTTAGAGAGCAGGAGAAGGAAACACATTCTATTCAGAAAAATCTCTGCTCTCCATGCAAGAGTCTCATAAAACCTGAACTCTCCCATTTAATTTAATCAGTGTATTATAAGCACAAAGTGTTTGTTCAAGACATCTTGCTACAAAGGTTGGAATTTGCTCTGTGTTTACAAAGACCACACACTCAGTGGGTCTTACAGCACTTGGATTACAGAATCCAGTGAGTATAGATACTGTTACGATAGCCAACACTTTGACTGACACTCAAGTCTTAACTAGAGAACATCCAAAGCTGAGCGTGTGAGACTCTACAGCTTGAGATAAAGAGCCAAGCTCTTCAGCAGAGAGTTGTAACTGGTCCAGGTCCTCTGTGGCTCAGACCCAGAGAAGAGTGAGTAATATGCACCAATTACTTGGTTACGTTTAGTTTATTTTGTTCTGATCTGGAATAATGGCTAAGTGCTTCATAATTTTCTGAGAAAGAAAATTCTAGGTTGGAGGCCTTTTAATTTTAGACATCTCTATTATGTTTAGGGAAAACACATTTTAATCAATCTCAGACGTATTTAAATGTTTTGTAATAAAATTCCATGGATGATTAAATCCAAAACGAAGAGCCTTTTCAAAGAGAAAAGCTGGAATTTTTCATTCTGAAATGAAAGATTTGCAAAGATTTACTGGAACTTTTTTTCCAATGGAAAATGATTCAATACCAGTTTTTTTTTTTTTTTTTTTTTTTTTTTTTTTTTTTTTTTTTTTTTTTTTTTTTTGCTTTTTTTTTTCTTGTTTTCCTTTTCTGACTAATGCTGTTGGCAAAGCTGTTATATTGCCCCAAGTAGACACTAACAGTACTTGTTTGATATTCTAGCATCAGCTCTTTCAGAACACTGAGCTACTCGGAGAGGGAGAATAAATAAATAAACAAACTTTTCTGTTAAACAGCATATTCACTATTGAGTAAAACCTGAAGGAGCACATACTTGAAAAGCTGGACACTTGTTATTTGAGTAGTGTTTTTTCACCCCCTCTCCCCCAACTATAAAATTGTTCCAGGCTTGATTTTTTTAAACAGGGAGAGAGCAATAAATAATGAATTAAGCCTCTTATGCCTTGCGCTGTAATGACTCCAGATTGTGTGTATGCATAGCCCCACTTGATAATGCTGATGTTCAGTGATTGAGATCATAATAAGAAAAGAAAATGGAGAGTCACTGTTTGAATAGCTGCCCAAGAGAATATTCACTAAGTTTAGATCACTACTCAACAATGCAGTTCAGAAAACATAGTTCAATTGTTGGAAGTGCATTGGAAATTGCTTAAATATTTTCTGGTTTCTTATCTTGGCAAATATATCCCTTGAAAATAACTTCTGGCCAAGTCCATAAAGGCATGGAATGCTTGCCACTGATGAATAATACCATACATAGCGGTACTCTGGGTCCAAAAGAAATCTTGCTCCCCACTGCTTAACTATCAACCTCTACTCTGGCAAAGGCTGCAGTGGTTAGTATCTTACACTATGTGGTCAAATGATGTCAGCCTCTGTGGACCAGCTGGGCCTGGAGAATGAAGAATTAAGGGCTTGCAGTGAAAAATATCCTGTGAATAGTCAGGTCCCTGGAATGCTAGAAAAATCACCACAGTGAATCTGAACTTTTGCAGCTATAGCTAGAGATGGCTACTACTGCAAACAGATGATAGATGCTGTTGAGCTTTTAAGATTGCATTTAAATCCTCCGAGTGCATATAGAAATGGAGAGGAGACCAGAGAAAGCACGACAAAGCACTTCTTACATCAACAGTACGTTTGACAGTTAAATGAACAAGTAGCCCCATTTAGACTACCTGGTGCTTCTGGATAGCTTGCAAGGCTGAACCGTCTGGAATATATCCTTGAACTGACTGAGAAATCACTGCATTATGGAAATTACACCTACATATGAAAGAAATTGCAATTACATGGAAAATGCACAAAAGGACCTTTCTGGCCGTTAACTCCCTTTGGGAATTTAGAATGTCATGGAAAGAAAGTAGTAAGAACATACTCAATATAATAATAGTATCGTCCACCACAACTGTTTTTCATTCCATTCATTTTTGCCCATTTCCAAGACCCCCAAGCTGCTCCTGTTACTGCAGCATGGAGCTTTACAATGTGCATTCCTTGCATATATCTTTGAAAGTAATTGAATAACAGAAGTAGAAGCCAACCACCACCCTTTCCCCCTCCATTATCCCTACATACCACTAGCATCTTTAGAATGAGTTCTCAGTCAGCTTGGTACTGGGTCTTGACACTGAGGCATCAGAAGGAGCTGACTCTTCCAGTGGGAATGTCTACTGTGTATCAGAGGTGGCCCAGCTGAAGCAGTCTGACCATCTGCTTTCAGCATCCCTTCATCAAAGTCATTAGTAAAAGGGTCACATGGTTCTCTGCTGAGCCCTGCATGATGGGGACATGGCTGCAGGTCTAGTTTACTTAATGTCTTTCTCCTGTCCTGCCCCTGCTTGCGATGTGCTCTTGTGCATATGCTCTATTCTGCCTCCAGAGTTATCATTCCTCCCTTCTTACTCATATCTCCACACCTTTCTCATGGTGCCATGTATTCTTTAGAAAGTCTCTTTGATTTGATATGGCACATGAACTGGTGCTATTTATATTCTATATTTATAATATCCCAAATTTCAGAGAGAAATTCTGCTGCTATAAAATGATTACCAAGTCCCAGTAACATAAAGACATCAAGAAAAGGAAAATACAGGGAAAAAAAAACTCTTGTTGCAACTGAAATAATGAAATGGACATCAAATTTCTGTATTCAAAAATATTATCAAATCCAGCACAACATGAAAGAAATCAGGAAAATCAGAAGACTGTATGCAGTACAAATGTCAAGCTTAACTGCATATTTTTTAATAATACATGATCAGAAAGATACTGTCTTAAGCTAAGATGAGCTACCTTCCAATGACTCCAACCAATCAGAAACACTATCAAACTCCACTAGTAAGGCTTAAGACCAAAACCCAGCAGATGTGGTGGACTGATCCTTGTAATTTATCTTCTTTATAGAGTAAGAGAAGATTTATCAGGAGTGATAAGTAAGCAGGACTCACTGAAAGCCACTCTGGAATTCGAAAGTGATGTAATTTTTTCCTTTCTTCCTAAACAAGATGGAAAAAAAATCTTGCTTTTTACCCCAGTCTCAATTCATAATAAATAGAAGGATCTTTTGGTAAACCTGAGTGAACTGTAAAGCAGAGTCCCCATTAGGTAATGCAATCAAATACTAAGCCAGGATTTCAGATGATTCCAGAACGACTGTTGATAAACGTGAACTTCGTATGCATCTGTAGAGGAGACATTTTGTTCTGTCTCCTCTGCAAGTCATGGTAGGAAATGGAGAAACTCAAGTCAAATTCCTCCTGCAGTGGCAGCAGAAATAGTCATTTAAATGGTCAATCTGCTTTGTACCTATGGGCAAGGAGTCCCTTCTTTGCTGCATGGAGCTTGATGTGGAAGAGCTCCAGAGTGCCCCAGGTGATACACTGAGGTATTAAATCAAATCATGCCTTTCTTCCAAGCCTCTGTGGGTTCGGCTGAACACCTTGATGTCCTTGCATCCTCACACTTCAGATATTTAGAAATGTGTCTCACTCTGAAAGGAGTTTTAAATCAGCAGTTTAGAATCCTGAAAGAAGAAAGACTAATATCCTTGTTGCTCTTAATTAGCAAGCCACAGTTATTGTGTATAACTAAATCAGAGCCTGGAGTGTGATTTTGTAGGAGTTATAAATCCTTAAATGAGGATTCCTCCCCTGTTCTTTAAAGTCAGAGATTGTTCCCCTTGTTAGCAGAGGAAAGAATGTTACTAAAATTACATTTGCCGAATCTTACTGGCAAATATGCTGGCTGGTAAAGATAAAAAGTGTTGTGCTATTAATGCTTCAAAATTAATTATGCCAGTACAACTGGTTATTCTTTGGCACAAATACAGAGCTCGAGGGACCAGATGTGGCACTTCCCTATTAGTTACTGAGGTAGATAATTATGAAAGAAGTACAGATCTGGACTTGCATAACTTGAAAGTGGTACTGCATAGATTGTAAATTTCCAGGTTAAGAGTAAAAGAAACACTCCTTTCTCAAAAGCTGTAATTTAGAACCCAGAAGGAATTTGACCCACTTTCAGGGGTTTAAAAAAAAAAAGGAAAAAGAAAAGTGGTTTAAAAAGCTGTGACCAATGTTGTACTGACTAATGAGTTTTCACAAACCACTCTGGAAAATCCACTTGATGTGTGTCTAATCTGGTGCAGGATGTTAAGAGCATTCTAGGAGTGACATCAATTTTTAGCTTGACCATATCTTCTATATTTGGGGCTCCAAATGCAAGAAAAATGGTGAGCAGTTTCTGTGAGACTGCAAAAAATATATAAAATTTGGGTAAGTTGCTGTAAATATTCACTGTTTTAGGTAGCTGCTATCCTTGGAACTAGGACTTGCTCATGCTCTGTGGTTAGATTAGGAAGTGTGATTGTTGATAAGTGCTTGTGCAGGGTAAATAAATAACATCGGGGATATGGAGAGAGCTTTTCTTCTTCCCAAAAAAGACATGCACCTAGCTTGATAGTCCTGAGGATACAAGAGGCAAAAACTTCATTAGGAAATGACAGGCAACAGTGACCATTTTTGGTACCTGCATGCATCAGCAAGATGCTCAGCAAGGTTTTTGTGTCTCCTGACCATAAAGAAGCTTTTTCAAAATTGTCTGCAGACCTGAATGCAGTCCAACAGATGAAGCACATTTAAACAATGTGCCAAGCAGTGTGCTTTTTGCGTGTTCCAGATATAAGCAAGCCATGATTTATGCGTGCTAATGCCTCTGTGCACACGTGCACATTAGCTCAGTTGGAATTTAACATGAGCAGTTTTGAAAACTTGTATTCTGAGTTGCGCTATCCATACTGCTGTTTGTTCTTTTGTATTCAGAACAGGCTCTGCTTCTGAAAGGGTACAGAGTAGAAATTTAAAAGAAACTTAGAAGATAAAAGTTCTAGCTCAGTAACAAATAGAAGTAGGTATTAGTGAGACAGCTGTGAAGTTTTGAGGGGAGGTGAGAGATTCCAAACCATTCTTTTAACACCACAAAACCTCTCTAATCGCTGACCATAACTAGGGGAATGTTCCAAACAGTTCAGAACCTAAAGAGGTGAGAATAGTTCACTTTTTTAGGATTTAGCTTCCAAATATGGCTGCAAAGACCTGTTTGTAAATTGTTACCCTGTGTCCTATGATAACAACTACACATACAGGTTTTCTCTCATCTCTGTGCAGAAATTGAGTGCTGAAAGGAGCAAAGGCTCCTTTTGTGGAGCCTGAGGACGCTCAAGTGGAGGCGGCACTGAAGCTTCTTTAGGCATTCCTGATCCAGGACAAGAAGAATAGGACAGAGAAAATGGGCTGAATTCTGCAGTGAATCATTAAGGTTGGTGCATGTCCATATGCTTCAGCTTACTGATAGATTTTGCTTCAAGCCATGGGGAAGACATGGGTATTTCTGGTAGTGAGTAAAACGTTTTGCAGCTCTTTGTGGCTGCGATGTCTTGCTAGCACTGTGTGTTCAGCCCATAAAACTTAGTCCAGTTGTGTGTCATCGCTATTAATCATCCTTCATTCTTTCACAGTATTGTATGGTAGAGCTCTAGAAGGAAACCAGCTTTATTCTATCATCTCCTGCATTTCTAGCTGAATGCAAATTCTGAATTATACCAGTGATTCTGCCAACCCCATTTCAGACTTGACCAAATTCTCTCAGAAAATAGCTATGATCATCTATATAAAAAGGTAAAACGATCAACAAGCTAAATGCTAATCTGTATCTTCGGCACAACTCTGATGGTTGCACCTTGTAGCTAAACTGATTTAACAGCCCCTTTGGTTCAAAGCAAATGCTCCTTCTAATCTGTCTGCACTGGCTTACTCTCTGGCATTCATAAAACTCACTTTTGAGACAATTCAGCACATTAATCCAAGGGAAAACTGAATTTGAAAAAAAAGAAAAGGTGATCCATTTTCTCCAAGTTAAATGAGCTAAACCGCGTTACAGAAGGGTCTGGCAAAAGCTAGGAAAGGAAAAGGAGGGATGTATACCTGGGGTAGGAGATAAGAGGGAACAAGGGGTTCCCTCTGAAGGAGGCTGAAGAAGAGCAGGACCTCCTCCTTTTGGGAGCAGCAGGCAGTTAGATCACCCTTGTATCTAATCTTCCTGTTGATTAGTCATTGCTTTAGACTGAGGCTGTTAGGACAGGACTTTCCTTGCTGTTGTTTTTGTCCTCCGTTCATGTAAACAGTGACTAGGAATTTCGTGTCTTTGGAGTTAGGGGCACAGATTGCATCTTCTCAACAGCTTTTGTTTTCCAGGGAGAGTGCTGGGGTGGGAAATAAGAGTGATATTGATAATGGAAATGACTAGAAAGAGCAAGAAGTAATTCCCATGTAAAATATGCACTGAGAGACCCAGGAGAAAAGTATCACTTATCTCAGCACATGTCACTTAGATCAAGATAACGCTACAACATTTTGATGGTATACCTGCACCAGAAGTAAGATCAAATTAAGTCATTATTTTCACAACTGTGTTTTCAGGATATGTCAGGATAGCTACTGTTTGTGACAGCTAGTGAACTACACCATCCAAACACTGTCTTTGATTGGTAGGAGCTGTATTTCCACAGGAAGTTACACCAGTATAATAATATCAGGACCACCTTCACAGTCTAGTAGATGGAGTATAGGCCAGGGATTTGTATGAGGCCCAGAGTGAGACAGCTAAGATCCAAGCAGCATTTCCTTGGAAGGTTTGGAAAATAAGGTGATATGTTAAATTTTTATCATAAAATGGACAGAAGAGCAGTGGAGGAGTTGAGAGGTTCTGTGCAAATCTCAGTTCTTGTGAAAGGCAGCCACGCTATCACCCAGCAAAGGTAGGCACAGCTGCAAAATGTGGGTCTGGATCCAAAGTTTTTAGCCACTCACTGACAGTCCATTTTAATCTTTGATTTCTAGACCCTAAGTTTTCATTTATTTTTATGTGGTTACATATTTTTAAAGTCCAAGACCCATCCTAGAGAACATACAGAATGGTGTAAAGCAGGAACTGCAAGCATAGTATGGGGAATTTCACATTAAAGTCGTAGATGTGCATGAATTCACCTAGAACTTTGTGTATTTGCACAGTGTAATCTTTGGTTACCTGGTGTGTGTACATGTGCACAAATTATGTATGTGAAATGTCAGCAGCTGATTTACAGAAAACGTTGAAAAATAGTTTGCTATGTCTATGCAAGTTCACTGCAAAGAATGCTCCCAAGCTTGCCCATACGTGTTAACTCTTTTCTTTCTGTACCTTCCACACTCCCTACACAATTGCCTGTCTTCTAAATGACTGAATCAATGGCAATAGCTACAGGTCATTTCATTTTCCTTCCTCAGGCAGTTTGTGAACTACTGCTATTTGTTGAAACCCTTGTGACCCTTACATGAAAGACAATTCATTTGTGTAAAATATTATTATTGTTGTTAGTCTAGTGTTTTCAGTGAATTTTATCAGAACCTGATGTCCTGCCAAAAGTAACTCCCTGGGAATCTTTCAACAACTGTTCCTGGGTGTTCTGCGTATTACTGCTGTTTTCTCATACATTGTCCCTGGGAATTACATTCTCAGATTAGAGAAACGTCAGTCTTCTTGTTTCTGTGAAAAGAACTGCAGTTCAGATTCTACAATTAAAGATTTGGCTAGTTTTTTGGATTTTTTTTTTCTTTCAGGTGTGTTTTGTTTTCTCATTAACCCTTTGCAAAAAAAAAAAAAGAAAGGTTCAAAATGCTAAAAAGATGGATGTGAATGATCCTGTAGTATTATACAAATATTTTGTATAGCTATGAATGGTCATTTAAATGAAAACTGGTGTAAAACTTGACCAAGCTTCTCTGCACAGAAAAAAAAAGAACCTTAAAAAACCAACTTTGCAAAAAGCAGCTGTAGTAGAGCATAGCAGAACCCACAACCCCTTAGTGAGAATTGTGTTTTTCAGAGATTTCCTGGGTGGATTTAGCTTTAAAAGACATTTGGGAAGCGCTGTAGCAATCTGTGGTTTTTGTGACCATCATTAATGAACATCCAAGAACCAGCACACGTTGGTTCTCGGTTTTGGCTGTGTGCTGAAGCATTTGCATGCTCTAGCACAAGGTGATGGAGGAGGATGCAGCATTTTCCCCATAATTCACTCATATTTGATTACATTCTTCCTTTCAAGTCTCTGTTTCTTCCTGCTAAGCTTGCAGTCATGGGAGCACTTCAGCTTTATGGTCAATGCATTCTGCAGCACTCCTGCAAAGGTGTTTTTTGGTGTCCTTCTGTGTGTTCACTACAGTCTGTTTCCCTGCAGAGCTAAAAAGCAATGCTGGTCTGCTCCCTTTTGCTTTTTCACAGTTTCTTATGTTCTGTTTGGGCATCCTAATACCCTATCTGATGCTGCTGATATATTCAGAGAAGAGAGGCAAAAGAAACCCCTTTCCACCAATTAATAGGATTGTCATCAGTAATAACTCTTAATCTATATTTATCTCTTCCTGACAGGAAGATAAATATTTAATGGAATCCTTTCAACCGTTCTCCTCAGCTTTTGGCCCTGGGAGTAAGTATTATTGGGTTTTGGGGGCCTTTTGAAGAGTGTTTTCTTTGTATTTCGCCTTCTAAAGAAATACTGCCTCAAAGGGCACCCTCTTCGATCTTCAATCTTGTTTGAGGGCCTTCACTCAGCTATTTCTATTGCATTTAAATGTAGCTGCAAAGTTTTCCTTCTTCTTCCCTGCCCTCCCTACCTTAATTTCATACATCCAACTAACACCTCCGCTTCTAAGGTGTTTGAGCACAGAATGTGAATTTCCTTGCGCTCACAGGTGTCAACATGTTGGCGTTGACTGTGTACGCAATAGAGGTGCCTCAGGCAAAGGGCAGACCAAATGCTGCTTCGCAACAGATACAATATTCCCACACTTTTGGGCCCAAAGGATGCTATCTACAGAACAACTGAAAGGATTCCCAGAGGCCAACCCTCCCTTTCAGGTGCACCAGGAAAAGCAGAGGGCCTTCAAGAGACATAGATCTTCCCATGCAAATATTGTGATCAGTAAATCACAGCCTCCTGTTAGTCTTTGTATTTTGCTGGTCCTAAGACAAGCTTCCCATAACTGTACTCCTTATTTCTGCTCAATCTGCTTTATAAGTAACAGCCACTGGGCAGATGAGAACAAATGAAGAAGTCCATCATCATGTGTAGGACACGGACACACCATGTGCATGGAAATGGCTGATAGAGCTGGAGGACTTAGTCAACTAAATACTGTCCTCTTATCTTATACCAAGAGGAAGGAATGGAGAGCTAGACATAGTATCTTCTGATGGAAAGACAGCAATATTTCACTGGGCATATTCTCACTATCACACTGCTCTAGCCAGGTCTGCAACAGTTTATACCTGTGATGTCTTTCAGCAGAAAAATCACAGAGCACTTCGTAAATAGGTTTATCAAGACCATGGACACACATGGTTGATCATACAGAGCTCATGGCAAAGCTGAAAATACATCTCAGTGCCACTTACTCTCACATAACTTCCCTGAGGTTTAGTTTGTTGAACTTTGCTTTTCATAAATCACTGGATAATATCTAAAACAAAAAAATAGTGGGTAGGGGTACGGGGGCTACAAAGAATGAAGCTGGCACATCAGTAACTGACAGACTGGCCTTAGCCCAGCTGAGAAACAAGCCTTCACTAGATAGGAAAAAATAGGTTGGTGCAAAAAGGAAGAAAAAAATTGCTTTTGGATCACAGAAAAATAGAATTGTATTGTTATCATCTGCAGCCACAAAGCTGTTTTTTTTTTTTTTTTGGCTATTCTTTGCTATTGGTGGCTATGGAGGCACCTTTCCCTGCAGCTGGCCAAGCATCTGAGTCAGCTGCTCCCAGAGGAGATATAATATCCCTGTTTGTGCCTTGCGACAGTGAGGCAACAGGAAGCGCTTTAAAACGACCGGACCCGTTCAGCTCAACCCCTGCCCCACCCTGGCTGCAAATACCTGAGGTCACCACCAAGCTGGCCCAAATCCTATTCCTGAGCCCGTTCCCCAACCTGGAGAGCCCAGCCCATAGCAGAGCAGCTGTTTCGCCACATACCTGGCCTAGAAAGTCAGCGCCGTAAGACTAGCTCAGTAACCCGGGCTTATGCTTGGAGGTTTGTGGCTGGAGGTAGGGCAAAGGGCCTGGAAATGAATCAGCAGGCTATTCAGCAACATTGCTAACCAAGAGCTCACTTAATTAGTAGCCACCAAGAACGGTTGCTATCTGCTGTTTGTTTGCCTTCGTGAGTCCAGTCCTGAGTGGCTGTTCAAACCAATATAAATGCACAAAGATACAGATCTGCAGAGCGCCTCCACACCGTCCACATCAGAGATGGCTTTAGCTATCTCTTTTTTTTTTCATGGTCTCAGCAGCATAATTGAGTCTTAGAGAGGTTCAGAGATGAAACACCTCTAGTTGTGCTTGTTACTTGTGGTGAGGACGAAGTGGGGAACTCCATCTGCCCCTATTTCTGAACATAAGGGCCTGCAGGACTTTCAGTTCTCTGTCTTTTCTTTGCTGTGTCTGTTTCCCCTGCTGATTGCCATTCATGATCTGTTATTTTGTGGACTCTCAGCTTTCACCGACAATTTGCCTGCCTTGCCAGGAAAAAATGGGCCTCTGAGTTTTTTTCTGATTTTTTTTTTTCCGTATTTTCTTCCTTTCGTCCCATGATTCTGCTAGGTTGTGGGCTTTGCAGGACCCTGGCTTGTCTTAAATCAGTGACACAAGAATGAAAAAAAGAGCTCTTTGCTCACAGCTGAAGAGGCTCAAGCCAACAGCAGCAACTCCATCTTTTTCTGCTTTGCTGTTAAGCATCCCCTTGGTGCAGCCACAGTGCAAGCATGGTGTCCTGGGCTCTTCTCTTGGCTGTGCAGCAGAAGTAGAGGACAGGCCTCTAATTTCAGGTAGATCTTAAACTTGTCTTATCCTCTTTTTTTTTCTTTTCCTTTTCTTCATGCTTTGCTTCCTAGGCTTAAGGAGGAGAGGTATTTATTTGTTTGCTCTCTTCAGAGATGTGAGTAGTTTTCTCCCATAAACTATGTTACATCCTGGCTCCTCAGCTGAGAAGGAGGGACGAGGGGCTTTTCTTGTTCTGATGGACTTTGCCCATGCCTGTCAGATCTGAATAGGCCAGTGTTATTTCACAAGTGCTAAATCCACTCACAATGGTTTTAAATGGCTGAGCTGCTGAGCCAGGTGAACAGCAAACACCAGAGGGGAAACCACATTTTGTGAGCGCTTGAGATTCCTTCAAAGTGTATGCACAGCCATTAAGAGCAAAGTAAAAGCCCTTTGACACAGCTCCCTTAGGCAAATTTTCGTAGCCATGCCAAATATGGGAGCTCAGGAATTGATCCAGAATGAGCTCTCAAGAGTCTTGCATAGGAAAATGAAGTTGGAGTTCCAATCCGTTCCTAATGGAAGGGAGGAGAAGAGCGGCTTATTATAATTTCTTGGGGCATATTAATCCATTGCTGGATGTCTTTCTGCCTAGTGTGGATGTCCACTCAAGGTATCATCATGGGCAAAAGATCAGCAAAAAGATTTGTACTATGTTAGTTGTATCTGTATTTGTATTTAGTTTCTTTATTCCTTGCTCTTTTGAGCTAAGAACACAGAGCTTACACCTCAGGGTCTTCTGACCATTCTAGAAGAACTACAGCTGAGGTGATCATCCATCAAATGGATAAGACTGAGAGCAATTATCCACTTGCAATAAGAGGGCTGAGGGCCTATATAAAGGAGTTACTGCTTCTGTCTCTGGCCAGAACTGTGAAAACAGATGACTTAATTCTTCTTTGGAAGAAGATGCAGTTGCCTGTGTTCCCTAAACAAGTTCTTTCACAATGATCTGCATTAGGTGGACACTCAGCGATGGAGGTTTCCTAGCCCAGACCCTCTTGATAGAGCAGTTTCTTTGAGCAGTTGTGGATTGAGGATGAGCCTCACCTCCTTCAGTGCTTCAGTTCCAGTCCGTAGAAGCTGTGTGACTTCTGCAGATGTACTTTGCCTTCAAAGTCACACAAGGACATGAAGGAGCATTTAGTTTAAATCAGCTGAAAAAGGTGCAAACTGAGAGTAGGATAGTAAAGTTGCATCAAGAACTGGTGTTACAATCGTGAATTAGAATTCACCTTTAATTTAATTTAGCTTGCTTTACTTTGACTTGGGGTTTGCTTCTGACATAAATATGATGGAGCGTGATCCTAACTCCACTTAGAAAGAGGTGCAAAGACATCTGTGTGCCTGGACTTTTGTAAGTTTGTCAGTGAAACGTGGCTTCTGTTGAAGTTACATAAAGCAGAGAAGGTACTGTCTCTTATGGGCAGATTCAATTAATGTTTTACTTTACTGTATATTTTATTTCATGCAATGAAGTAACAGAGTAGTCTCTGATGGTTGAATAAAACAATTTTTAGCAGTTTATTAAAAAAAAAAAAAGGTGAAGATCAGTTTTTACAAGGAATTTAGACAGTCCCAGTGTGAAGCAGGGCACAGTGCTGCTATATGGTAACTCACCCATTCAGCCAAACTGAGATGATCAATCTTTCCTTTCTGTTTTGTGTTGCTTACCACTTGTATGCCCGTTGAAAATGGTTATGGTCATTTAATTTTCTCTGCCTTGATTTACGCATTTGTAAATAGGCGGGAAACACCCACTTCTCCATATGGGAAGGTGAGATTAAATTTGTTGATATTTACAAAGTGCTTTGAGAATCAAGGATAGCAAGACTTGGTTCTCACTCAAGTTCTGTGAGAGTACAGAATATTTCAATGCTTTTTTTTTTTCTGCAGGAACACTCCTTCCTCAGAAAAGCATAGGTAACAAGAGGATGACTGCTTCCCCTTTAGCTCTTATCAGACTAGTAGGAGCAGTTATCTTTTCAGGGTGACTAAAGTCTGTGGTGAAGCTGAGGCTTTTTTCTTTATCCTGCCTCCCCCCCTCCCCCGCCTCAAATGTTGTTTGGAATTGTCTGAATGAAAAGAGAAAAACTTTGCAAATATGCATAAATATTTGCAAAAATAAAACCCCAAAGAAACAAGGGCCCAAACAACCCATGAACCAGTTCAACATCTTACTTTCTTGTTTCATTTCTCTAAAGCAGCTGATAGGATTCCCCCAGAATTTCCAGCAATGGTTGAGTTTTGACCTGAGAATCTTCATGAGAAATTTTTCCCCCAAGGGTTATTTTTCATGGAAAGTTTTAAGATCCCAAGAATAATAGTCTTCAGAACAGTAATTATAGAATCACACAACTGACTTATGTAATTTGACAAAGAATTATGACTTGCCTGGTTCAAAAGGGTGTGTCAAGCTACTTGGTAACCAGTCATATGAATTTCTTGCAGCATTTGCACGTCTGTTCTTCTATTACTTGGGTGTTTGGTTCCAGTGTTTCTGGTACATGTCTACATACCTGAGGTGATTCAGATTATGTGTTAAGTTTCTTGGAGCTCATTGCTTGTATTCCCCTTTCTCGGAGACAGTGTTATAAACTCTTGACTTGCAAGCCAGGGATGGAGAAATGGCTGTGCAAATGCTCACATGGCTTTTGTGGGGTTTATTGTATGCATGCATCTTTGCTCATTTTTGGCTCCAGGGAGGCTGGAGGAACACAAGATTTTTCAAGGACTGAGAGACAGCAACCAGGGCTTACAGTTTCCATGTTTAGTGGGTAAATCAACTGAGATGTCATACCTATTTGTCCAGTGTAGGAAAACAGAGACACAGATGCATGGTTCAGTTCCCAGGAATGGGAGGGAATGAAGCCAGAGGAGGAAAATTTTCCACAAAAACACGGAAATTCACTTTAGCAGAGGTTTAGTGTTGGAAGGATTCAGCTGCCTTCACAAGGGTAAAGCCAAAATAGAGGCTGGCTTAGGGGCACCGAGAGGGGGATAGTGCTCCCAGCCATAGCTCCATACAAAGGGTCTGTGTGCCTCTGGGCAATGCCATGTCCCCCAGGCCCAGCATGGCTCCCCCTCTTCCTCACTGGTACGGTACTCCCAAGAATCCTAGGCCTGTCCACACTCTGCTCTCCCCACCTCATTTCTACAAGTTTTACAAAGGAAAAAAAGCTGCTGCTGTTAAAGTGCTTTTGTAGCCACCAACCAGTGGAGTCCTCTCCCACTACCCAGGATATGAACTACAGTTGAAATCCCCCTCCCTTATTCCCTTGGGGAACCTTGGTCTCTGCCCTCTTTAGAAGCGCATGAATTTCTTCAGATTGTTCTTATACTGATTTCCCTTCCCACACAATTTTGAGCTTTTCTAGCTGTGGTCTGAGATCCTCAATCATCCACACCAAGCAGAGCTCACCCCAGGACATGGGCTGCTGTAAATCTTGCAGGGAAATGAGCTGAGTGCTCATGCAGCTCTAGCTCTGAGTGAAGCACATATTTCTAGTATGACATTTTGTAGAACCAACCCTGGCTGAGTGCTATATAAACCTGACAGGAAGAGGATTTTCTTATCAGTCTCATAATATACCATATAGACACACCCTTTTTTTTTTTTTTAATTGGTCTCCTTTCTTTGTGTCCTACTTTTTTTTTTTCCTCCCCTTTTTTTTTTTTTTTTTTTTTTTTTTTTTTTTTTTTCTTGCACTGGTCATTGCTAAAACCTTTCTGAGCAAGGACCAACACCACAGAGTATAGCAGGAGGCCAGTGTGAATGATTTCTAGAGGTCCCTTCCAACCTCAACCATTCTGCATTTCTGTGAAACATTCAAGAAACCATAGCAAAGGCTATTCTAAAAACCACTATGATAGTTAAGTAAGTCTGAAATTCTTGCTGCCGCAACCTTAAAGGACTCAGTTCTCCTCCTGTGAACCTCTTCTGGCTTCAGAGGAGACATATCAAGGATGAATTTATCTGTCAAGAAATACTTTCACCGCAGAGCATCACTGCGGGTGCACATGCAACCTGCAGGCAGTCTGGAAGGGGGCCTGGGGAGGTCTGCACATCTCAGTCGCAGCAAGGTCTGGAGAGCAGTGTCGCGCTCTGCCCCAGCAATTTATAGCCCTCAGAAGGCAACTTTTTAGATACGTCAGAGGAAATCAGCATTCTGGTGCCAAATCATTGCCTTTTTCTTTCTGTTTGCAGTGCTATCCTAATCCTACCCCAGGTCTAGACCCAGCAGGAGCGTCCTGCGTAACAACAGTCTCTCAAGCTCTTCCGTAGGAGACCTCTGCATTCCCTTTGCTTCAGTAGGAGCAGATGTACTGGACAGCCAGTCAGTCTGGATGAGCCACTGCTTGATGCCCTGTGTAACTGAAGGAGAGCCAGCAACATCCCTTCTCCTTCACCATCTTTGTATGGCAAATTTTGTCGTGGACAAGTCTTGCCCAGTGCATAGTGTGGATTCAGATTCCTACCCTCTGTAAGATGCTGCTACATTTCTTGCCACCCCTCAGCAAGATGGAGCACCAGGCACCAGATCAGTCACCAGCATAAGGCCACTGATTACCCTGGGATAACGTCAGGTACGTGTTTCACTCCACAAGCCTCACTTCCCCAAATACCCTAAAATGTGGTGTTGAGAGGACACCACCCTTCTTTTTGCAAAGGGCATAAATGAACTCTTTGCCCATAGTGGGAATGCTGACAGTGTCCAGGTAGAGATGGCAGGAGGAATGTCTAGGGTAGAAGAGAAATGCCACATCTGACTAGAGAACAAAGAAGCGATTAGTAATGGCTATAAAAAAAAGTCTCCTTCTTCTCAGTGTGTTGTTATCTCGCTTATAGGCCTTCTAGTGTTGGTGTTATAACTTTCTTGGGAACTGTGTGGGTAAGACCTGCAGCCTGGCAGGTCCCTGTGATTGGCGGGGGGAGGAAGCTCAGAGCCTCATTTTCTCACCCAAGTGTAATATTATATTTCTCTCTCTTCTGACTGACCCAGGCCCACTGAATCTTGGCCTAACCCTCTAGCTAGCCCTGTTTAGAACTTTGCTCCCAAACTTTAATCCTACATCATACAGTCAAAGAACCTCTACTGCTGGTGACATCCACCCTTGGGATACAGCTTGACCTTCTGCAAAGTGATCTGAAATGAGGGATCTTGCCACCTCCCCCCAAGCTCTCCTGGCTCCACAGTCCCATCCCTCCTGGGTAATGATAGCAGTTGGCACTCGTCTGAGCCTCACAGGAACCTGTTCAGGACTGCAAGCCAAAAGAAAATTAACTTTACCCAAAAGTGTCTTGTTTTCACGCAGCTTAGCTCTCTGAACTGGCTTTGCCAAGGCAATGCGAATACTACAGCTAGTGGAGTGCCCTGCTGGGAATGGGAGGGGGGATGGATCCTTTTTCAGGGGCTCAGCGATTGGATCTGTTCTGCTAAACATGACAAGATAAGCTCCTCCAACTCTTGATGGCTGAGTTGGATGCATTCAACAGCGATGACGCAAGATTGCCTCTTTCAGATATCCCCTTGAGATTTTCGTAATGAAAGGCTCCCTCTCAACACAGAATGTCATTAACCAAGCACAAATTATACCAGCTATCCCAGGACCCAAACAACACTACCGAAGCCCTCTGGGACACGGCTTGTTAGATTACCACCTTGCTAGGAAACAGCTGAATGAGGGTAAAGGTCCTAGAGCACTAGAAAGAACAAGCTGGCTGTTTCTCCAGAGGTGAACAACTATGTGCCCAAGCCAGGAACTTGTAAGCACACCAGAGCCTCAAGGCACACATTAAGGCCACAAAAAAAAAAAAAAGTCTAACTCGGTTGTGAACACTCTCACTGCATTCCCTCAGCAGGACTAGCCTGAAAGTGGGATGTGGGAGATGGAATTTACAGTGGTAAGTGGGACTTTCCATTTGCTTTGTGGGCATTTTGGAAAAGTCCCCAGTCTCAGGTCTGTAACTGCCTGTCTAAAATCTTTCCGTTGTGCACCTGGTCAAACTAAGCACTTGTAGTAAATTATTCAATGATTTAATTTTTTTTCCATGCAAGTTGCTTGTAAACTTATCTTGATTTCTGCAGATGTACTTTGCATTCAATGTATTCACCAAAAAACTTCTTCCAGTGAATTTCAATGTAGGATCTGTTTTCCAGAATTATTATTTTATCTATTTTCTACTTCGGGTGTATGAATGAATCTCTAAATGAGGAGGTATTATTTCTGCTCCTGTCCCAGAGGATTGCAAATTTATAAGCCAAAAAGAAAATTAAGAAAAGAAAGAAATATCAAACAACATATAGTCTCTTTTGCAACATGAATATGGATGATATTCATCCAGTGACCATTCTTTAAACATTACAGCCATTTGTCCGGAACATAACACAAATAGAAAAACACAGAAATACAAACCTAATAATACTCAGGCGCCAGTTCAAATCAGTCCCCATGTTTGCTCCATTTTGCAATATTCATCTGGGGCTCTGACAGATCTAGCTGTGGTAATGTGTGAGTGTTACTTATTTCAGCTGTCCGCACACTTTCACCTGGTTACTGCTGCTCTGGTGGAAGTGGTAGAATGGATGTTGTCCTAGTTGCTCCCATTCAAGGTCGGGTACATTAGCTTAAATCATCAATGAAACAGGGTTGTGTTAAGATGCCAGATCGTGAACTGCAGCAGCTGAGGCACTCAGGTAAGCAGATTTAATGGCTCTTTTGCCACTGAAAAGAGCCATCCTGTATGGCTCCCTCCTCCTCTACCCCCCTCTGCAAATCTCTACATAAAGGGAGGTGGTGAGAGACAGAGGTTATAATAGCATGATGTAGTGCAGATCAGTCAGCCAGAGTATACCTATCAAAGCCATTATTCTAATATAATTTCTAAACCTGTATTTCTTGAATGAAAAAAGGGATAGGTATTTTTACTTTTCTTTCTTTTCAATTTGCTTCTGCCCCAAATGTGCTTTTCCAGTCCTACCTAGCTCAGGATATACTCTCCTATATCTCCCCAGATTACTGGTCTATCTGCTTTGGTTTCTTGTCAATGGAGGTGCTTCGTAGAGGCAGATGAAACATTCACTTGAAAGTTATAGAGATGTCTGGCAAGAAAAATATAAAATTCCAAGTAAATCATACTAAAGTCTTATTTTTTAATAGGTAAACCAATCTTCCTAATTCAAAAATTTTAATTCAAGTTAAGGTTTTGCCTTTTGTCTTAGCACCTGTCTGAGTGGTGTAGATCTGGTGAGACTGCTCTACTGCCTTGTGGGTTTTTTTCATTTCTGCATCATTTCCTTTAAGCATCTCTCTGTGAGCAGTTTGAGGTTTTCTTAGTTTTCCTAGAAGTCAGAACTGTGAAAGAGAGTCCATTGAAACACACTGAGCAAGAGAATTTTTGTGAGGGAGGAAGTATTAATGTGAGCTTGTTCTTGCTGTTAAAAAGTGGTCCTAGCTCTCACTCATGGACAATTGGCATATTATCTTTTCTAATGCAAAATATCGCTTGCGTTCTGGTCGCTTACTGTGCTAGTGCCTGTAGGGAGCTGGAAAGGGTATTTATTTTTATCCTGCCGTTAGCCTGTGGGATCTGAAAGTACCTCTTTTAGCTTGCATAACTGTAAATATTGTTATTGGTCATAATATTTTCCTGACCTCTTCTCAATGCTGTCTCCAGTATTTGGCGTTCTGACTTGCTCTGGAGACAGTAAATTCCACATGCTGACTACATGCTGAGTGAAGGAGTGGCTCCTGTTATAGAGGCTTTTTAACTCTGCTCAGTGAACTCTTGTTCTCATTCTTCGGGATGAGCCAAAAAATCAGGCACTCATCAATTTGCCTTAAAGTCCTCTAGCTCTTCCTATGCCAGGCTAAAGGCTCGTATCTTTTTCATTCTCTTGCTAGCTGTCAAAACCGGACATGTAAAAGTTGTATTAAAAATGCTAGTAGGTGCTGTGCAACTGCTTTGGATGCAGAAGCTGCTCTCCATAAATAAAAACTCTGATTTCTGTGTTGCACCACGGTTAATCCCCTTGGCTGTTTGTGCAGCTCTGTGCAGGAGCTCTTTCTGGGCAAAACTCCCAGGAAGACACCTGCTCCATTGTCAGTTTCTTTGAAGTGGGCCCTACTTTTGCACCTGAAGACGGTTAAGACCATTACGAAGAGGAAAAAATTCAGCTGCCAAGTTTGGATGGTGTTGCTAACTTCCCCTTTGCCTTGTCTCCTTCGCCGGAACTGTCTGAAGGGCAGATCTGGACACTTGAACTTCTGAAGTCTGGTGGGTGCCTGTGATCTGGGGGTCTGATTCCACTTCATCTCTAGCAGTTTCTCTTTCCGGACCCTCGGTAGTTGCCCTTTCCTAGAGCACATGCTAAGTGCAAGAAACACCGTTCTCAAAAAAACAGAAGCACTCAGAAGAGGAACTAGGAGAACTGAAAGAGCTTTATCAAGAAGTTTTGTTTCTCTGTAAACCCTGCATAGGAAACCCTGGCCTCTGTGCACCGTCAGCATTTGCTGTATTTATTTCTTCTCCTCTTCCCAAGTTTGGGAGAGTTTTTTGCCAAACAGAGAGGGGCTTTGTGAGATGAGGAGCAGCTCCGATTTTTTGTAGCTCGTAAAGTCTTTGCTGCCTCCTTCTGAGAGCCCAGTGCTGACTCTTGCCCCTACTATCCTCCTCCTCCCAAAAATCACTCTCCTCTGAGTAATCCCTCTCTTCTTGCCCTGTCCCACTCAGGGAACGGCTCCTAACAGCTCCTGGCAGAAGAGAACAGAGATCCCACCACCAGATTCTCTTCAAAGGGAGACGGTGGAAAGAAACAGCACCGAGTTCTCAAGTGAAATCGGCTGCCAGAGCTGGGGAGCGAGTGACCGGAGCTGTGGGGATCTTCCCTCCCGCGCTGCCCTCCCGCAGGCATTCCCCCAAGCGGGACTCACTTGGAGGTTGATGCTCTCGCTTTCTGAGGCCATCCTCGGCTCTCTCCCTGTGCGGACGGCGCGAGCGGCGGGGCCCTCTGCGCTCCGGGAGCCTCTCCCGTCGCTGGAGCGGGAAGCGCAGCTGCTGGAACAGACCCGCTATTCATGGGCCGGCCGCCCGCTTGGCATGGGCCGGGGGGCGAGAGCGGGGGCGGCCGGCACGCCGCTCCCGAGCCGCGCGCGCCGCCCGGCCAACAGGCGTCCCTCTGAGGCCCGGGTGACGGTCGTCTCCGTGACGCGTCCGCGCTGCCCCGTCCAGCTGAGCCCCGTGAGCTCACCCGGGCTGGGACCCAGGCATGCGGTCAGGGTACCAGGACGTTCCTGGCATAGGCTGAAGGAGCCGTCCCCATCGCTCGTCTCTGCGTCGTAGCCTGCGCGTACGGGGGGGAAGATAACAGTGGGAGCTATGCCCGCTAGCTGCTGCTGCTGCTTCAGCAGGGACGCGACGCCTGAGAGTGTTTCCACTTTACTCTGTTTATAGACAGTTCTCCTCATTTCTTTCCCCAGCCAAAATGTTCTTCTTTTCCCCTCCCCAGTCTTTTCTTTTATGGCCCATCCTAGTCTGAAGCAAATCTTGCTTTTCACTGAAGCTAACAGGAACCAAAAACGACCCCAGAATGGAAATGTATGCAGCCAGAATCAAGTCACCGTGTAGGAAAATAAGCTGGGTGGAATCCTTAGGCAATAAAAATCTGTGTGGCTCTGTGAACTTCAGAGAAATTGTGCTACTTTGTACTGCCTGCAAGCCAGGCTTGCCTGACTTTTTGAAGAACAATTTCTGTAGTTACAGTAGTACAGAACATTTATGGTAATTAATATATTGTGTTTAAATACTTTGGCCAAAGAAATGTCTAATACTTTGCCTTGCGAAAGGTGCTGACACCTCCGTGCATGGACGATGCTGTCTCACTGACGCTTCCCAGCCAAAGGCCTCATTCTGCAGTAACACCAGCACTTCCTGCTGCAGCTTCGTTTCCACGGGCTGATGCTTTTGGCCTCCCTGCTTTCCTGTCAAACAGCTAGTATGTTTTATTCCTTATGAATGGCCGAGTTGAAGCAGCGAGATGTGTCTGGCGACCGAGCTAATGCCACACAGGAAAGCAAGACTAGGACACAGCTCATTTGCCGCTTAGGCTGTGGCTCCACAGCAGCATAAGCCAATGTTGGTTATTGATGCTGCAGTCTTGCTCAACCTAACCCTCACCTCTGGCCTCTCTCCTTGCTCTTGCATCAATCCTATGGGGCCTGATGCAGTCAAAATCTAACCTGAGCCAAGGAAAGGCACAGAGACACAGGTGCTACTGAGAAGGACTTCTGCTGCTCTGCAGTGGTCCTTCACCCCGTAGTTTGTGTTTGCACAGTGGGTCAAACCTTCTAGCACTGAGGAGGCAATAACAGTCTCAAGAGATTCTTTCACTCTTTGGGCCCTTGGGTAGTGGCTGCTCAGGGACATGGTAACAAGGTAGTGATGACAGCTCTTCTGATGAAAAGATAAGACAGAACCATCGTCTAGATCAAATCTGTCCTGCCGGACAACGGCTAGACATCCGCTCTAAACAACTTACCTCCTAAAACATAAAACAGAAGCTACACTACCTGGATTCTGTATTTTAAAATGCTTCTCTAAAGCAGACAGCTCTTAGATTTACTGTAATCTTCCGAAAGAAAACAAGACAAAAAGATTTCTCTTAAATGCAGTTACTGCTTAAGTTTCGAAGACATTGATTTTACAGTCATAATGAAAGCCACCTTTATGGCTCCTACACAGGAATGAAAATTAAGATCTCTGTGCCTTGTTATCACTGAAGTGATCATTGTTTGAATCCTACCAGGGAAAGGGAGGGGCAAAGGTGGGTTACTCACTCCTGCTCTTCCACACCTGATGGCTTCTCTCTCCTCTCCTCTCCTCTCCCTCTCCCTCTCCCTCTCCCTCTCCC
>VZSV01000090.1:1549114-1568850 GCA_013398735.1 Nothocercus julius
CCCTTCCCTTCCCTTCCCTTCCCTCTTTCTTCCCTCTTTCTTCCCTCTTTCTTCCCTCTTTCTTCCTCTTCCTCTTCTCTTTTCCCTTACTGTAAGGAGCATTAAATCAAAATGCAGCTGTCTTCTGCAGTTGTTGACAAGACAGCCTGGTGGGAATCTATATGTTAGTTAGCTAACAGCTCTGTGTAAGTATATTATTGCCAAGATGCTAATATAGGTAATTACCTAGTTTAGTTTACTTTTCTTAGTACAGTCTATAAAAAGGTGCCATGGTTCATCAGTTTATAAACAAATATTGCTTATTAATGGATATTTTATACTTGGTGGGTGTTTGCCCTGTTTTTCAAAGCCACTGTTGGGAGTTCCTGTTGTGCAGTCTGGCCAAAGTTTTTCTGTTCCTAGATGTGCCATAAGGATCAAAACAGGTCCAAAATATCTTCTAGTGGTCAGATGGGAATGAAGTATCCATCATTTTATTTAGTACATAAACAAATATAACCAGTGCAGTAATTTTACACAAGACCACATTATATATAACGATGTTCCTTTTAAAACTAGTTTTACTTGGTACTTTTTCTAAATGCTATGCAAGGTGTTTTTTCTATACTCTTCAGAGAGGTATTGCAAAAAGTAATATTCTTTAACAGTGTCCTCAGAATACCTACAGAACTCAGGCAAGACTTACAGTAACCCTTGTGTCCTTCTGGACGCTTAAATCAAACCAGGCTCCCAATTCCCACTCCCAAGATAGCATGAAAGAGTCTTTCTGCCAAGTGTATTAGTAGTAATGGCTGTATCAACCTCTCTTGGAGTGTCTGGAGCCAAGTACATTAGAATGAAACAACTTCAAATGATAAAATGTCTCTTGGAGATTGTTTGTGTATGTCATGTTGACAGCAGTGCTAGAACCTGGAAATGTGAGAAGAGAGGGAAGTGAGTTTATTTTAACTGGAATTGTAATAACTTCCCAAGAAAAGAAGGAATGTCCTCATGAAGAAATTAGTAACAGAAATGTACTTATTATTAAACATGATTACAAAGAAAACAGACTAATTTTTCAGACTATCTTTCCAGTAATTGTTAATTATGACGTAGGCCTTTGCAATGGTCCAAAGATTAAGACAGATAATGCAGCACAACTTCTGAAAGAGATTGTGTGACATGAGTGGCAGCACTTGCTGGTTTTAGGCTCGGTGACCCCAAGCCTTCCTCAAGTCTGTGTTATAAAACATGAGAAGAAGGAAACTTCCAAAACTTGCTGTTGTGTAGTGGATGTTGCTTTGATTAGACATCACAAGGAATCTTTTTAGGAATACCTAATAGACGTGGACAGAGAAGCAGCATATGGGGAGCAGCATTTCTTGAAAGGAGGATGAGGAGCATCTAGGTCATGAAAGACGTCATGAAAGAGGAAAAGTACCTGGTTTTCCCTTACAAGATCAGCCCACACCAGCTGAGTGCGGAGGAGAGGCTCTGCAGAGCAGCCACCCTCATTTGGGAGGAGGGAGGATGGCAAAGCTGCTTATTTCCACCCCCATCCTGTTCCCTCCCTTATGCCAGCCAGGGAACTTGTGCGGCCACCCAAGAAACCAGAGAGAAGAACAAGGTCTACCTGGAAAAAAAAAAAAATGCCATACCATTTTTTTTCTGTCTGGGATCAGTTCCCTGACCTGCTTTTGCACATAACTGCACAAACACGCTGGCAGTGGGGAGGGCGCCAGGCGGGACACGGAAAACATGTTGGGGAGCAGAGAAGAGTGGGGACAAGCCGGTCCAAGCAGCATTGCTGCTGCATGCGCAACCCCAGCGTTGCGGTGCCGATGCCACCCTTGGAGCTGGCCTCTGCAAAGGGAGGCGTGGGAAAGAAGAGATGAAATCCTCGGGCCTTGCCAGGGGCCAGTAGAGATGGCTGGTAGCAGAAAGGAGGTTGCGCTGTTTGGAGACTGATGGGAATGATGGGCTCTTGCCCACCACCTTGGGGTATATTGTGGTGCTCCAGAGGTGATCATAACCAGGACCACAAGAGCTTCTGTAGGGTAACTATGCTTCTATCAGGGCAGTTGACAAGGCAACCACACTTCTTAACCTTTCCCATGGTTTGATTTTTGCGTTACAAAAGCGGTCTTAGTTTTGGCTTGATGTGTTCTCTTTTTGAGACTCCCTTTCTGCCCTTTCTACTTCTGAGCCATCTCTCGACTGTAACCAAAAGGAAAAAGTGTGTGCTACTGACCCATTGTGGATGCATTCACCTTATTTTCTGAGAGAACATTAAAAGAGCTCATCTTGTTTAGCTTTACAGAATGAAGCCCAAGGGGAATACTGCTGCTATCTATGTGGACACTAAGTAGGATCACCAGAGAGATGGAAACATTAATGCAAGAACTAATTAATAAACTGACCAAGAAAAGAAAAAAAAAGTGAATCAGAAATAAGAAGGTTCTTGGCTGCTTAAGTACTGTAGTTCCAGAGGAGGCAGCCAAGGAGGGCAGCAGGGACAAGGGATCAAACTAAACTTAGGATGGATTTTGCTCAGTTTGAGGAGCAAAGGCAAAAGCAAAGGCAAGTGATTAGGTAGACAAAGGACCTGTTTTTTTTTTTTTTTTTTTGGTAACTTATTTAGGAGTATTAGTCTTTCAGTGAATGGTAGGGTCCTAAAACCTGGTGGGCAAGATTGGCTTCTCCTTCTACAGTAAAGAACCCAAGAGAGCATAATTTAGTGTCTGGAAGAGTTGTAATCTTAAGGAAAGCTCTGGGAATTTATAAAGCAAAGATGCAATTGAATTGGAGCAGGTATACTTCTAAAATCTGAAATGAGAATATGTGGAAACTTACTTAGACGATGAATTGTTAAATTACATGAAAGCAAGACTGGAAGGAATTCTATGGGGTCACCTAGTTCCTCCTTCTGCCTCAAGAGCAGAGGGTCATTAGTACCTGCCTAGTTAGCACAGATATTGCTCCAGCCTGCTCCGAAAACATTTCAGTTGTAGAGGGCCCACCCACTTTGCAAGGAAACCTATTTCAGAGTTTCAGGATTGCCATTTTTACTGTTAGAAATGTTTTTGCCAATATCTAATCAAAAGCCTTCTTGATGCAGTTTTAGCCTGTTATTCTTATCCTCTCCATGTGGGAGAGAAAGATTATTTCCTTCCTCTTTGCTGCAGCCGTTTACATTTTTGAGGACTGTTATCATGTCTCTGTTCAGTCTTCTCTATACTTAAGAAAACAAAAATTCCTTCACTGCTTCCTCATAGCTTATATTTCACAGATCTCCAGTTGCCCTTGTTGCTCTCCTGACTTTTTCTATTTGAGGTATTGGAGAGTTTTTCCTTGCTGGCAGCCTGCGTTCACTTAGCACAGGTGAAATTGGTCATAGCGGGTGGAAGCTGATAGAGAAATAATATTCTGTGTGTTTGGACTGACAGTAGGGGTCTGGGGCACAGACTGTAATTCCTGTGAGGTCTGACTCAGTGAATTTTCTATCTGTCCCTGAGACAAAATCACTGCTTCCAGCTTGAAGGATAGAAGCTAGACAGGAAAAGGATTCTTTCAGCAGTGCTCAAATTTTTAAAAAGCTGTGGTAAACCACAATCCGAGCGTGAAAATGGAGTGAAGGTGGATCACGCTGTAGGGAGCTGAAGCTCATCTCCTGAGCATCTGAGGTTCATGTAACTAAGCAGCTATTGATAATTCCCAGCAATCAGAGCAGCCCCATCTGCTTTGATTCTCTGCTGAAGGATTTGGAGTGGTGAAACCACATCTCATTTGCAGAGTACTTCTTGAGCATTGAACTCTGTTTTCTAGATGCTAGGCGGTTGGATATTTTTCTTCCTTAGACAAACACCTGTCCCTAGAAATGCAGATTAAGAATACTAATTAATCACAAGCCTGGCAGGAGAAGATATCCCTCAAGAGCACAGTCAGACTACAGCCTAAGTGGACAAAGAAGTTATCAATCCTTACCTTGTACAGGGGCAGGCATGTGAGGTTAAAAAAGGGTTATGTGCATGTCAGCATACATGCCCTTTTCTTTAACAGCTAAGCCACAGCCTGTGGAAGTTGAAGGCTGCTTCATGCTCCCTTTTAGTTGCTTTGGTTCAAGACAAATATTACACTTCAACCTCTTTTGAACAACAGTGAGTCTGGACATATGCACACACAGCCCTGTTATTTCTAAAAGCATGGTCTTTTAGAGAGCTGCATCCTACAGTGATTACCAAAACATCTTCAGTGATACCTCTGAAGATAAAATTTGCTGCTGAGTTTCCCCATGGATATCTCTACTGACCTCAGTGTTTACCACCTTGGTCCATATGTGCCTTGAGCCTCAGTAGTGTCTCCTAGCATTGCTGTGCCTGGAAGCTTTGACAAACATTTTCCAGGGTAAAGTTTGGAAATTTTAAGATTCCTTTTACATGCTCATTTACTTTTCTTCTGAGAATCTCCTCTAAATCTGGCCCATGGGAAATCAGCAGAATATAGAATCACAGACTCACAGAATGGTTGAGGTTGGAAGGGACCTCTAGAGATCATCTAGTCCAACCCCCCTGCTCCAGCAGGGACACCCAGAGCACGGGGCACAGGGCGGCAGCCAGGCGGGTTGGGAAGATCTCCAGAGAAGGAGCCCGCACAGCCTCTCTGGGCAGCCTGTGCCAGGGCTCTGGCACCCGCACAGCAAAGAAGTTCTTCCTCACATGGAGATGGAACTTCCTGTGTTTCAATTTGTACCCATTACCCCTTGTCCTGTCAGTGGCCACCACTGAGAAGAGTTTGGCCCTATCCTCCCTACCTTCTCCCCTCAGGTACTTGTACATATTGATCAGATCTCCTCTCAGTCTTCTCTAGGCTAAACAGGTCCAGCTCGCTTAGTCTTTCCTCATACAACAGATGCTCCAGTACCTTAATCATCTTTGTTGCTCTATGCTGGATCCTCTCTAGAAGCTCCACGTCCCTCTTGTACTGGGGAGCCCAGAACGGTACCCAGTACTCCAGGTGCAGCCTCACCAGAGCTGAGTAGAGGGGCAGGATCCCCTCCCTCAACCTACTGGAATATACATTCATTCTGTCTTTTATTGATGCTCTTCTGGGTGTTCATGAGTCTTTGAAGTCTTTTCTGAATCTAATCCTGATAGCAGAGTTGCACAGACACATTTTGCATGCTGTGAATGAGCTTTGTAGAGTCTACTTTATGCAGGAACACCTGTAAGTCACTTAACCAAGAGCCTAGAATGGGAAGCTCAAGCGTGATCTTGGATTATTCTTACTCAGATAATCAGAATACCCACATCACTGCCATTTGCTTGAGAGAAAAAATGAAACAGAAAATGAACAAATCCTCTGAAAGGAACAACTCCTACAGCCCTTCTCTTGTACCCTGCCTCCTTGTAGTGCCCAGGCCTCTACCCACTCATATCCCAACTCCATCCTGCAGAGAAAGGACACAGCTGAGCAGGTGGACAGTTCTGGAAACAGTCCATTAACAGCATTCCCTGCTGCAGCCTTTGTTTATTCCCACCTTAATGCCTCACATTAGATGTAAAAGAAATGCTCAGACTTGCATTCTCTCTCCCTTCCTCCAGCTCTCCTGACAAAGTCTCCAAATAAACCTTGAAACACACTATCAGCTGTAAAATCTCTAATCAATGAAAGACACACAAGCTAGTAATATAAACCCCTTTGCCTCAAGATCTTAGTGCTTCTTAGTGAACTTCAGTCTTTAAGGTCAGGTATTCTAGCTGCTGTGTGCCTTGATGTTCATTGTATACAAAGTCAAACAACAGAAAGCCTGGGGAGGTTATTCTGTTTACAAAGCAAGCAGTATACTGGTTCCTTGCAAAGTGGACTTTAAAAGGGCATCCTGAGGCAGGAAGAGTACTAAAGGGCAGTAGGGAAAATTAGGGCGAGACTTCATACCTGGGATGTTGTCCTTAATGGGCTGCTTTGCCTCCAAATGCTGATGAATGGCAGGCAACTCGACAAGCAGTGCCTAGGAGGTAATGAAAGTGGTCATTTGCAAAGAAATAACTTAAATCCAAACTATGGAGCATGTGGAGCATAACTGAAGCCACTACCTCCTGGAAGGCTCCTTCAAATCCACAGAAAGTCATCTTGTCTGTACGTGAGCTTTAGGGCAGCTCTGAAAGGAGACAGCAAGGGAAGGACAGATTCCACCACTATGTTAAATAGGAGGGAGAAAGGGAGGTGAAATTATAGGTACAATGAGATGAAATTAAAACAGCAGCACTTGGCAATTATACAATATTGATTGCATTTTGGCATCATGTCTCTGGGAATTAGAAGGCCTGTGTTTTTGTGATAGTCCTAATTTGATGTGATTCAGCTCTTGGAAGCGTGCAACAACAAGAGAAAAGAATTGATCTTACAGTGGAAGGTGCTATTAGGAAACTTAATGCAGCTGTTGTATCTCTTCTTCAATATCCTGTTACTGCTGGATTCCAAGGGGAGACAGAATTTTGAGCCTAAAGAATGATTTCAGCACAGGCAATTTTTGGATACACCATCTAGGATCTTCTAACAGCAAAGAGCAGACAAAGAGGTTTTAATTTTTGGTGTCTTCAAACAGTTTTGCCAATAACCACAGAGAACTGTTTCCTGTTTAAAGGCAGCCTATTCAAATTAAATTGCCATATGTTACCAGTGCTTTTTTTATGACAATGCCCAAAACCAACACCAGAAATATGAGTGCAATGATGTATATTTTTAAGGTCATGATACTGAAGACTTTGTCTTTAGGGCCTTATCCTGTCTTCCCTGAAGTCAGTAGAAAGACTTTCTCTGGCTTCAAAGCGTTCAAGATCAAGCACTTACCAGTTCAGTAATGAGGTGCATATATCTATTTGCTCACAAACTCCTTTTTTATGCTGCAAATTATAAATCAAAAACTTGCTCTTAATCTGCTTTGGCAGGTACCTTGCATTATGTGGTACAGACACAAGATCTAATAAAAATGTTTTTCCTTTAGTTTTGTCTTTTCCACAGCATTTGTTGCATTTGTGCAAAGCCTTTTAAGGATGCGAGGCAGCAAGTTTTTCTAGTGAAATGAGAGAATTTCAGCCCTGACATCAAGTCTGACTCGATGAAAATCACTGGTCTCCACAGTTCTGATTCTGAATCAGACACAAGTATTTCATTGGTGTGGTTCCAATGGTTTTGCTGGAATCCCTCTGATTTACACCCATATGAGATCAGCATTAGGCCCGAGTGTTTTCGTTTTTCATTTGTTATTCTTGGCCCTGGAGTACTTTTAACTGCTGTTGAATGCAATGTTCCTAAAACACCAGATGTGCCTCTGAGATGAGGGAATATTGCAAAGTAAGAGATTACAGGGATTCACTAAACAAATTATGGTCTTCTTTTGTCCCATAGTCTGAACTTTTACACTAGTGTAACTACTTATTTGTGCAGGATGATTTAGATTACAGTTGGGAAGTGAGCATATAATCCTTCCTAGTATAAGTACTTTCATTATAGTAACTCCTTATCAGGGTCATTGTGTTAGGCTTAATTCTAGCTTTTATTCGTCCTTGAATACATAACTGACACCTGCGTATGCAACTTTTCCTATAGATCTTGTACAGATTCTGTATTTCTAATCATTTTTATGATATCTCTACTATAGCATTATTTACCAGTTTCAAAGTAGTGTCGACTTGGTTGCTTTTTCTCTACAGGCTAAATGAGGCATAACTGAATTCATACTAGTTAAAGCTGGTGGGGAGATCCAAATCTACACCAGCATACCCAGGGTTTCCTTTGAGGTCGTAGGAGGAACAGGTTTACACCTGCAAGGTGCTGGCCACTCCAATCTTAAAAAACAGCAAAGCATTAAACAAAGTGCTAAGGTTTAGGTGCTTGAGTAGTGCGACTGAATGCTCCTTCTGCTCAGCCAGGCCCGGTGTGAATGTGAAAGCCAAGGCTACGTGTGCTCACTTGGATAATTTTTGTGCTCAAACCTGTGGCTAGTCACAAAGTTATCTAAATGGTGTGAGGCTCCTTCCTTGCCTATGGGTGTTATCAGAAACTGTTCTCGCCCATCCAGGTAAGTCATTCACTTACTTACTTAAGTCATCACTTACTTAAATGGATGAGTGGAAGAAAAGGCAACCAGAGAGCATAAACAGTATTCTATTGTGTACTCCAGGAGAAATTAGCTTTCAGTTTTCAGGGTGAGCTGTTGCTAAAGGACTTTGTCTTTAATTAGTCTTTGGGGATGGAAAATGTTTTGAAATATCTTTTAAAGCATTGAGAGTCATGCATGCAGCAAGAGTAGAGTTACTACTTTAGAGTCACATTTTGCCCTCGTTTATACTGTCATATATTTTAAGTTGGTCACTTCATGTCTGAAATTTACCTCAAATTAACAGTGGTGCAGACGACGCCAGAATTTGCTCTAGTGAGCATCCACTTTCTGCTGCACCCACTGAAATGCATTCAAGTGAAGCGATGGAAGCAAGATGCAGCCCTTTCTTCTCTGTGCATGAAAGCAAATATTAGTGTTTCTGTGTGACAGCCAGTCTGTCCCGTTTGAGCTGCGAAACAGGGGTCTGCCAAGATAGGAGGAAGGAGACAAAAGACGCTACCTTTAATCATGGGGTCCATAACCAGGTTCTCTGGCAGAAAGCTCGCGGCAGACACCTTGCAGTAGGTTTACATCAGTATTCATTAGGACTGTTTGTTCGGACATGAATTCTTTTCATGATGTACTGTTGTTTTCTGTGCACTGCAAATGCATGTGTTGTTAGCCCTCCTTATCCTAAAGGGAAAAAAAACAGTAGAAAACAGCATAGGCAGTTCACAAGGCAGGACATTCAGCCAGTTTCCAGTGTGGGGTTCAGCAGGCGGTGTTTTGCAGGGTGGTGGCTTTCGGCTCAGAGATAAAACTAGGGTCTTAACTAATTGTGTAACTTTTTGGAAAAGTTTCAATCTGTCTTACCAAATAACATCCTGGATAGGTAATTAAACCATTTCTGTCTGAAATTCCCCTTTATCCCCTTAGTTTCACTGAGTTGATAGTCGCTGCTTTATGCCCAGATCCCGAAAGTAATATATGCTGTCAAACTTAAAAAAAAATACCTTTCATTCTGGAGATGGCTGAACTGCAGTGAGCAAAATGCGCTTTGTATATGTAGTAAATAATTCCAGCTGGTGAAGTTCATTGGGTGCTTTGAGATCTTTGGATGAAAGATACAGCTTAAATGCCAGCCACTCCTTGGCAGTGGTTTATGCAGACTGTGTATGATGGGAAAAGTGATAATGCTGGAAGTGCTGAAAATCTAATAACAAAAGCTGGAGGCCTAGGGGAGCTCTCTTTTCTCTTTATTAAAGAGTATGTTAAGTGTTAAAAAAAAAAAAGGGCATTTTAAAAGTGCTTTGTATATAACTGACAGGTGTCAGGGAGAATCAGAGAACTTAATTAACTCTCTAGTCACAGTGCAAGATGAGCTGTGGCTTTAAACAGCTTCCCCTTTACCATGTCCTCCTGGGTGTACTTCATCCAGGATCTGAAGGGGCTGCTCCAAGAGCAAGAGATGACCTGATACCTGTGCTCAAGTTTACTAGAGTCAGTTAGGGTGATGGCTCAGTGACAGCAACTTTAGAGCAACAGATGACTGAATGAGAGTGCTCCCCAATTTTTGAGGGCTTGATCAAAAATGAAGATAATGGAAATATCCCTAGGGACTGTAATGTGGTCCCTGAAGATTTCATTCTGCTACTATGCTTATGCAATTCAAAAAGTTTGATTTTATGCTGCAAAATCCTCCATTCCAGTAGGTTAACTATGCGTCAGTGAGTGACTGGGACTCGGCTTAGGATGATAAACAAAGTAAAAAAAAAAAAAAATCTGATTTTTCAGTCTACCAGCTCACGCTTAATTCTAAGTGAAATTCATGTCTTGAAAAGTGTCAGGTTGATGGCCCCAGTGCAGGAGCGCTCCTTTTATCTCCAGACACTTACTGCAGCAGCAGAACAAAGCCGCCTCCTTCCCGATCCCTGACAGTACATCCTTATCCTGAAGACACTTCAAATGGCAGGCCCTCTACGTCCTTGATCTGTCTGCCTGCCTCTGCGACAAAGGTGCAAATTTGCGATGGTGCTTTCTATGATACGCTTCTCTAGCAGAAGCTCAAAGGGGAGTCTCAAACCGCCTTGCAGAAAACAGTGCTGCCTAATACTGTTATTCACTGGCGCTCTAAAAACAGTTGCGATTAGATTATAATGTTTCAAACGCACACAAAAAATGCTTTAGAACGCTATCAGGGTGTTTTGGAATAAGCAGAGTTTTTTCCAAATGAAATTTATCATTATGCTAGAAAAAAAATTGTTCCCAAAGGAAAATGGCCTTATTTTTCTCACTTACCCAGTAGCAAATATGAAAGTTCTTTTTTGTTTTGTTTTGTTGAAAAAAAAAAGCCTGGTCTGTAACTGTAAGAGCCAAGAAATGTGATAACAAAAGCATTTCTCACCAATATCGCCAGTCCTGGGGAAACACTGACTGTGATACCTGGTTATGTCAGGTGTCTGTGATTGCCCATAGCGTAGGAGCTGCAAGGTCACCATGACCTAAACAGACCAAGGACAATCAAATTTTTTTCCCCATACATAATCCATAGCAAACATAAAATGTGTGTGTGTGTAGAACTATGAGTTAAAATAATAAGGTAGCCATTTGATTATACACCCCTGACATAAGACTTCCAAAATCCACCATTTAGAAATATCAAATTTCATCCTAGTTTTTATTTTTCTCTCTGTTGTAGAACTACCATTTCAGGAGCAGTTCTCTTTCCTTGAAAACTGGTTCAGAGAGTTACCCTGTCAGACAGCACCAGGCATCCGAACGCAAACAGCCTCCCTGCAAGCTGGTATTTTACCCTGATTACCTGCAGACATAGGCTCTGTGCCCTCAATATCTGCTCCCCGCCTTGAAGCATCAAAGACGGGTGCTTTCTGTCGTCATTGAAGGCTGCTGGCAGTGGGCATCACTGCCACCCACCCCGGGTGGTAAGGAGGAAAGGGAGGGAAGAAAGGAGGATAACTTTAGAGGCATCTTGGATGCGGTGAAGTCTATAGAGGCAGGTCCCTGCTCTTTAGCCTCACAGGCCAGTTTTGCCTCCTGCCAGCTTATGATAATGAATACCCTAGGTACTCCCCTAAAATGGTCTCAGGTTAGGGTTTTTTTCTGTAATGAATCAAAGGAAAGGAACAATTCAGCTCATCGAATAAGAAAAATCCCCATTATCCTTCAACCTGGACAGAAGTGCCCATCAGAAACTATAGGGGAAGGACGGCCTTTGTGCCAGGCTAGTCTCTGCATCCATCCCTTTCCCCAGTATCCCACCTATTCATCCTTATTTGCATCTCTCATCTGGGATCCATACCCTCAGGCAGATTTCCAGCACCGGTGCATTTTTCATTAGAGAGCTGGACCAGCTGTGCTGCCAGCTTTTTAGCAGGGCCAGCATGCCCTGCTATGAGCAGTACCCAGGGGAGAGGGACAAGGTGTCCATCTACCACCCCCAGAAAAAAAAAAAAAAAAAAAAGATGCCTTTTATCTTTCAATAGCCTTATGGCTATTTTCAAGGCATTTTCAAGGAAGAGTCAAAGAGAAAAAAAAGAATAATTATGCCAACTTACTAGTATCCAGCAAGTTGGATACTATAAAGGTGAATAAATACTGGCTAACAGCACAAAGACAGCCTAACTTTCTAAGTAAACCATATACTAGCCAGACGTTCAGTTTTGAAAATGTCCTCTGTGAGTTCCCTGCCCAGTGAGCTGCGCTGATTTACTTCAGCTGTTAACAAGGCTGGAAGCCTCTTGAACTTGGTGTGCTCTGTATCACAGTTTGAAAACTTTTGCTGGTTGCTTCAAATATCCCTTTCTTTTCTACCTTTATGAAACCTTTGTTCTATTCTCAGTTCAAGTTAGGAATATTTCTGTAAATGGTGCTTGTCATAAAACCTGCCTTGGTGCAACACTGTCTTTTTTTTTTTTTTTTAATGTTTTTTTCAGCAGCATTGGCATTTCCTACTCCTCCCTACTCACCTCACCTTTTTCCAGTCATCTATTCTTTTGCCTATTATTTTAAGTACACCAATAACAATATTGATGTAAGTTCAGTCTAGAGTGCTTAAAATAACAGAAAACTGCTGGCAAACCCTTTTGCTTCTTTTTGTACTCAGTGTGGAACTGTTAGCACAGTAGTTGAGAGCTGATAATGAGCAACCCTATTGGGAAGAACCCTGGAACACTAAGCTATTTTTGCAGGCTGATCCAAAGTATAAGGAAGTTAATGGGTGCCTTTATACTTAAGGCTCCAAGATTATGGGATGGTATCAGGTTTTAAGAGGAAGTATAATAAGCTAATTGTCCATAGCAGATAACAGCAATTTGCAGCTGGATGAGTATAATGTAGTATTTATTCTGGAATGTTTTATGTGCAGGAAAACAAATTTTTACACTTTATAACCCTATTTGCCAAGAAACCTAATGGAAAAGAAAATTAATAATTTTGGAAAGATTCAATTATTTAACTGGCATATTCTGCACACGCACCTGACAGTTTGTCCCTGATAGGAAGAGTAGTTGAAGAGCAGCATAGGGTGTTCTGTGCAGTGTTGTATCCTTCCTGCAGAATTACCAGCAAATACAAAAAGGCAACTGTTGTCAGAATTGTATGACAATGAGAATTTTCTCATTACAAGAACGACAACAACAAAAAAAGCACTCAGCACGACAGAGAGAATGAAATCGTTCTCAATTACATATCTGCTGTTCAACTGTTCTCTCTAGGCTTGTGTGTCTTCAATGCACAAGAGTGATGTTTGCCCCAAAAGGTCTAAGGTAAAAGCTGGATGGAATAGCAGATGACTACCAGGGAAGTTTCAGATAAAGCTTCTTATTAAAATAAGAGAAGTAGCTACAAACGTGTACTTTGAAAATGTTGAATGACTGAAAATGAAAGTTAGTCAATAACTTCATGGAGAGAGGAAGCTCGGATGCTTAATGTCATTGCTGAGGCTGAAGTGGCAAGCTGAGCCCTTGCACCTGCAGACAACCAAAAGGGGAGCTCCAGCTGAAAGCCCATGAGCAAACGATAGCAATCGCTTGGAAAGATTTGTGCCAAGAAGTATGGCTCCATTACTGCTCTCCCACTAATGCAGAGGATAATAGACTCAGAAAGATACAAGTCTGGAAGGGACCTCACTAAGTCCTTTAATTGGTTTCCTGCCTGAAGGCAGAATCAGCTATACTTAGGCTATTTCTGGTAAGCGTGTGTCTAACCTGTTCTTAAAGACCTCCACTGACAGCGGCTTCACAGGCTCAGAGGAGATGCAGGTGGTGATGACATGCGAGCCGGAGTGGCAGGATGGAAAGTCAGATGGAGGTGGATAATCCAACCAGTTAAGCAGGAGGAGCTGAGCAAAAGAGCAAGGGAATGTGATGAGAGGCAGCAAATACTGAAGAATCTCAGCCATAACATCTATCAGAAAAATTCAAAGAACAGAGGGCGTAGGATGTGAAAAAAACAGCAAAGCTATTTTCAGGATTTAGCTAAGGAAAACCACAGTTCATTGGGAAAAGTTACATAAGAAAAGGAAAACTTGTATAGGAAGAAAGGAGAACTTATGTGGGATTCCCCAGACATTTTACTGATTATTTATTTGTTTTTAAACTGTACTTTTCTCATTGTTTGACCACTGACCACACGAACATTCACGTGATTGATAACTTGAAGTCGCTGTAGATGCAGAGTTCATTCTGTGAATTGCTGTGGTGGAATAGCTGTCATTGATGCTAAGAGACCCAGGAGTAAGGGTCTCATGATCAGCACTTAAATGTTTCTGTATAAAGGTAAGACCACAATATAGTCAGGTACAAAAAACTAGCTAGTGACACAAAGTTGTTTCTTGGAGCTCTGCCAAATAGTGCTACCACTGAGAGGCTGTTGAATCATGGGAAGAACTTCTTCCTGAGATCACAAATTTTACATATATACATTTTTATATACTTTTATACATATATATATATACGCATTTTATATACTATACATTTTTACAAACAATTTGCATCTACTGAAAACAGGAGACCATATGAGGAAAGTAGAGCATATGATGAGTAGAGCAGCAGACCATATGATGAAAGTAGAGTAGAACATGGAGGCTGAGAACTTTACCTGGTATAAATTAGCCTGCAGCCTGTACTAGCTGCCTTGACAACACCTATTTAGGGATGGAGATAAACTGCAGAAGGCCATTCTCAGGATTTTGCTTAGGTGTTGAACACCTCTTGTGGTTCAAACAGGTAGGGGTATGACATGGGAATGGAAGAATAGATGAATTTCTACATCTCAGCTTAAACAGGCTGTCGGGGCAGTACATTGATGAGCTCTCCCGGCCTTTAATTTTATGTGTCCTAGAAGTGCCCACAAGTTGGTAAAACCATTCTTGACAGCCTATATGTGAAACAAAAATCTCTGCTGATGAGCAGTTATACTTCGAGCATACCGCATCTCATCTAACCGGAGAACAGGTGGCTCTGAAGAGCCATACGGGCTTTGTTAGAAGAGGAGACAGATGAAGATCATGAAAAGGCTACAACTCCCTAAAAAGAGCTGAAATTACAGCACGCACTACATGGCCATTCATTACCACTGGTCATACCATTTTGACTCTGATTGCTCACAGGGATGAAAATCCACATAAGAGAGAGTATATGAAACAGGGTCTTGCTAATGTTCTTTTCAGATACACACCTCAGCAGAAGTAAAGAGAGGAGCTGTATTTTAGAGAAACCCCATATGCCTCTCTCAAAGGGATTGCACCATTAATCTAACTGTACATGAGTCTGATACATTTACGTTAAAGTTGTCCCAAGCTAGACAGTGATAAAAGAAGCCTGATAGTAAGGCTTATCTTACTTCCTAGAGAACAGCACTATGCTACATCATCAGCTCTGGGCGAAATCCCAGCCTATTTGATGGTGCGATGATGTCATGTTTTGAGCCTGGAACGATACTGAAGAACTGCAAGTGAGAAAGGACACTCTGCGGTATCTCTGTGCTGGGCCCAGCTCCCCCACCAGCAAGAGACTGCCTATAATAGAGCTGTGCTCTGCACAGGACAGGATAATAATGGTATGTTGTGGCAGGCGAGTAATGCTGCAGAATGCCCCTCTTGGGCTCATGTATTAGATGTTAAATGCATTATGCAGTGGAAGCAGAATTGTACAGTTACTCGTGAAATCATCCTTGAAATAATAAGAAGCTCCAGGAGTGAGGTGGGATCTCTAACAACTTCTGTCGAAGTGTTGCTTTCCTGCCCCTTCTCTGAGCATCAGCAAAGTGTCAGAGCACTCTGTCCAGCAGGCAGCTGTTC
This sequence comes from Nothocercus julius, assembly GCA_013398735.1. Classification (NCBI taxonomy): domain Eukaryota; kingdom Metazoa; phylum Chordata; class Aves; order Tinamiformes; family Tinamidae; genus Nothocercus; species Nothocercus julius. The sequence goes on from VZSV01000090.1 coordinate 1,564,513, forward strand.
CACCGCAGTTCAAGATGCAGCGACACTTTATTTCCTAATAGGTTTTATCAGTTAGTCAGCTGAAGAGTAAAGTGCCTTGGTTTTTGTTAATCCAACCTAGTATGAAATCAGGCAAAAGGGGACATTCTGGCCAGCACAGACAAGGGGCATACCTGTTTGTATGGTGAACCTGCCGTCCCTGCTGACGAAACCCTGCCTGGATTCCGCCAGCGTTCCTGCGCTTGTGAGACAAGAAATGGTTCCCTGTGTTGCTCAAAGGCCAAGTTTGAGGCAAGAGATTCCTTCTCTGTCTCCAGTGTTATTTTGGTATATTTTATTTGGCCCAGCATTTGGGAAAACAAGAAGGAGGTTTTCCATAGGGAGTGGAATGAAGAGGCAGGAAGGGCTACCATATTTCTCCAGATGGAAACTCCTACAGCGTTAGAGTCCAGCACTGCTGCAAGCGTCAACAGATCAAGTGTGATACAGAAGGCGCTCTGCCAAGTCTTTGCTACTGTAGCAGCGAAGTGGGAAGAAAGCAGAAACTAATATCCAGTACCACTGAGCTAGGCTCAGTTTCTGCTGCAGAAGGACGTGGCAGGAACAAATGAGTAGCTGCCTTTCCTCTTTATGCTAGGATGGAGAGTACGGAATGGGCTGGTCCAGCGCATCCCGAGCCAGGGTTGTCGCATGTGGAGCCCTCATCCCAGGCGCAGTCTCCCAAGGGAGCCCCTGAGCATGAACTCGGCTCCGGCGCTGCCGACTCTGCCCCTCCATACCAGCGGGTGTGAATCAGCCCAGTGGCTGCTGAGGGCAACAGATTGAGCAGCTAATTAGCCACTCTTAGTCATCCTCTTCCCAGGTGCTGCGTCTGATTATTTCAGCACAGTGGGACGTGGCGGGGAAGGCAGGCCCGGAAACACTTTCCTGACGGCATGCTCCTCAGCTCTTCCAAAACACCTTCCCCCGTTGACGCTCACCGCAGCATTTCACCTAAAACGCTATTTCCTCCTGTAGAGTCGCGAGGAAAAAGTGATGTCACAGATTTTATAGCAAACATTAAGTAAGCAATAACCGTATCCGTTGTGCAATGCAGGACACGGGTAAGAAAGCAAGCCGTAGGTGACTAAGCGTGAGGCACTGTGTGCCTCAGCAATCTGAACAATATGTGATTTGCTTGAGGGGCACGGAGAAGGTATCAGGTTGACTGCGGTAATGTGGCAATTGCACACCGGCAAGTGTGAAGAATGTAAAGGTGTCATTTGGAGTGGAAGCTCCTTGCCAGCTGATGGCCATGGGGGTTACTCATGCTCAGTGAAGCTCTTCGTGTTACTTTTTCATGATTTCATGGAAATTCTCTGCACTCAGCAATCTTCCTGTCCCTCTGACCGAGATCTCATCTTCATGTAGTGTCAAACCCACTATTAAAACGGTGCTGCTATTTCAAGCTATGGAAACCACGTTGTCTAAACTGAAAACACTACAGAAGCTTTTGTGAGAGTATTAATATCCCTTTTTTCACCTGCTGTCTCAGGCTTTCATCCGCCTTCTGCATTCACAATGCTCCAAAAATCAGAGAGCATCTTTTCCTTCGTTTTCCATTGGCCAGATGTGTTCAGGCTTCCTCCCCATTTCTTGCTTTAGCACCCAGAATATTGTATCTCTTTGGGCTTTGTGCTTGTCTTCTCAAAATCCTGGATGTACACGAGCTACTTTGGAAGGAAGCAACTTTTAGTACAGGACATCTACAGATCCCGCACAAGTATAAAGTTCTCAAAAACCCACATGGAGCATATTTATGAGCGGTAAAAGGGGTTTTAACATGGAAAATTCCCATATTTTACATCTTTTTACTTAAGAATTAGAATTAGAAGCAAAGTGGTTAGAATTAAGTAAGAATTCTACCATTCCCAATCTCACAAGTCCAAACCAAGACTATTCCCTGCAGAAGTATAGCTTCTGCTTTGTGTATAACGGGCTTAGGTAAAAGCTGTCTGTCTAAAGATGATTTCTCTCTCTTTTTTTTTTTTTTTTTTAAGGCAAAATATTTCATTGTTACCAAACACACTAAAAAAAAAAAGGGGGAATGAAGACACTAAACTAAATATATGTTCCAAGATTGCTGAGTCCAGCATTTTGGGCATATTGCTGTCAGCTTGAATATTTGAAAATTCTGAGCAAGCCAGCTGAGTGAGCTGAGCTGGTAACCAGCAGGTCAGAAATCACACCGCAGTGGTGGTGACTTCTCTCTCCCGTACAAAGATCTCAGCAACACTGATAAAATGATACGAACAGCTTAATACCCTGGCGTGGTATACAGGTGTTACCAGTTTTACAGGCACTAAGGACATTCGTCTGGATTTTGAAACATGAGGGAGAGTTGACCACAAAAATGTCCATATTCAGGATGTGAAAATTAATGGATAAAAGCCGATTTTCAAAAAAAATATTTATGGCCTTACTGTGTGCTGACAATGATGGACTTACTATTCTATTAGTAGCTGGGTGATTGATTCTGTTTACACCAGTTAGTGCAAGTATCAGTTTCATGTTTTAATATATTCCCATTTTGTCTCTCATCTTACATATTTTAATGCAATAGATTTTGAGTGCTGCTTTGGGATTGCCACTGGAAAGGTGTCAAGTAATGTAGTATTAGCTCCATCATATTGGGAGAGTATTCCGCATTCAAACATAGTCAAACTTTTCCATTTTTTCCAAACCAAAATTTATTCCAGTAGTACTAATGTTACCTTCCTGTGTTACATTAACCTGATCTGGTGTTTAGTGTTATAAATAATTATAGACTGTTATTAATGCCCAAATAATCTCATTTCAAGTCCTGAATAATATGATAATAATGGTAATAATATATAAATTTTAGCAGAACTTTAAGCACTCTAAGCAAGTAAATAATGGCTCCATAAACAAGAAACTGTCATTGTTCTTGCATTGTTCAAACATTGTCATTGTTCTCCTTTTTGATGGTTTTCTAATTTAATATATATCTCACATATATCATGTGAGATATGTTACATGCCTCCTCGACTAAGGGCATGCAAAAAGTTCGGATGCAAGTAATAACAATCATATATCTCATATGTCTGATAACATGGTTGATGTTTGTATTTTGGGTGAAGAAACAAAGCATCAACTACGATTTTTTAACAGTTTGGAGGAAAATTCCTGTGGATACTGAGCACAGAATTTACACAAATTCAGACATTTCTGTGATTTATGGCTCATGGTATCTTGGGCTGCTGCCAGCAGTGTTAGCTGCTCAGAGACTGTTCAATTCCCCTGACATTACATACTCCCTGTAACTCAAGATTTTTTAAAAAAGTAATTTACTCAGTGTGATATTGGAAGTCCTAATGAGTGGATCTATATTTCCTTCTGGGATTTTTTGCTTGAAAATCCCAGCAAATGATTCATTGTAATGACTGTTGTGTAATCTCTGACACTTGACAGTGGAGCCAGTTTTAGGTATGATGTTTGATTTCAGGATTTTTCCTACTTCAGGAGAGACAAGAACAATTTGCTCTTTCCGTGACATGCATCGCTGTGAATCTTATTTGTTGCACTGTTAAGCACATAATCACCCTGTGCCTAATCCCTCGCACACATACTGCTGTGTGCAATGTAAAATGTCAGTGGGACATGAGACTAAGTGCTGTTTGTCAACTGAAGCACCTGCAGAATCTGGTCCTGACACTGCACACTTGATGCCAGACCCCAGCCATGCTGGCGATGCTGCTGAGGGGGGCTGAAGGTGCTGGGGATAAAGAGCCTGGGGTTCGGGCTGCAGCATCCCAAACAAGGGGAGGCGAATCAGAGGAAAACAGCCTGACTCATCAAAAAGTCTTAATAATTTGCTCTCTGTACCTGGGTTCCTGTAGACAATCTGTCTATTAAATCTTTGTGTAGTTGAAAGTTTTGAAATCATGGCTGTATCTAAATACATCTGTTTCCTGAGACTTTGTCCCATCTACCTAAGGCAATTGAGGATTTATCTGACCACAAAGACATCCTTCTTACTGCACTTTATAGTCTGGTCTTTGTCAGGAACTTGCTTGTGTCCCCAAAAGGCATAACCTTTGCTTTCCTCCTGTTGGTGGCAGTTAATAGTTTGTGGAAAGAGGCATAGGAAAGAAAGGGGAGGTTGTTTTTCAGAAAAAAAAAATATATGAAACAACAACAACAGAAAGATAAACCAAAGTTTTGTCACAGCTCAAAGGCATTTTGGCCTCTAATTTTTTTTTTTTTTTCTTTATTTGAGGCTATTTGATGAGTTAATGTGTTCTTCTGTAGTTTGGAGAGGCTAGTGTTTTGTCACAGAGATATTCATTAGCAACTTGT